>JAJLRB010005427.1:688345-766742 GCA_020976825.1 Odocoileus hemionus | reverse complement strand
CCCACGAAGGGGCAGGCTGCAGGGAGTGTGTCCAGACATGCACGGGCAGCTACTACCCAACTCAGCCCCGCTAGGGCCTTTCCCCTGGGCCTAGGCCTCAGCTGAGGCCTACTGGGTGGGAAGGTGCTGGCAGGGGCTGTCTCCACACTGCAACGTCCCAGGAGGCAGAGCCTTCTGGCAGAGGGAAGATGGGAGCAACGGGGTGGATGCCCAAGCCGTCTTTGCCCCAGCTGCCTCAGGGGAGCAGGGAGAGCAAGAGGCCCACTGTGATCCTAGGTCGGCTCTGCCTCTTCCCACCCAGGCGGAGCTGCTGTGCTGGGGCTGCCAGGGAGCTGCCTGACAGACTCTGGCTCAGCCGAGCTCTCTGAAGGGGCAGGGGGGCAGGAACAGACGTGTGCATGGAGTTGGGCCTTGGCCTGGGAGTGTGGACCCCCCGAGCTGGTCCCCAGGCTCGGGGCCATGGGCCCGGAGAGAGAGGACCACCCCAAAGCACTTTTCTCCCGGGTTTCAGAGCAGTGTGCGCGATTTGCGGGAACAGCCGGCCAGAGTGCTTCCAAAACGGCCTTTGGAGGCAGGCGGGGAGGGTGTGCCAGAGGGAGGGAGAGGGCCGGTTTTCTGCTGGGAGGCCCCACAGGCCAGAGGCACAACCCAGCGAGGCCCCTGCCCTTGGCCAGCCTTGCCCAGGCCTTCCTGGCGTCCAGGGCTACTGCCCCACGAAGGGGCAGGCTGCTGCAGGGAGTGTGTCCAGACATGCACGGGCAGCTACCCCAACTCAGCCCCGCTAGGGCCTTTTCCCCTGGGCCTAGGCCTCAGCTGAGGCCTACTGGGTGGGAAGGTGCTGGCAGGGGCTGTCTCCACACTGCAACGTCCCAGGAGGCAGAGCCTTCTGGCAGAGGGAAGAGGGGAGCAACGGGGTGGATGCCCAAGCCGTCTTTGCCCCAGCTGCCTCAGGGGAGCAGGGAGAGCAAGAGGCCCACTGTGATCCTAGGTCGGCTCTGCCTCTTCCCACCCAGGCGGAGGCTGGAGCTGCTGGGGCTGCCAGGGAGCTGCCTGACAGACTCTGGCTCAGCCGAGCTCTCTGAAGGGGCAGGGGGCAGGAACAGACGTGTGCATGGAGTTGGGCCTTGGCCTGGGAGTGTGGACCCCCGAGCTGGTCCCCAGGCTCGGGGCCATGGGCCCGGAGAGAGGACCACCCCAAAGCACTTTTCTCCCCGGGTTTCAGAGCAGTGTGCGCGATTTGCGGGAACAGCCGGCCAGAGTGCTTCCAAAACGGCCTTTGGAGGCAGGCGGGGAGGTGTGCCAGAGGGAGAGGGCCGGGTTCTGCTGGGAGGCCCCACAGGCCAGAGGCACAACCCAGCGAGGCCCCTGCCCTTGGCCAGCCTTGCCCAGGCCTTCCTGGCGTCCAGGGCTACTGCCCCACGAAGGGGCAGGCTGCAGGGAGTGTGTCCAGACATGCACGGGCAGCTACCCCAACTCAGCCCCGCTAGGGCCTTTCCCCTGGGCCTAGGCCTCAGCTGAGGCCTACTGGGTGGGAAGGTGCTGGCAGGGGCTGTCTCCACACTGCAACGTCCCAGGAGGCAGAGCCTTCTGGCAGAGGGAAGAGGGGAGCAACGGGGTGGATGCCCAAGCCGTCTTTGCCCCAGCTGCCTCAGGGGAGCAGGGAGAGCAAGAGGCCCACTGTGATCCTAGGTCGGCTCTGCCTCTTCCCACCCAGGCGGAGCTGCTGGGGCTGCCAGGGAGCTGCCTGACAGACTCTGGCTCAGCCGAGCTCTCTGAAGGGGCAGGGGGCAGGAACAGACGTGTGCATGGAGTTGGGCCTTGGCCTGGGAGTGTGGACCCCCGAGCTGGTCCCCAGGCTCGGGGCCATGGGCCCGGAGAGAGGACCACCCCAAAGCACTTTTCTCCCGGGTTTCAGAGCAGTGTGCGCGATTTGCGGGAACAGCCGGCCAGAGTGCTTCCAAAACGGCCTTTGGAGGCAGGCGGGGGAGGTGTGCCAGAGGGAGAGGGCCGGTTCTGCTGGGAGGCCCCACAGGCCAGAGGCACAACCCAGCGAGGCCCCTGCCCTTGGCCAGCCTTGCCCAGGCCTTCCTGGCGTCCAGGGCTACTGCCCCACGAAGGGGCAGGCTGCAGGGAGTGTGTCCAGACATGCACGGGCAGCTACCCCAACTCAGCCCCGCTAGGGCCTTTCCCCTGGGCCTAGGCCTCAGCTGAGGCCTACTGGGTGGGAAGGTGCTGGCAGGGGCTGTCTCCACACTGCAACGTCCCAGGAGGCAGAGCCTTCTGG
The DNA here is from genome assembly GCA_020976825.1 of Odocoileus hemionus. Classification (NCBI taxonomy): domain Eukaryota; kingdom Metazoa; phylum Chordata; class Mammalia; order Artiodactyla; family Cervidae; genus Odocoileus; species Odocoileus hemionus. Next base: position 764,458 of record JAJLRB010005427.1, on the reverse strand, counting down.
CAGAGGGAAGAGGGGAGCAACGGGGTGGATGCCCAAGCCGTCTTTGCCCCAGCTGCCTCAGGGGAGCAGGGAGAGCAAGAGGCCCACTGTGATCCTAGGTCGGCTCTGCCTCTTCCCACCCAGGCGGAGCTGCTGGGGCTGCCAGGGAGCTGCCTGACAGACTCTGGCTCAGCCGAGCTCTCTGAAGGGGCAGGGGGCAGGAACAGACGTGTGCATGGAGTTGGGCCTTGGCCTGGGAGTGTGGACCCCCGAGCTGGTCCCCAGGCTCGGGGCCATGGGCCCGGAGAGAGGACCACCCCAAAGCACTTTTCTCCCGGGTTTCAGAGCAGTGTGCGCGATTTGCGGGAACAGCCGGCCAGAGTGCTTCCAAAACGGCCTTTGGAGGCAGGCGGGGAGGTGTGCCAGAGGGAGAGGGCCGGTTCTGCTGGGAGGCCCCACAGGCCAGAGGCACAACCCAGCGAGGCCCCTGCCCTTGGCCAGCCTTGCCCAGGCCTTCCTGGCGTCCAGGGCTACTGCCCCACGAAGGGGCAGGCTGCAGGGAGTGTGTCCAGACATGCACGGGCAGCTACCCCAACTCAGCCCCGCTAGGGCCTTTCCCCTGGGCCTAGGCCTCAGCTGAGGCCTACTGGGTGGGAAGGTGCTGGCAGGGGCTGTCTCCACACTGCAAACGTCCCAGGAGGCAGAGCCTTCTGGCAGAGGGAAGAGGGGAGCAACGGGGTGGATGCCCAAGCCGTCTTTGCCCCAGCTGCCTCAGGGGAGCAGGGAGAGCAAGAGGCCCACTGTGATCCTAGGTCGGCTCTGCCTCTTCCCACCCAGGCGGAGCTGCTGGGGCTGCCAGGGAGCTGCCTGACAGACTCTGGCTCAGCCGAGCTCTCTGAAGGGGCAGGGGGCAGGAACAGACGTGTGCATGGAGTTGGGCCTTGGCCTGGGAGTGTGGACCCCCGAGCTGGTCCCCAGGCTCGGGGCCATGGGCCCGGAGAGAGGACCACCCCAAAGCACTTTTCTCCCGGGTTTCAGAGCAGTGTGCGCGATTTGCGGGAACAGCCGGCCAGAGTGCTTCCAAAACGGCCTTTGGAGGCAGGCGGGGAGGTGTGCCAGAGGGAGAGGGCCGGTTCTGCTGGGAGGCCCCACAGGCCAGAGGCACAACCCAGCGAGGCCCCTGCCCTTGGCCAGCCTTGCCCAGGCCTTCCTGGCGTCCAGGGCTACTGCCCCACGAAGGGGCAGGCTGCAGGGAGTGTGTCCAGACATGCACGGGCAGCTACCCCAACTCAGCCCCGCTAGGGCCTTTCCCCTGGGCCTAGGCCTCAGCTGAGGCCTACTGGGTGGGAAGGTGCTGGCAGGGGCTGTCTCCACACTGCAACGTCCCAGGAGGCAGAGCCTTCTGGCAGAGGGAAGAGGGGAGCAACGGGGTGGATGCCCAAGCCGTCTTTGCCCCAGCTGCCTCAGGGGAGCAGGGAGAGCAAGAGGCCCACTGTGATCCTAGGTCGGCTCTGCCTCTTCCCACCCAGGCGGAGCTGCTGGGGCTGCCAGGGAGCTGCCTGACAGACTCTGGCTCAGCCGAGCTCTCTGAAGGGGCAGGGGGCAGGAACAGACGTGTGCATGGAGTTGGGCCTTGGCCTGGGAGTGTGGACCCCCGAGCTGGTCCCCAGGCTCGGGGCCATGGGCCCGGAGAGAGGACCACCCCAAAGCACTTTTCTCCCGGGTTTCAGAGCAGTGTGCGCGATTTGCGGGAACAGCCGGCCAGAGTGCTTCCAAAACGGCCTTTGGAGGCAGGCGGGGAGGGTGTGCCAGAGGGAGAGGGCCGGTTCTGCTGGGAGGCCCCACAGGCCAGAGGCACAACCCAGCGAGGCCCCTGCCCTTGGCCAGCCTTGCCCAGGCCTTCCTGGCGTCCAGGGCTACTGCCCCACGAAGGGGCAGGCTGCAGGGAGTGTGTCCAGACATGCACGGGCAGCTACCCCAACTCAGCCCCGCTAGGGCCTTTCCCCTGGGCCTAGGCCTCAGCTGAGGCCTACTGGGTGGGAAGGTGCTGGCAGGGGCTGTCTCCACACTGCAACGTCCCAGGAGGCAGAGCCTTCTGGCAGAGGGAAGAGGGGAGCAACGGGGTGGATGCCCAAGCCGTCTTTGCCCCAGCTGCCTCAGGGGAGCAGGGAGAGCAAGAGGCCCACTGTGATCCTAGGTCGGCTCTGCCTCTTCCCACCCAGGCGGAGCTGCTGGGGCTGCCAGGGAGCTGCCTGACAGACTCTGGCTCAGCCGAGCTCTCTGAAGGGGCAGGGGGCAGGAACAGACGTGTGCATGGAGTTGGGCCTTGGCCTGGGAGTGTGGACCCCCGAGCTGGTCCCCAGGCTCGGGGCCATGGGCCCGGAGAGAGGACCACCCCAAAGCACTTTTCTCCCGGGTTTCAGAGCAGTGTGCGCGATTTGCGGGAACAGCCGGCCAGAGTGCTTCCAAAACGGCCTTTGGAGGCAGGCGGGGAGGTGTGCCAGAGGGAGAGGGCCGGTTCTGCTGGGAGGCCCCACAGGCCAGAGGCACAACCCAGCGAGGCCCCTGCCCTTGGCCAGCCTTGCCCAGGCCTTCCTGGCGTCCAGGGCTACTGCCCCACGAAGGGGCAGGCTGCAGGGAGTGTGTCCAGACATGCACGGGCACCTACCCCAACTCAGCCCCGCTAGGGCCTTTCCCCTGGGCCTAGGCCTCAGCTGAGGCCTACTGGGTGGGAAGGTGCTGGCAGGGGCTGTCTCCACACTGCAACGTCCCAGGAGGCAGAGCCTTCTGGCAGAGGGAAGAGGGGAGCAACGGGGTGGATGCCCAAGCCGTCTTTGCCCCAGCTGCCTCAGGGGAGCAGGGAGAGCAAGAGGCCCACTGTGATCCTAGGTCGGCTCTGCCTCTTCCCACCCAGGCGGAGCTGCTGGGGCTGCCAGGGAGCTGCCTGACAGACTCTGGCTCAGCCGAGCTCTCTGAAGGGGCAGGGGGCAGGAACAGACGTGTGCATGGAGTTGGGCCTTGGCCTGGGAGTGTGGACCCCCGAGCTGGTCCCCAGGCTCGGGGCCATGGGCCCGGAGAGAGGACCACCCCAAAGCACTTTTCTCCCGGGTTTCAGAGCAGTGTGCGCGATTTGCGGGAACAGCCGGCCAGAGTGCTTCCAAAACGGCCTTTGGAGGCAGGCGGGGAGGTGTGCCAGAGGGAGAGGGCCGGTTCTGCTGGGAGGCCCCACAGGCCAGAGGCACAACCCAGCGAGGCCCCTGCCCTTGGCCAGCCTTGCCCAGGCCTTCCTGGCGTCCAGGGCTACTGCCCCACGAAGGGGCAGGCTGCAGGGAGTGTGTCCAGACATGCACGGGCAGCTACCCCAACTCAGCCCCGCTAGGGCCTTTCCCCTGGGCCTAGGCCTCAGCTGAGGCCTACTGGGTGGGAAGGTGCTGGCAGGGGCTGTCTCCACACTGCAACGTCCCAGGAGGCAGAGCCTTCTGGCAGAGGGAAGAGGGGAGCAACGGGGTGGATGCCCAAGCCGTCTTTGCCCCAGCTGCCTCAGGGGAGCAGGGAGAGCAAGAGGCCCACTGTGATCCTAGGTCGGCTCTGCCTCTTCCCACCCAGGCGGAGCTGCTGGGGCTGCCAGGGAGCTGCCTGACAGACTCTGGCTCAGCCGAGCTCTCTGAAGGGGCAGGGGGCAGGAACAGACGTGTGCATGGAGTTGGGCCTTGGCCTGGGAGTGTGGACCCCCGAGCTGGTCCCCAGGCTCGGGGCCATGGGCCCGGAGAGAGGACCACCCCAAAGCACTTTTTTCTCCCGGGTTTCAGAGCAGTGTGCGCGATTTGCGGGAACAGCCGGCCAGAGTGCTTCCAAAACGGCCTTTGGAGGCAGGCGGGGAGGTGTGCCAGAGGGAGAGGGCCGGTTCTGCTGGGAGGCCCCACAGGCCAGAGGCACAACCCAGCGAGGCCCCTGCCCTTGGCCAGCCTTGCCCAGGCCTTCCTGGCGTCCAGGGCTACTGCCCCACGAAGGGGCAGGCTGCAGGGAGTGTGTCCAGACATGCACGGGCAGCTACCCCAACTCAGCCCCGCTAGGGCCTTTCCCCTGGGCCTAGGCCTCAGCTGAGGCCTACTGGGTGGGAAGGTGCTGGCAGGGGCTGTCTCCACACTGCAACGTCCCAGGAGGCAGAGCCTTCTGGCAGAGGGAAGAGGGGAGCAACGGGGTGGATGCCCAAGCCGTCTTTGCCCCAGCTGCCTCAGGGGAGCAGGGAGAGCAAGAGGCCCACTGTGATCCTAGGTCGGCTCTGCCTCTTCCCACCCAGGCGGAGCTGCTGGGGCTGCCAGGGAGCTGCCTGACAGACTCTGGCTCAGCCGAGCTCTCTGAAGGGGCAGGGGGCAGGAACAGACGTGTGCATGGAGTTGGGCCTTGGCCTGGGAGTGTGGACCCCCGAGCTGGTCCCCAGGCTCGGGGCCATGGGCCCGGAGAGAGGACCACCCCAAAGCACTTTTCTCCCGGGTTTCAGAGCAGTGTGCGCGATTTGCGGGAACAGCCGGCCAGAGTGCTTCCAAAACGGCCTTTGGAGGCAGGCGGGGAGGTGTGCCAGAGGGAGAGGGCCGGTTCTGCTGGGAGGCCCCACAGGCCAGAGGCACAACCCAGCGAGGCCCCTGCCCTTGGCCAGCCTTGCCCAGGCCTTCCTGGCGTCCAGGGCTACTGCCCCACGAAGGGGCAGGCTGCAGGGAGTGTGTCCAGACATGCACGGGCAGCTACCCCAACTCAGCCCCGCTAGGGCCTTTCCCCTGGGCCTAGGCCTCAGCTGAGGCCTACTGGGTGGGAAGGTGCTGGCAGGGGCTGTCTCCACACTGCAACGTCCCAGGAGGCAGAGCCTTCTGGCAGAGGGAAGAGGGGAGCAACGGGGTGGATGCCCAAGCCGTCTTTGCCCCAGCTGCCTCAGGGGAGCAGGGAGAGCAAGAGGCCCACTGTGATCCTAGGTCGGCTCTGCCTCTTCCCACCCAGGCGGAGCTGCTGGGGCTGCCAGGGAGCTGCCTGACAGACTCTGGCTCAGCCGAGCTCTCTGAAGGGGCAGGGGGCAGGAACAGACGTGTGCATGGAGTTGGGCCTTGGCCTGGGAGTGTGGACCCCCGAGCTGGTCCCCAGGCTCGGGGCCATGGGCCCGGAGAGAGGACCACCCCAAAGCACTTTTCTCCCGGGTTTCAGAGCAGTGTGCGCGATTTGCGGGAACAGCCGGCCAGAGTGCTTCCAAAACGGCCTTTGGAGGCAGGCGGGGGGGTGTGCCAGAGGGAGAGGGCCGGTTCTGCTGGGAGGCCCCACAGGCCAGAGGCACAACCCAGCGAGGCCCCTGCCCTTGGCCAGCCTTGCCCAGGCCTTCCTGGCGTCCAGGGCTACTGCCCCACGAAGGGGCAGGCTGCAGGGAGTGTGTCCAGACATGCACGGGCACCTACCCCAACTCAGCCCCGCTAGGGCCTTTCCCCTGGGCCTAGGCCTCAGCTGAGGCCTACTGGGTGGGAAGGTGCTGGCAGGGGCTGTCTCCACACTGCAACGTCCCAGGAGGCAGAGCCTTCTGGCAGAGGGAAGAGGGGAGCAACGGGGTGGATGCCCAAGCCGTCTTTGCCCCAGCTGCCTCAGGGGAGCAGGGAGAGCAAGAGGCCCACTGTGATCCTAGGTCGGCTCTGCCTCTTCCCACCCAGGCGGAGCTGCTGGGGCTGCCAGGGAGCTGCCTGACAGACTCTGGCTCAGCCGAGCTCTCTGAAGGGGCAGGGGGCAGGAACAGACGTGTGCATGGAGTTGGGCCTTGGCCTGGGAGTGTGGACCCCCGAGCTGGTCCCCAGGCTCGGGGCCATGGGCCCGGAGAGAGGACCACCCCAAAGCACTTTTCTCCCGGGTTTCAGAGCAGTGTGCGCGATTTGCGGGAACAGCCGGCCAGAGTGCTTCCAAAACGGCCTTTGGAGGCAGGCGGGGAGGTGTGCCAGAGGGAGAGGGCCGGTTCTGCTGGGAGGCCCCACAGGCCAGAGGCACAACCCAGCGAGGCCCCTGCCCTTGGCCAGCCTTGCCCAGGCCTTCCTGGCGTCCAGGGCTACTGCCCCACGAAGGGGCAGGCTGCAGGGAGTGTGTCCAGACATGCACGGGCAGCTACCCCAACTCAGCCCCGCTAGGGCCTTTCCCCTGGGCCTAGGCCTCAGCTGAGGCCTACTGGGTGGGAAGGTGCTGGCAGGGGCTGTCTCCACACTGCAACGTCCCAGGAGGCAGAGCCTTCTGGCAGAGGGAAGAGGGGAGCAACGGGGTGGATGCCCAAGCCGTCTTTGCCCCAGCTGCCTCAGGGGAGCAGGGAGAGCAAGAGGCCCACTGTGATCCTAGGTCGGCTCTGCCTCTTCCCACCCAGGCGGAGCTGCTGGGGCTGCCAGGGAGCTGCCTGACAGACTCTGGCTCAGCCGAGCTCTCTGAAGGGGCAGGGGGCAGGAACAGACGTGTGCATGGAGTTGGGCCTTGGCCTGGGAGTGTGGACCCCCGAGCTGGTCCCCAGGCTCGGGGCCATGGCCCGGAGAGAGGACCACCCCAAAGCACTTTTCTCCCGGGTTTCAGAGCAGTGTGCGCGATTTGCGGGAACAGCCGGCCAGAGTGCTTCCAAAACGGCCTTTGGAGGCAGGCGGGGAGGTGTGCCAGAGGGAGAGGGCCGGTTCTGCTGGGAGGCCCCACAGGCCAGAGGCACAACCCAGCGAGGCCCCTGCCCTTGGCCAGCCTTGCCCAGGCCTTCCTGGCGTCCAGGGCTACTGCCCCACGAAGGGGCAGGCTGCAGGGAGTGTGTCCAGACATGCACGGGCAGCTACCCCAACTCAGCCCCGCTAGGGCCTTTCCCCTGGGCCTAGGCCTCAGCTGAGGCCTACTGGGTGGGAAGGTGCTGGCAGGGGCTGTCTCCACACTGCAACGTCCCAGGAGGCAGAGCCTTCTGGCAGAGGGAAGAGGGGAGCAACGGGGTGGATGCCCAAGCCGTCTTTGCCCCAGCTGCCTCAGGGGAGCAGGGAGAGCAAGAGGCCCACTGTGATCCTAGGTCGGCTCTGCCTCTTCCCACCCAGGCGGAGCTGCTGGGGCTGCCAGGGAGCTGCCTGACAGACTCTGGCTCAGCCGAGCTCTCTGAAGGGGCAGGGGGCAGGAACAGACGTGTGCATGGAGTTGGGCCTTGGCCTGGGAGTGTGGACCCCCGAGCTGGTCCCCAGGCTCGGGGCCATGGGCCCGGAGAGAGGACCACCCCAAAGCACTTTTCTCCCGGGTTTCAGAGCAGTGTGCGCGATTTGCGGGAACAGCCGGCCAGAGTGCTTCCAAAACGGCCTTTGGAGGCAGGCGGGGAGGTGTGCCAGAGGGAGAGGGCCGGTTCTGCTGGGAGGCCCCACAGGCCAGAGGCACAACCCAGCGAGGCCCCTGCCCTTGGCCAGCCTTGCCCAGGCCTTCCTGGCGTCCAGGGCTACTGCCCCACGAAGGGGCAGGCTGCAGGGAGTGTGTCCAGACATGCACGGGCAGCTACCCCAACTCAGCCCCGCTAGGGCCTTTCCCCTGGGCCTAGGCCTCAGCTGAGGCCTACTGGGTGGGAAGGTGCTGGCAGGGGCTGTCTCCACACTGCAACGTCCCAGGAGGCAGAGCCTTCTGGCAGAGGGAAGAGGGGAGCAACGGGGTGGATGCCCAAGCCGTCTTTGCCCCAGCTGCCTCAGGGGAGCAGGGAGAGCAAGAGGCCCACTGTGATCCTAGGTCGGCTCTGCGAGCTCTCTGAAGGGGCAGGGGGCAGGAACAGACGTGTGCATGGAGTTGGGCCTTGGCCTGGGAGTGTGGACCCCCGAGCTGGTCCCCAGGCTCGGGGCCATGGGCCCGGAGAGAGGACCACCCCAAAGCACTTTTCTCCCGGGTTTCAGAGCAGTGTGCGCGATTTGCGGGAACAGCCGGCCAGAGTGCTTCCAAAACGGCCTTTGGAGGCAGGCGGGGAGGTGTGCCAGAGGGAGAGGGCCGGTTCTGCTGGGAGGCCCCACAGGCCAGAGGCACAACCCAGCGAGGCCCCTGCCCTTGGCCAGCCTTGCCCAGGCCTTCCTGGCGTCCAGGGCTACTGCCCCACGAAGGGGCAGGCTGCAGGGAGTGTGTCCAGACATGCACGGGCAGCTACCCCAACTCAGCCCCGCTAGGGCCTTTCCCCTGGGCCTAGGCCTCAGCTGAGGCCTACTGGGTGGGAAGGTGCTGGCAGGGGCTGTCTCCACACTGCAACGTCCCAGGAGGCAGAGCCTTCTGGCAGAGGGAAGAGGGGAGCAACGGGGTGGATGCCCAAGCCGTCTTTGCCCCAGCTGCCTCAGGGGAGCAGGGAGAGCAAGAGGCCCACTGTGATCCTAGGTCGGCTCTGCCTCTTCCCACCCAGGCGGAGCTGCTGGGGCTGCCAGGGAGCTGCCTGACAGACTCTGGCTCAGCCGAGCTCTCTGAAGGGGCAGGGGGCAGGAACAGACGTGTGCATGGAGTTGGGCCTTGGCCTGGGAGTGTGGACCCCCGAGCTGGTCCCCAGGCTCGGGGCCATGGGCCCGGAGAGAGGACCACCCCAAAGCACTTTTCTCCCGGGTTTCAGAGCAGTGTGCGCGATTTGCGGGAACAGCCGGCCAGAGTGCTTCCAAAACGGCCTTTGGAGGCAGGCGGGGAGGTGTGCCAGAGGGAGAGGGCCGGTTCTGCTGGGAGGCCCCACAGGCCAGAGGCACAACCCAGCGAGGCCCCTGCCCTTGGCCAGCCTTGCCCAGGCCTTCCTGGCGTCCAGGGCTACTGCCCCACGAAGGGGCAGGCTGCAGGGAGTGTGTCCAGACATGCACGGGCAGCTACCCCAACTCAGCCCCGCTAGGGCCTTTCCCCTGGGCCTAGGCCTCAGCTGAGGCCTACTGGGTGGGAAGGTGCTGGCAGGGGCTGTCTCCACACTGCAACGTCCCAGGAGGCAGAGCCTTCTGGCAGAGGGAAGAGGGGAGCAACGGGGTGGATGCCCAAGCCGTCTTTGCCCCAGCTGCCTCAGGGGAGCAGGGAGAGCAAGAGGCCCACTGTGATCCTAGGTCGGCTCTGCCTCTTCCCACCCAGGCGGAGCTGCTGGGGCTGCCAGGGAGCTGCCTGACAGACTCTGGCTCAGCCGAGCTCTCTGAAGGGGCAGGGGGCAGGAACAGACGTGTGCATGGAGTTGGGCCTTGGCCTGGGAGTGTGGACCCCCGAGCTGGTCCCCAGGCTCGGGGCCATGGGCCCGGAGAGAGGACCACCCCAAAGCACTTTTCTCCCGGGTTTCAGAGCAGTGTGCGCGATTTGCGGGAACAGCCGGCCAGAGTGCTTCCAAAACGGCCTTTGGAGGCAGGCGGGGAGGTGTGCCAGAGGGAGAGGGCCGGTTCTGCTGGGAGGCCCCACAGGCCAGAGGCACAACCCAGCGAGGCCCCTGCCCTTGGCCAGCCTTGCCCAGGCCTTCCTGGCGTCCAGGGCTACTGCCCCACGAAGGGGCAGGCTGCAGGGAGTGTGTCCAGACATGCACGGGCAGCTACCCCAACTCAGCCCCGCTAGGGCCTTTCCCCTGGGCCTAGGCCTCAGCTGAGGCCTACTGGGTGGGAAGGTGCTGGCAGGGGCTGTCTCCACACTGCAACGTCCCAGGAGGCAGAGCCTTCTGGCAGAGGGAAGAGGGGAGCAACGGGGTGGGACAGACTCTGGCTCAGCCGAGCTCTCTGAAGGGGCAGGGGGCAGGAACAGACGTGTGCATGGAGTTGGGCCTTGGCCTGGGAGTGTGGACCCCCGAGCTGGTCCCCAGGCTCGGGGCCATGGGCCCGGAGAGAGGACCACCCCAAAGCACTTTTCTCCCGGGTTTCAGAGCAGTGTGCGCGATTTGCGGGAACAGCCGGCCAGAGTGCTTCCAAAACGGCCTTTGGAGGCAGGCGGGGAGGTGTGCCAGAGGGAGAGGGCCGGTTCTGCTGGGAGGCCCCACAGGCCAGAGGCACAACCCAGCGAGGCCCCTGCCCTTGGCCAGCCTTGCCCAGGCCTTCCTGGCGTCCAGGGCTACTGCCCCACGAAGGGGCAGGCTGCAGGGAGTGTGTCCAGACATGCACGGGCAGCTACCCCAACTCAGCCCCGCTAGGGCCTTTCCCCTGGGCCTAGGCCTCAGCTGAGGCCTACTGGGTGGGAAGGTGCTGGCAGGGGCTGTCTCCACACTGCAACGTCCCAGGAGGCAGAGCCTTCTGGCAGAGGGAAGAGGGGAGCAACGGGGTGGATGCCCAAGCCGTCTTTGCCCCAGCTGCCTCAGGGGAGCAGGGAGAGCAAGAGGCCCACTGTGATCCTAGGTCGGCTCTGCCTCTTCCCACCCAGGCGGAGCTGCTGGGGCTGCCAGGGAGCTGCCTGACAGACTCTGGCTCAGCCGAGCTCTCTGAAGGGGCAGGGGGCAGGAACAGACGTGTGCATGGAGTTGGGCCTTGGCCTGGGAGTGTGGACCCCCGAGCTGGTCCCCAGGCTCGGGGCCATGGGCCCGGAGAGAGGACCACCCCAAAGCACTTTTCTCCCGGGTTTCAGAGCAGTGTGCGCTTTGCGGGAACAGCCGGCCAGAGTGCTTCCAAAACGGCCTTTGGAGGCAGGCGGGGAGGTGTGCCAGAGGGAGAGGGCCGGTTCTGCTGGGAGGCCCCACAGGCCAGAGGCACAACCCAGCGAGGCCCCTGCCCTTGGCCAGCCTTGCCCAGGCCTTCCTGGCGTCCAGGGCTACTGCCCCACGAAGGGGCAGGCTGCAGGGAGTGTGTCCAGACATGCACGGGCAGCTACCCCAACTCAGCCCCGCTAGGGCCTTTCCCCTGGGCCTAGGCCTCAGCTGAGGCCTACTGGGTGGGAAGGTGCTGGCAGGGGCTGTCTCCACACTGCAACGTCCCAGGAGGCAGAGCCTTCTGGCAGAGGGAAGAGGGGAGCAACGGGGTGGATGCCCAAGCCGTCTTTGCCCCAGCTGCCTCAGGGGAGCAGGGAGAGCAAGAGGCCCACTGTGATCCTAGGTCGGCTCTGCCTCTTCCCACCCAGGCGGAGCTGCTGGGGCTGCCAGGAGCTGCTGCCTGACAGACTCTGGCTCAGCCGAGCTCTCTGAAGGGGCAGGGGGCAGGAACAGACGTGTGCATGGAGTTGGGCCTTGGCCTGGGAGTGTGGACCCCCGAGCTGGTCCCCAGGCTCGGGGCCATGGGCCCGGAGAGAGGACCACCCCAAAGCACTTTTCTCCCGGGTTTCAGAGCAGTGTGCGCGATTTGCGGGAACAGCCGGCCAGAGTGCTTCCAAAACGGCCTTTGGAGGCAGGCGGGGAGGTGTGCCAGAGGGAGAGGGCCGGTTCTGCTGGGAGGCCCCACAGGCCAGAGGCACAACCCAGCGAGGCCCCTGCCCTTGGCCAGCCTTGCCCAGGCCTTCCTGGCGTCCAGGGCTACTGCCCCACGAAGGGGCAGGCTGCAGGGAGTGTGTCCAGACATGCACGGGCAGCTACCCCAACTCAGCCCCGCTAGGGCCTTTCCCCTGGGCCTAGGCCTCAGCTGAGGCCTACTGGGTGGGAAGGTGCTGGCGGGGCTGTCTCCACACTGCAACGTCCCAGGAGGCAGAGCCTTCTGGCAGAGGGAAGAGGGGAGCAACGGGGTGGATGCCCAAGCCGTCTTTGCCCCAGCTGCCTCAGGGGAGCAGGGAGAGCAAGAGGCCCACTGTGATCCTAGGTCGGCTCTGCCTCTTCCCACCCAGGCGGAGCTGCTGGGGCTGCCAGGGAGCTGCCTGACAGACTCTGGCTCAGCCGAGCTCTCTGAAGGGGCAGGGGGCAGGAACAGACGTGTGCATGGAGTTGGGCCTTGGCCTGGGAGTGTGGACCCCCGAGCTGGTCCCCAGGCTCGGGGCCATGGGCCCGGAGAGAGGACCACCCCAAAGCACTTTTCTCCCGGGTTTCAGAGCAGTGTGCGCGATTTGCGGGAACAGCCGGCCAGAGTGCTTCCAAAACGGCCTTTGGAGGCAGGCGGGGAGGTGTGCCAGAGGGAGAGGGCCGGTTCTGCTGGGAGGCCCCACAGGCCAGAGGCACAACCTGCCCTTGGCCAGCCTTGCCCAGGCCTTCCTGGCGTCCAGGGCTACTGCCCCACGAAGGGGCAGGCTGCAGGGAGTGTGTCCAGACATGCACGGGCAGCTACCCCAACTCAGCCCCGCTAGGGCCTTTCCCCTGGGCCTAGGCCTCAGCTGAGGCCTACTGGGTGGGAAGGTGCTGGCAGGGGCTGTCTCCACACTGCAACGTCCCAGGAGGCAGAGCCTTCTGGCAGAGGGAAGAGGGGAGCAACGGGGTGGATGCCCAAGCCGTCTTTGCCCCAGCTGCCTCAGGGGAGCAGGAGAGAGCAAGAGGCCCACTGTGATCCTGGTCGGCTCTGCCTCTTCCCACCCAGGCGGAGCTGCTGGGGCTGCCAGGGAGCTGCCTGACAGACTCTGGCTCAGCCGAGCTCTCTGAAGGGGCAGGGGGCAGGAACAGACGTGTGCATGGAGTTGGGCCTTGGCCTGGGAGTGTGGACCCCCGAGCTGGTCCCCGGCTCGGGGCCATGGGCCCGGAGAGAGGACCACCCCAAAGCACTTTTCTCCCGGGTTTCAGAGCAGTGTGCGCGATTTGCGGGAACAGCCGGCCAGAGTGCTTTGGCGGGGCCTTTGGAGGCAGGGGGGAGGTGTGCCAGAGGGAGAGGGCCGGTTCTGCTGGGAGGCCCCACAGGCCAGAGGCACAACCCAGCGAGGCCCCTGCCCTTGGCCAGCCTTGCCCAGGCCTTCCTGGCGTCCAGGGCTACTGCCCCACGAAGGGGCAGGCTGCAGGGAGTGTGTCCAGACATGCACGGGCAGCTACCCCAACTCAGCCCCGCTAGGGCCTTTCCCCTGGGCCTAGGCCTCAGCTGAGGCCTACTGGGTGGGAAGGTGCTGGCAGGGGCTGTCTCCACACTGCAACGTCCCAGGAGGCAGAGCCTTCTGGCAGAGGGAAGAGGGGAGCAACGGGGTGGATGCCCAAGCCGTCTTTGCCCCAGCTGCCTCAGGGGAGCGGAGAGAGCAAGAGGCCCACTGTGATCCTAGGTCGGCTCTGCCTCTTCCCACCCAGGCGGAGCTGCAGGGGGGCTGCCAGGGAGCTGCCTGACAGACTCTGGCTCAGCCGAGCTCTCTGAAGGGGCAGGGGGCAGGAACAGACGTGTGCATGGAGTTGGGCCTTGGCCTGGGAGTGTGGACCCCCGAGCTGGTCCCCAGGGCTCGGGGCCATGGGCCCGGAGAGAGGACCACCCCAAAGCACTTTTCTCCCGGGTTTCAGAGCAGTGTGCGCGATTTGCGGGAACAGCGGCCAGAGTGCTTCCAAAACGGCCTTTGGAGGCAGGCGGGGAGGTGTGCCAGAGGGAGAGGGCCGGTTCTGCTGGGAGGCCCCACAGGCCAGAGGCACAACCCAGCGAGGCCCCTGCCCTTGGCCAGCCTTGCCCAGGCCTTCCTGGCGTCCAGGGCTACTGCCCCACGAAGGGGCAGGCTGCAGGGAGTGTGTCCAGACATGCACGGGCAGCTACCCCAACTCAGCCCCGCTAGGGCCCCCGCCCCTGGGCCTAGGCCTCCCTGGGCCCTAGGCCTCAGCTGAGGCCTACTGGGTGGGAAGGGTGCTGGCAGGGGCTGTCTCCACACTGCAAGGTCCCAGGAGGCAGAGCCTTCTGGCAGAGGGAAGAGGGGAGCAACGGGGTGGATGCCCAAGCCGTCTTTGCCCCAGCTGCCTCAGGGGAGCAGGGAGAGCAAGAGGCCCACTGTGATCCTAGGTCGGCTCTGCCTCTTCCCACCCAGGCGGAGCTGCTGGGGCTGCCAGGGAGCTGCCTGACAGACTCTGGCTCAGCCGAGCTCTCTGAAGGGGCAGGGGGCAGGAACAGACGTGTGCATGGAGTTGGGCCTTGGCCTGGGAGTGTGGACCCCCGAGCTGGTCCCCAGGCTCGGGGCCATGGGCCCGGAGAGAGGACCACCCCAAAGCACTTTTCTCCCGGGTTTCAGAGCAGTGTGCGCGATTTGCGGGAACAGCCGGCCAGAGTGCTTCCAAAACGGCCTTTGGAGGCAGGCGGGGGGTGTGCCAGAGGAGAGGGCGGTTGCCAGGGGAGAGGGCCGGTTCTGCTGGGAGGCCCCACAGGCCAGAGGCCAACCCAGCGAGGCCCCTGCCCTTGGCCAGCCTTGCCCAGGCCTTCCTGGCGTCCAGGGCTACTGCCCCACGAAGGGGCAGGCTGCAGGGAGTGTGTCCAGACATGCACGGGCAGCTACCCCAACTCAGCCCCGCTAGGGCCTTTCCCCTGGGCCTAGGCCTCAGCTGAGGCCTACTGGGTGGGAAGGTGCTGGCAGGGGCTGTCTCCACACTGCAACGTCCCAGGAGGCAGAGCCTTCTGGCAGAGGGAAGAGGGGAGCAACGGGGTGGATGCCCAAGCCGTCTTTGCCCCAGCTGCCTCAGGGGAGCAGGGAGAGCAAGAGGCCCACTGTGATCCTAGGTCGGCTCTGCCTCTTCCCACCCAGGCGGAGCTGCTGGGGCTGCCAGGGAGCTGCCTGACAGACTCTGGCTCAGCCGAGCTCTCTGAAGGGGCAGGGGGCAGGAACAGACGTGTGCATGGAGTTGGGCCTTGGCCTGGGGCCTGGACCCCCTGGGTCCCCAGGGACCCCCGAGCTGGAGGACCCCCCAGGCTCGGGGCCATGGGCCCGGAGAGAGGACCACCCCAAAGCACTTTTCTCCCGGGTTTCAGAGCAGTGTGCGCGATTTGCGGGGAACAGCCGGCCAGAGTGCTTCCAAAACGGCCTTTGGAGGCAGGCGGGGAGGTGTGCCAGAGGGAGAGGGCCGGTTCTGCTGGGAGGCCCCACAGGCCAGAGGCACAACCCAGCGAGGCCCCTGCCCTTGGCCAGCCTTGCCCAGGCCTTCCTGGCGTCCAGGGCTACTGCCCCACGAAGGGGCAGGCTGCAGGGAGTGTGTCCAGACATGCACGGGCAGCTACCCCAACTCAGCCCCGCTAGGGCCTTTCCCCTGGGCCTAGGCCTCAGCTGAGGCCTACTGGGTGGGAAGGTGCTGGCAGGGGCTGTCTCCACACTGCAACGTCCCAGGAGGCAGAGCCTTCTGGCAGAGGGAAGAGGGGAGCAACGGGGTGGATGCCCAAGGGGTGGATGCCCAAGCCGTCTTTGCCCCAGCTGCCTCAGGGGAGCAGGGAGAGCAAGAGGCCCACTGTGATCCTAGGTCGGCTCTGCCTCTTCCCACCCAGGCGGAGCTGCTGGGGCTGCCAGGGAGCTGCCTGACAGACTCTGGCTCAGCCGAGCTCTCTGCAGGGGGCAGGGGGCAGACAGTGTGTGCATGGAGTTGGGCCTTGGCCTGGGAGTGTGGACCCCCGAGCTGGTCCCCAGGCTCGGGGCCATGGGCCCGGAGAGAGGACCACCCCAAAGCACTTTTCTCCCGGGTTTCAGAGCAGTGTGCGCGATTTGCGGGAACAGCCGGCCAGAGTGCTTCAAAAAACGGCCTTTGGAGGCAGGGGGGCGGGGAGGTGTGCCAGAGGGAGAGGGCCGGTTCTGCTGGGAGGCCCCACAGGCCAGAGGCACAACCCAGCGAGGCCCCTGCCCTTGGCCAGCCTTGCCCAGGCCTTCCTGGCGTCCAGGGCTACTGCCCCACGAAGGGGCAGGGGCAGGCTGCAGGGAGTGTGTCCAGACATGCACGGGCAGCTACCCCAACTCAGCCCCGCTAGGGCCTTCCCCTGGGCCTAGGCCTCAGGGGCTGAGGCCTACTGGGTGGGAAGGTGCTGGCAGGGGCTGTCTCCACACTGCAACGTCCCAGGAGGCAGAGCCTTCTGGCAGAGGGAAGAGGGGAGCAACGGGGTGGATGCCCAAGCCGTCTTTGCCCCAGCTGCCTCAGGGGAGCAGGGAGAGCAAGAGGCCCACTGTGATCCTAGGTCGGCTCTGCCTCTTCCCACCCAGGCGGAGCTGCTGGGGCTGCCAGGGAGCTGCCTGACAGACTCTGGCTCAGCCGAGCTCTCTGAAGGGGCAGGGGGCAGGAACAGACGTGTGCATGGAGTTGGGCCTTGGCCTGGGAGTGTGGACCCCCGAGCTGGTCCCCAGGCTCGGGGCCATGGGCCCGGAGAGAGGACCACCCCAAAGCACTTTTCTCCCGGGTTTCAGAGCAGTGTGCGCGATTTGCGGGTGCGCGATTTGCGGGAACAGCCGGCCAGAGTGCTTCCAGGGGGCCTTTGGAGGCAGAGGGGGGGAGGTGTGCCAGAGGGAGAGGGCCGGGAGGCTGGGAGGCCCCACAGGCCAGAGGCCCAGGCCCCAGCAGAGGGCCCCTGCCCTTGGCCAGCCTTGCCCAGGCCTTCCTGGCGTCCAGGGCTACTGCCCCACGAAGGGGCAGGCTGCAGGGAGTGTGTCCAGACATGCACGGGCAGCTACCCCAACTCAGCCCCGCTAGGGCCTTTCCCCTGGGCCTAGGCCTCAGCTGAGGCCTACTGGGTGGGAAGGTGCTGGCAGGGGCTGTCTCCACACTGCAACGTCCCAGGAGGCAGAGCCTTCTGGCAGAGGGAAGAGGGGAGCAACGGGGTGGATGCCCAAGCCGTCTTTGCCCCAGCTGCCTCAGGGGAGCAGGGAGAGCAAGAGGCCCACTGTGATCCTAGGTCGGCTCTGCCTCTTCCCACCCAGGCGGAGCTGCTGGGGCTGCCAGGGAGAGCTGCCTGACAGACTCAGAGCTCAGAGGCTCAGGGGCAGGGGAGGCTCTCTGCAGGGGCAGGGGGCAGGAACAGTGTGTGCATGGAGTTGGGCCTTGGCCTGGGAGTGTGGACCCCCGAGCTGGTCCCCAGGCTCGGGGCCATGGGAGGGAGAGAGGACCACCCCAAAGCACTTTTCTTTTCTCCCGGGTTTCAGAGCAGTGTGCGCGATTTGCGGGAACAGCCGGCCAGAGTGCTTCCAAAACGGCCTTTGGAGGCAGGCGGGGAGGTGTGCCAGAGGGAGAGGGCCGGTTCTGCTGGGAGGCCCCACAGGCCAGAGGCACAACCCAGCGAGGCCCCTGCCCTTGGCCAGCCTTGCCCAGGCCTTCCTGGCGTCCAGGGCTACTGCCCCACGAAGGGGCAGGCTGCAGGGAGTGTGTCCAGACATGCACGGGCAGCTACCCCAACTCAGCCCCGCTAGGGCCTTTCCCCTGGGCCTAGGCCTCAGCTGAGGCCTACTGGGTGGGAAGGTGCTGGCAGGGGGCCACACTGCAACGTCACACTGCAACGTCCCAGGAGGCAGAGCCTTCTGGCAGAGGGAAGAGGGGAGCAACGGGGTGGATGCCCAAGCCGTCTTTGCCCCAGCTGCCTCAGGGGAGCAGGGAGAGCAAGAGGCCCACTGTGATCCTAGGTCGGCTCTGCCTCTTCCCACCCAGGCGGAGCTGCTGGGGCTGCCAGGGAGCTGCCTGACAGACTCTGGCTCAGCCGAGCTCTCTGAAGGGGCAGGGGGCAGGAACAGACGTGTGCATGGAGTTGGGCCTTGGCCTGGGAGTGTGGACCCCCGAGCTGGTCCCCAGGCTCGGGGCCATGGGCCCGGAGAGAGGACCACCCCAAAGCACTTTTCTCCCGGGTTTCAGAGCAGTGTGCGCGATTTGCGGGAACAGCCGGCCAGAGTGCTTCCAAAACGGCCTTTGGAGGCAGGCGGGGAGGTGTGCCAGAGGGAGAGGGCCGGTTCTGCTGGGAGGCCCCACAGGCCAGAGGCACAACCCAGCCCCGAGGCCCCTGCCCTTGGCCAGCCTTGCCCAGGCCTTCCTGGCGTCCAGGGCTACTGCCCCAAGGGGAAGGGGCAGGCTGCAGGGAGTGTGTCCAGACATGCACGGGCAGCTACCCCAACTCAGCCCCGCTAGGGCCTTCCCCTGGGCCTAGGCCTCAGCTGAGGCCTACTGGGTGGGAAGGTGCTGGCAGGGGCTGTCTCCACACTGCAACGTCCCAGGAGGCAGAGCCTTCTGGCAGAGGGAAGAGGGGAGCAACGGGGTGGATGCCCAAGCCGTCTTTGCCCCAGCTGCCTCAGGGGAGCAGGGAGAGCAAGAGGCCCACTGTGATCCTAGGTCGGCTCTGCCTCTTCCCACCCAGGCGGAGCTGCTGGGGCTGCCAGGGAGCTGCCTGACAGACTCTGGCTCAGCCGAGCTCTCTGAAGGGGCAGGGGGCAGGAACAGACGTGTGCATGGAGTTGGGCCTTGGCCTGGGAGTGTGGACCCCCGAGCTGGTCCCCAGGCTCGGGGCCATGGGCCCGGAGAGGAGAGAGAGACCACACCTCCCCCAAAGCACTTTTCTCCCGGATTTTCAGAGCAGTGTGCGCGATTTGCGGGAACAGCCGGCCAGAGTGCTTCCAAAACGGCCTTTGGAGGCAGGCGGGGGGAGGTGTGCCAGAGGGAGAGGGCCGGTTCTGCTGGGAGGCCCCACAGGCCAGAGGCACAAGGCCCCAGCCGAGGCCCCTGCCCTGCCTTGCCCCAGCCTTGCCAGGCCTTCCTGGCGTCCAGGGCTACTGCCCCACGAAGGGGCAGGCTGCAGGGAGTGTGTCCAGACATGCACGGGCAGCTACCCCTGGGCCTCAGCCCCGCTAGGGCCTTTCCCCTGGGCCTAGGCCTCAGCTGAGGGCCTACTGGGTGGGAAGGTGCTGGCAGGGGCTGTCTCCACACTGCAACGTCCCAGGAGGCAGAGCCTTCTGGCAGAGGGAAGAGGGGAGCAACGGGGTGGATGCCCAAGCCGTCTTTGCCCCAGCTGCCTCAGGGGAGCAGGGAGAGCAAGAGGCCCACTGTGATCCTAGGTCGGCTAGGTCCTCTCTGCCCAGGCGGAGCTGCTGGGGCTGCAGGGAGCTGCTGGACAGCTGCTGCTCAGGGAGCTGCTCTGAAGGGGCAGGGGACTCTGGCTCAGCGAGCTCTGGCAGGGGAAGGGGCAGGGGGCAGGAACTGGGTGTGCATGGAGTTGGGCCTTGGCCTGGGAGTGTGGACCCCCGAGCTGGTCCCCAGGCTCGGGGCCATGGGCCCGGAGAGAGGACCACCCCAAAGCACTTTTTCCCGGGTTTCAGAGCAGTGTGCGCGATTTGGGGAACAGCCGGCCAGAGTGCTTCCAAAACGGCCTTTGGAGGCAGGAGGGGGAGGTGTGCCAGAGGGAGAGGGCCGGTTCTGCTGGGAGGCCCCACAGGCCAGAGGCACAACCCAGCGAGGCCCCTGCCCTTGGCCAGCCTTGCCCAGGCCTTCCTGGCGTCCAGGGCTACTGCCCCACGAAGGGGCAGGCTGCAGGGAGTGTGTCCAGACATGCACGGGCAGCTACCCCAACTCAGCCCCGCTAGGGCCTTTCCCCTGGGCCTAGGCCTCAGCTGAGGCCTACTGGGGCCTACTGGGTGGGGGGGTGCTGGCAGGGGCTGTCTCCACACTGCAGGGACGTCCCAGGAGGCAGAGCCTTCTGGCAGAGGGAAGAGGGGAGCAACGGGGGGTGGATGCCCAAGCCGTCTTTGCCCCAGCTGCCTCAGGGGAGCAGGGAGAGCAAGAGGCCCACTGTGATCCTAGGTCGGCTCTGCCTCTTCCCACCCAGGGGAGCTGCTGGGGCTGCCAGGGAGCTGCCTGACAGACTCTGGCTCAGCCGAGCTCTCTGAAGGGGCAGGGGGCAGGAACAGACGTGTGCATGGAGTTGGGCCTTGGCCTGGGAGTGTGGACCCCCGAGCTGGTCCCCAGGCTCGGGGCCATGGGCCCGGAGAGAGGACCACCCCAAAGCACTTTTCTCCCGGGTTTCAGAGCAGTGTGCGCGATTTGCGGGAACAGCCGGCCAGAGTGCTTCCAAAACGGCCTTTGGAGGCAGGCGGGGAGGTGTGCCAGAGGGAGAGGGCCGGTTCTGCTGGGAGGCCCCGGTTCTGCTGGGAGGCCCCACAGGCCAGAGGCACCCCCTTGGCGAGGCCCCTGCCTTGGCCAGGCCTTGCCCAGGCCTTCCGAAGGGGGCGTCCAGGGCTACTGCCCCACGAAGGGGCAGGCTGCAGGGAGTGTGTCCAGACATGCACGGGCAGCCCCCCCAACTCACTCAGCCCCGCTAGGGCCTTTCCCCTGGGCCTAGGCCTCAGCTGAGGCCTACTGGGTGGGAAGGTGCTGGCAGGGGCTGTCTCCACACTGCAAGTCCCAGGAGGCAGAGCCTTCTGGCAGAGGGAAGAGGGGAGCAACGGGGTGGATGCCCAAGCCGTCTTTGCCCCAGCTGCCTCAGGGGAGCAGGGAGAGCAAGAGGCCCACTGTGATCCTAGGTCGGCTCTGCCTCTTCCCACCCAGGCGGAGCTGCTGGGGCTGCCAGGGAGCTGCCTGACAGACTCTGGCTCAGCCGAGCTCTCTGAAGGGGCAGGGGGCAGGAACAGACGGTGAGTTGGGCATGGGGTGTTGGACCCCCCTGGTCCCCAGGCTCGGGGCCATGGGGGAGTGAGGACCCCCCCCGAGCTGGTCCCCAGGCTCGGGGCCTTTTCTCCCCCGGAGAGAGACCACCCCAAAGCACTTTTCTCCCGGGTTTCAGAGCAGTGTGCGCGATTTGCGGGAACAGGCGGCCAGGAGCTTCCAAAAGGCCTGGGGAGGAGGGGGGGAGGTCTGCCAGAGGGAGAGGGCCGGCCTGCCTGGGAGGCCCCGGTTCTGCTGGCCAGAGGCCCCACAGGCCAGAGGCCAACCCCCGAGGCCCCTGCCCTTGCCTGGCCTTGCCCAGGCCTTCCTGGCGTCCAGGGCTACTGCCCCACGAAGGGGCAGGCTGCAGGGAGTGTGTCCAGACATGCACGGGCAGCTACCCCAACTCAGCCCCGCTAGGGCCTTTCCCCTGGGCCTAGGCCTCAGCTGAGGCCTACTGGGTGGGAAGGTGCTGGCAGGGGCTGTCTCCACACTGCAACGTCCCAGGAGGCAGAGCCTTCTGGCAGAGGGAAGAGGGGAGCAACGGGGTGGGCCCAATGCCCAAGCCGCCCTTTGCCCCAGCAGGGGCCTCAGGGGAGCAGGCCCACTGAGAGCAAGAGGCTCCCTCTGTGATCCTAGGTGGGGCTCTGCCTCTCCCACCCAGGCGGAGCTGCTGGGGCTGCCAGGGAGCTGCCTGACAGACTGGCTGGCTCAAGGGAGCAGAAGGGGAAGGGGCAGGGGGCAGGAACAGACGTGTGCATGGAGTTGGGCCTTGGCCTGGGAGTGTGGACCCCCGAGCTGGTCCCCAGGCTCGGGGCCATGGGCCCGGAGAGAGGACCACCCCAAAGCACTTTTTTCCCGGGTTTCAGAGCAGTGTGCGCGATTTGCGGGAACAGCCGGCCAGAGTGCTTCCAAAACGGCCTTTGGAGGCAGGCGGGGAGGTGTGCCAGAGGGAGAGGGCCGGTTCTGCTGGGAGGCCCCACAGGCCAGAGGCACAACCCAGCGAGGCCCCTGCCCTTGGCCAGCCTTGCCCAGGCCTTCCTGGCGTCCAGGGCTACTGCCCACGAAGGGGCAAGGGCAGGGGCTGCAGGGGTGTGTCCAGACACATGGGTGTGCCCCAGCATGCACCCCTGGGCCTAGGCCAGCTAGCCCCCAAGGCCAGGCTACCCCCTCAGCCCCGCTAGGGCCTTCCCCTGGGCCTAGGCCTCAGCTGAGGCCTACTGGGTGGGAAGGTGCTGGCAGGGGCTGTCTCCACACTGCAACGTCCCAGGAGGCAGAGCCTTCTGGCAGAGGGAAGAGGGGAGCAACGGGGTGGATGCCCAAGCCGTCTTTGCCCCAGCTGCCTCAGGGGAGAGGGAGAGCAAGAGGCCCACTGTGATCCTAGGTCGGCTCTGCCTCTTCCCACCCAGGCGGAGCTGCTGGGGCTGCCAGGGAGCTGCCTGACAGACTCTGGCTCAGCCGAGCTCTCTGAAGGGGCAGGGGGCAGGAACAGACGTGTGCATGGAGTTGGGCCTTGGCCTGGGAGTGTGGACCCCCGAGCTGGTCCCCAGGCTCGGGGCCATGGGCCCGGAGAGAGGACCACCCCAAAGCACTTTTCTCCCGGGTTTCAGAGCAGTGTGCGCGATTTGCTTTTTCCGGGTTTCAGAGCAGTGTGCGCGATTTGCGGGAACAGCCGGCCAGAGTGCTTCCAAAAGGGCCTTTGGAGGCAGGGGGGAGGTGTGCCAGAGGGAGAGGGCCGGTTCTGCTGGGAGGCCCCACAGGCCAGAGGCACAACCCAGCGAGGCCCCTGCCCTTGGCCAGCCTTGCCCAGGCCTTCCTGGCGTCCAGGGCTACTGCCCCAGGAAGGGGCAGGCTGCAGGGAGTGTGTCCAGACATGCACGGGCAGCTACCCCAACTCAGCCCCGCTAGGGCCTTTCCCCTGGGCCTAGGCCTCAGCTGAGGCCTACTGGGTGGGAAGGTGCTGGCAGGGGCTGTCTCCACACTGCAACGTCCCAGGAGGCAGAGCCTTCTGGCAGAGGGAAGAGGGGAGCAACGGGGTGGATGCCCAAGCCGTCTTTGCCCCAGCTGCCTCAGGGGAGCAGGGAGAGCAAGAGGCCCACTGTTCCTAGGTCGGCTCTGCCTCTTCCACCCAGGCGGGTCTGCTGGGGCTGGCTCTGCCTCTTCCCACCCAGGCGGAGCTGCAGGGGGCTGCAGGGAGCTGCTGACAGGGCTCTGGCTCAGCTGGAGGGGCTCTGGCAGGGGCAGGGGGCTTGGAGTGGGAGTGGTGGACGTGTGCATGGAGTTGGGCCTTGGCCGGGGAGTGTGGACCCCCCGAGCCCCCCCCAGGCTCGGGGCCATGGGCCGGAGAGAGAGGACCCCCAAAGCACTTTTTCCCGGGTTTCAGAGCAGTGTGCGCGATTTGCGGGAACAGCCGGCCAGAGTGCTTCCAAAACGGCCTTTGGAGGCAGGCGGGGAGGTGTGCCAGAGGGAGAGGGCCGGTTCTGCTGGGAGGCCCCACAGGCCAGAGGCACCACCCAGCGAGGCCCCTGCCCTTGGCCAGCCTTGCCCAGGCCTTCCTGGCGTCCAGGGCTACTGCCCCACGAAGGGGCAGGCTGCAGGGAGTGTGTCCAGACATGCACGGGCAGCTACCCCAACTCAGCCCCGCTAGGGCCTTGGGCCCCCTGGGCCTAGGCCTCAGCTGAGGCCTACTGGGTGGGAAGGTGCTGGCAGGGGCTGTCTCCACACTGCAACGTCCCAGGAGGCAGAGCCTTCTGGCAGAGGGAAGAGGGGAGCAACGGGGTGGATGCCCAAGCCGTCTTTGCCCCAGCTGCCTCAGGGGAGCAGGGAGAGCAAGAGGCCCACTGTGATCCTAGGTCGGCTCTGCCTCTTCCCAGGGCGGAGCTGCTGGGGCTGCCAGGGAGCTGCCTGACAGACTCTGGCTCAGCCGAGCTCTCTGAAGGGGCAGGGGGCAGGAACAGACGTGTGCATGGAGTTGGGCCTTGGCCTGGGAGTGTGGACCCCCGAGCTGGTCCCCAGGCTCGGGGCCATGGGCCCCGGAGAGAGGACCACCCCAAAGCACTTTTCTCCCGGGTTTCAGAGCAGTGTGCGCGATTTGCGGGAACAGCCGGCCAGAGTGCTTCCAAAACGGCCTTTGGAGGCAGGCGGGGAGGCAGGGAGGAGGGGGAGGTGTGCCAGAGGGAGGGGCCGGTTCTGCTGGGAGGCCCCACAGGCCAGAGGCCAACCCAGCGAGGCCCCTGCCCTTGGCCAGCCTTGCCCAGGCCTTCCTGGCGTCCAGGGCTACTGCCCCACGAAGGGGCAGGCTGCAGGGAGTGTGTCCAGACATGCACGGGCAGCTACCCCAACTCAGCCCCGCTAGGGCCTTTCCCCTGGGCCTAGGCCTCAGCTGAGGCCTACTGGGTGGGAAGGTGCTGGCAGGGGCTGTCTCCACACTGCAAGTCCCAGGAGGCAGAGCCTTCTGGCAGAGGGGGAGGGGAGCAAGGGGGGGGCAATGGGGTGGATGCCCAAGCCGTCTTTGCCCCAGCTGCCTCAGGGGAGCAGGGAGAGCAAGAGGCCCACTGTGATCCTAGGTCGGCTCTGCCTCTTCCCACCCAGGCGGAGCTGCTGGGGCTGCCAGGGAGCTGCCTGACAGAGCTCAGCCGAGCTCTCGAGGGGCAGGGGCAGGGGGGCAGGGGGCAGTGGAACCTGGTTGGTGTGCATGGAGTTGGGCCTTTGGCCTGGGAGTGTGGACCCCCGAGCTGGTCCCCGGGGCTCGGGGCCATGGGCCCGGAGAGAGGACCACCCCAAAGCACTTTTTTTCTCCCGGGTTTCAGAGCAGTGTGCGCGATTTGCGGGAACAGCCGGCCAGAGTGCTTCCAAAACGGCCTTTGGAGGCAGGCGGGGAGGTGTGCCAGAGGGAGAGGGCCGGTTCTGCTGGGAGGCCCCACAGGCCAGAGGCACAACCCAGCGAGGCCCCTGCCCTTGGCCAGCCTTGCCCAGGCCTTCCTGGCGTCCAGGGCTACTGCCCCACGAAGGGGCAGGCTGCAGGGAGTGTGTCCAGACATGCACGGGCAGCTACCCCAACTCAGCCCCGCTAGGGCCTTTCCCCTGGGCCTAGGCCTCAGCTGAGGCCTACTGGGTGGGAAGTGCAGGGGCTGGCAGGGGCTGTCCTCCACACTGCAACGTCCCAGGAGGCAGAGGGGACGGGGGCAGGGGCAGGGGAAGAGGGGGAGCCCAAGGGGGGGGGAGCAGGGATGCCCAGCCGTCCTGCCCCAGCTGCCTCAGGGGGGAGCAGGGAGAGCAAGAGGCCCACTGTGATCCTAGGTCGGCTCTGCCTCTTCCCACCCAGGCGGAGCTGCTGGGGCTGCCAGGGAGCTGCCTGACAGACTCTGGCTCAGCCGAGCTCTCTGAAGGGGCAGGGGGCAGGAAGTGTGGACGTGTGCATGGAGTTGGGCCTTGGCCTGGGAGTGTGGACCCCCGAGCTGGTCCCCAGGCTCGGGGCCATGGGCCCCCGGAGAGAGGACCACCCCAAAGCACTTTTCTCCCGGGTTTCAGAGCAGTGTGCGCGATTTGCGGGAACAGCCGGCCAGAGTGCTTCCAAAACGGCCTTTGGAGGCAGGCGGGGAGGTGTGAGAGGGAGGGGCCGGTTCTGCTGGGAGGCCCCACAGGCCAGAGGCACCACAGGCCAGAGGCAGGCCCCCAGCGAGGCCCCTGCCCCTTGGCCTGGCCTTGCCCAGGCCTTCCTGGCGTCCAGGGCTACTGCCCCACGACAGGGGCAGGCTGCAGGGAGTGTGTCCAGACATGCCGGGCAGCTCCCCTGGGCCTCAGCCCCGCTGGGCCTCCCCTGGGCCTAGGCCTCAGCTGAGGCCTACTGGGTGGGAAGGTGCTGGCAGGGGCTGTCTCCACACTGCAACGTCCCAGGAGGCAGAGCCTTCTGGCAGAGGGAAGAGGGGGGAGCAACGGGGTGGATGCCCAAGCCGTCTTTGCCCCAGCTGCCTCAGGGGAGCAGAGGGAGAGCAAGAGGCCCACTGTGATCCTAGGTCGGCTCTGCCTCTTCCCACCCAGGCGGAGCTGCTGGGGCTGCCAGGGAGCTGCCTGACAGACTCTGGCTCAGCCGAGCTCTCTGAAGGGGCAGGGGGCAGGAACAGACGTGTGCATGGAGTTGGGCCTTGGCCTGGGAGTGTGGACCCCCCCCTGTGGACCCCCGAGCTGGTCCCTGGGGCTCGGGGCCATGGGCCCGGAGAGAGGACCACCCCAAAGCACTTTTCTCCCGGGTTTCAGAGCAGTGTGCGCGATTTGCGGGAACAGCCGGCCAGAGTGCTTCCAAAACGGCCTTTGGAGGCAGGCGGGGAGGTGTGCCAGAGGGAGAGGGCCGGTTCTGCTGGGAGGCCCCACAGGCCAGAGGCCAACCCAGCGAGGCCCCTGCCCTTGGCCAGCCTTGCCCAGGCCTTCCTGGCGTCCAGGGCTACTGCCCCACGAAGGGGCAGGCTGCAGGGAGTGTGTCCAGACATGCACGGGCAGCTACCCCAACTCAGCCCCGCTAGGGCCTTTCCCCTGGGCCTAGGCCTCAGCTGAGGCCTACTGGGTGGGAAGGTGCTGGCAGGGGCTGTCTCCACACTGCAACGTCCCAGGAGGCAGAGCCTTCTGGCAGAGGGGAGCAACGGGGGGGGGATGAGCAAGCCGTCGGGGTGGATGCCCAAGCCGTCTTTGCCCCAGCTGCCTCAGGGGAGCAGGGAGAGCAAGAGGCCCACTGTGATCCTAGGTCGGCTCTGCCTCTTCCCACCCAGGCGGAGCTGCTGGGGCTGCCAGGGAGCTGCCTGACAGACTCTGGCTCAGCCGAGCTCTCTGAAGGGGCAGGGGGCAGGAACAGACGTGTGCATGGAGTTGGGCCTTGGCCTGGGAGTGTGGACCCCCGAGCTGGTCCCCAGGCTCGGGGCCATGGGCCCGGAGAGAGGACCACCCCAAAGCACTTTTCTCCCGGGTTTCAGAGCAGTGTGCGCGATTTGCGGGAACAGCCGGCCAGAGTGCTTCCAAAACGGCCTTTGGAGGCAGGCGGGGAGGTGTGCCAGAGGGAGAGGGCCGGTTCTGCTGGGAGGCCCCACAGGCCCAGGCACACCCACCCAGCCCCTGCCCTGCCCTTGCCTTGCCCAGCCTTGCCCAGGCCTTCCTGGCGTCCCAGGGCTACTGCCCCACGGGCAGGGCAGGGCCCCCAGGGAAGGGGCAGGCTGCAGGGAGTGTGTCCAGACATGCACGGGCAGCTACCCCAACTCAGCCCCGCTAGGGCCTTTCCCCTGGGCCTAGGCCTCAGCTGAGGCCTACTGGGTGGGAAGGTGCTGGCAGGGGGGCTGTCTCCACACTGCAACGTCCCAGGAGGCAGAGCCTTCTGGCAGAGGGAAGAGGGGAGCAACGGGGTGGATGCCCAAGCCGTCTTTGCCCCAGCTGCCTCAGGGGAGCAGGGAGAGCAAGAGGCCCACTGTGATCCTAGGTCGGCTCTGCCTCTCCCACCCAGGCGGAGCTGCTGGGGCTGCCAGGGAGCTGCCTGACAGACTCTGGCTCAGCCGAGCTCTCTGAAGGGGCAGGGGGCAGGAACAGACGTGTGCATGGAGTTGGGCCTTGGCCTGGGAGTGTGGACCCCCGAGCTGGTCCCCAGGCTCGGGGCCATGGGCCCGGAGAGAGGACCACCCCAAAGCACTTTTCTCCCGGGTTTCAGAGCCCGCGGTTGCAGAGCAGTGTGCGCGCTTTTGCGGGAACAGCCGGCCAGAGTGCTTCCAAAACGGCCTTTGGAGGCAGGCGGGGGGAGGTGTGCCAGAGGGAGAGGGCCGGTTCTGCTGGGAGGCCCCACAGGCCAGAGGCACAACCCAGCGAGGCCCCTGCCCTTGGCCAGCCTTGCCCAGGCCTTCCTGGCGTCCAGGGCTACTGCCCCACGAAGGGGCAGGCTGCAGGGAGTGTGTCCAGACATGCACGGGCAGCTACCCCAACTCAGCCCCGCTAGGGCCTTTCCCCTGGGCCTAGGCCTCAGCTGAGGCCTACTGGGTGGGAAGGTGCTGGCAGGGGCTGTCTCCACACTGCAACGTCCCAGGAGGCAGAGCCTTCTGGCAGAGGGAAGAGGGGAGCAACGGGGTGGATGCCCAAGCCGTCTTTGCCCCAGCTGCCTCAGGGGAGCAGGGAGAGCAAGAGGCCCACTGTGATCCTAGGTCGGCTCTGCCTCACCCCACCCGGGCGGAGCTGCTGGGGCTGCCAGGGAGCTGCCTGACAGACTCTGGCTCAGCCGAGCTCTCTGAAGGGGAAGGGGCAGGGGGCAGGAACAGACGTGTGCATGGAGTTGGGCCTTGGCCTGGGAGTGTGGACCCCCCCCGAGCTGGTCCCCAGGCTCGGGGCCATGGGCCCGGAGAGAGGACCACCCCAAAGCACTTTTCTCCCGGGTTTCAGAGCAGTGTGCGCGATTTGCGGGAACAGCCGGCCAGAGTGCTTCCAAAACGGCCTTTGGAGGAGGGGGGAGGTGTGCCAGAGGGAGAGGGCCGGTTCTGCTGGGAGGCCCCACAGGCCAGAGGCACAACCCAGCGAGGCCCCTGCCCTTGGCCAGCCTTGCCCAGGCCTTCCTGGCGTCCAGGGCTACTGCCCCACGAAGGGGCAGGCTGCAGGGAGTGTGTCCAGACATGCACGGGCAGCTACCCCAACTCAGCCCCGCTAGGGCCTTTCCCCTGGCCTCAGCCTAGGCCTCAGCAGGCTGAGGCCTACTGGGTGGGAAGGTGCTGGCAGGGGCTGTCTCCACACTGCAACGTCCCAGGAGGCAGAGCCTTCTGGCAGAGGGAAGAGGGGAGCAACGGGGTGGATGCCCAAGCCGTCTTTGCCCCAGCTGCCTCAGGGGAGCAGGGAGAGCAAGAGGCCCACTGTGATCCTAGGTCGGCTCTGCCTCTTCCCACCCAGGCGGAGCTGCTGGGGCTGCCAGGGAGCTGCCTGACAGACTCTGGCTCAGCCGAGCTCTCTGAAGGGGCAGGGGGCAGGAACAGACGTGTGCATGGAGTTGGGCCTTGGCCTGGGAGTGTGGACCCCCCCCGAGCTGGTCCCCAGGCTCGGGGCCATGGGCCCGGAGAGAGGACCACCCCAAAGCACTTTTCCCGGGTTTCAGAGCAGTGTGCGCGATTTGCGGGAACAGCCGGCCAGAGTGCTTCCAAAACGGCCTTTGGAGGCAGGCGGGGAGGTGTGCCAGAGGGAGAGGGCCGGTTCTGCGGTTCTGCTGCTGGGAGGCCCCCACAGGCCAGAGGCAGGCCCCAGCGAGGCCCCTGCCCTTGGCCAGCCTTCCTGGCCCAGGGCCTTCCTGGCGTCCAGGGGCACTGCCCAGGAAGGGTGCAGGCTGCCAGACATGTCCACAGGGCAGCTACCCCAACTCAGCCCCGCTAGGGCCTTTCCCCTGGGCCTAGGCCTCAGCTGAGGCCTACTGGGTGGGAAGGTGCTGGCAGGGGCTGTCTCCACACTGCAACGTCCCAGGAGGCAGAGCCTTCTGGCAGAGGGAAGAGGGGAGCAACGGGGTGGATGCCCAAGCCGTCTTTGCCCCAGCTGCCTCAGGGGAGCAGGGAGAGCAAGAGGCCCACTGTGATCCTAGGTCGGCTCTGCCTCTTCCCACCCAGGCGGAGCTGCTGGGGCTGCCAGGGAGCTGCCTGACAGACTCTGGCTCAGCCGAGCTCTCTGAAGGGGCAGGGGGCAGGAACAGACGTGTGCATGGTGGGCCTGGCCTGGCCCCGAGGGTCCCCTGGGAGTGTGGACCCCCGAGCTGGTCCCCAGGCTCGGGGCCATGGGCCCGGAGAGAGGACCACCCCAAAGCACTTTTCTCCCGGGTTTCAGAGCAGTGTGCGCGATTTGCGGGAACAGCCGGCCAGAGTGCTTCCAAAACGGCCTTTGGAGGCAGGGAGGGGGGGAGGTGTGCCAGAGGGAGAGGGCCGGTTCTGCTGGGAGGCCCCACAGGCCAGAGGCACCCCCAGCGAGGCCCCTGCCCTTGGCCAGCCTTGCCCAGGCCTTCCTGGCGTCCAGGGCTACTGCCCCACGAAGGGGCAGGCTGCAGGGAGTGTGTCCAGACATGCACGGGCAGCTACCCCAACTCAGCCCCGCTAGGGCCTTTCCCCTGGGCCTAGGCCTCAGCTGAGGCCTACTGGGTGGGAAGGTGCTGGCAGGGGCTGTCTCCACACTGCAACGTCCCAGGAGGCAGAGCCTTCTGGCAGAGGGAAGAGGGGAGCAACGGGGTGGATGCCCAAGCCGTCTTTGCCCCAGCAGCTGCCTCAGGGAGAGCAGGGAGGCCCAAGAGGCCCACTGTGATCCTAGGTCGGCTCTGCCTCTTCCCACCCAGGCGGAGCTGCTGGGGCTGCCAGGGAGCTGCCTGACAGACTCTGGCTCAGCCGAGCTCTCTGAAGGGGCAGGGGGCAGGAACAGACGTGTGCATGGAGTTGGGCCTTGGCCTGGGAGTGTGGACCCCCGAGCTGGTCCCCAGGCTCGGGGCCATGGGCCCCGGAGAGAGGACCACCCCAAAGCACTTTTCTCCCGGGTTTCAGAGCAGTGTGCGCGATTTGCGGGAACAGCCGGCCAGAGTGCTTCCAAAACGGCCTTTGGAGGCAGGCGGGGAGGTGTGCCAGAGGGAGAGGGCCGGTTCTGCTGGGAGGCCCCACAGGCCAGAGGCACAACCCAGCGAGGCCCCTGCCCTTGGCCAGCCTTGCCCAGGCCTTCCTGGCGTCCAGGGCTACTGCCCCACGAAGGGGCAGGCTGCAGCAGGGGAGTGTGTCCAGACATGCACGGGCAGCTTTCCCCCCCAACTCAGCCCCGCTAGGGCCTTTCCCCTGGGCCTAGGCCTCAGCTGAGGCCTACTGGGTGGGAAGGTGCTGGCAGGGGCTGTCTCCACACTGCAACGTCCCAGGAGGCAGAGCCTTCTGGCAGAGGGAAGAGGGGAGCAACGGGGTGGATGCCCAAGCCGTCTTTGCCCCAGCTGCCTCAGGGGAGCAGGGAGAGCAAGAGGCCCACTGTGATCCTAGGTCGGCTCTGCCTCTTCCCACCCAGGCGGAGCTGCTGGGGCTGCCAGGGAGCTGCCTGACAGACTCTGGCTCAGCCGAGCTCTCTGAAGGGGCAGGGGGCAGGAACAGACGTGTGCATGGAGTTGGGCCTTGGCCTGGGAGTGTGGACCCCCGAGCTGGTCCCCAGGCTCGGGGCCATGGGCCCGGAGAGAGGACCACCCCAAAGCACTTTTCTCCCGGGTTTCAGAGCAGTGTGCGCGATTTGCGGGAACAGCCGGCCAGGAACAGCCGGCCAGAGTGCTTCCAAAACGGCCTTTGGAGGCAGGCGGGGAGGTGTGCCAGAGGGAGAGGGCCGGTTCTGCTGGGAGGCCCCACAGGCCAGAGGCACAACCCAGCGAGGCCCCTGCCCTTGGCCAGCCTTGCCCAGGCCTTCCTGGCGTCCAGGGCTACTGCCCCACGAAGGGGCAGGCTGCAGGGAGTGTGTCCAGACATGCACGGGCAGCTACCCCAACTCAGCCCCGCTAGGGCCTTTCCCCTGGGCCTAGGCCTCAGCTGAGGCCTACTGGGTGGGAAGGTGCTGGCAGGGGCTGTCTCCACACTGCAACGTCCCAGGAGGCAGAGCCTTCTGGCAGAGGGAAGAGGGGAGCAACGGGGTGGATGCCCAAGCCGTCTTTGCCCCAGCTGCCTCAGGGGAGCAGGGAGAGCAAGAGGCCCACTGTGATCCTAGGTCGGCTCTGCCTCTTCCCACCCAGGCGGAGCTGCTGGGGCTGCCAGGGAGCTGCCTGACTCTGGCTCTGGCTCTCAGCTCAGAGCTCTCTGAAGGGGCAGGGGGCAGGAACAGACGTGTGCATGGAGTTGGGCCTTGGCCTGGGAGTGTGGACCCCCGAGCTGGTCCCCAGGCTCGGGGCCATGGGCCCGGAGAGAGGACCACCCCAAAGCACTTTTCTCCCGGGTTTCAGAGCAGTGTGCGCGATTTGCGGGAACAGCCGGCCAGAGTGCTTCCAAAACGGCCTTTGGAGGCAGGCGGGGAGGTGTGCCAGAGGGAGAGGGCCGGTTCTGCTGGGAGGCCCCACAGGCCAGAGGCACAACCCAGCGAGGCCCCTGCCCTTGGCCAGCCTTGCCCAGGCCTTCCTGGCGTCCAGGGCTACTGCCCCACGAAGGGGCAGGCTGCAGGGAGTGTGTCCAGACATGCACGGGCAGCTACCCCAACTCAGCCCCGCTAGGGCCTTTCCCCTGGGCCTAGGCCTCAGCTGAGGCCTACTGGGTGGGAAGGTGCTGGCAGGCTGTGTCACCACACTGCAACGTCCCAGGAGGCAGAGCCTTCTGGCAGAGGGAAGAGGGGAGCAACGGGGTGGATGCCCAAGCCGTCTTTGCCCCAGCTGCCTCAGGGGAGCAGGGAGAGCAAGAGGCCCACTGTGATCCTAGGTCGGCTCTGCCTCTTCCCACCCAGGCGGAGCTGCTGGGGCTGCCAGGGAGCTGCCTGACAGACTCTGGCTCAGCCGAGCTCTCTGAAGGGGCAGGGGGCAGGAACAGACGTGTGCATGGAGTTGGGCCTTGGCCTGGGAGTGTGGACCCCCGAGCTGGTCCCCAGGCTCGGGGCCATGGGCCCGGAGAGAGGACCACCCCAAAGCACTTTTCTCCCGGGTTTCAGAGCAGTGTGCGCGATTTGCGGGAACAGCCGGCCAGAGTGCTTCCAAAACGGCCTTTGGAGGCAGGCGGGGAGGTGTGCCAGAGGGAGAGGGCCGGTTCTGCTGGGAGGCCCCACAGGCCAGAGGCACAACCCAGCGAGGCCCCTGCCCCCCTTGCCCCTTGGCCAGCCTTGCCCAGGCCTTCCTGGCGTCCAGGGCTACTGCCCCACGAAGGGGCAGGCTGCAGGGAGTGTGTCCAGACATGCACGGGCAGCTACCCCAACTCAGCCCCGCTAGGGCCTTTCCCCTGGGCCTAGGCCTCAGCTGAGGCCTACTGGGTGGGAAGGTGCTGGCAGGGGCTGTCTCCACACTGCAACGTCCCAGGAGGCAGAGCCTTCTGGCAGAGGGAAGAGGGGAGCAACGGGGTGGATGCCCAAGCCGTCTTTGCCCCAGCTGCCTCAGGGGAGCAGGGAGAGCAAGAGGCCCACTGTGATCCTAGGTCGGCTCTGCCTCTTCCCACCCAGGCGGAGCTGCTGGGGCTGCCAGGGAGCTGCCTGACAGACTCTGGCTCAGCCGAGCTCTCTGAAGGGGCAGGGGGCAGGAACAGACGTGTGCATGGAGTTGGGCCTTGGCCTGGGAGTGTGGACCCCCGAGCTGGTCCCCAGCTCGGGGGCCATGGGCCCGGAGAGAGGACCACCCCAAAGCACTTTTCTCCCGGGTTTCAGAGCAGTGTGCGCGATTTGCGGGAACAGCCGGCCAGAGTGCTTCCAAAACGGCCTTTGGAGGCAGCAGGGGGAGGTGTGCCAGAGGGAGAGGGCCGGTTCTGCTGGGAGGCCCCACAGGCCAGAGGCACAACCCAGCGAGGCCCCTGCCCTTGGCCAGCCTTGCCCAGGCCTTCCTGGCGTCCAGGGCTACTGCCCCACGAAGGGGCAGGCTGCAGGGAGTGTGTCCAGACATGCACGGGCAGCTACCCCAACTCAGCCCCGCTAGGGCCTTTCCCCTGGGCCTAGGCCTCAGCTGAGGCCTACTGGGTGGGAAGGTGCTGGCAGGGGCTCTCTCCACACTGCAACGTCCCAGGAGGCAGAGCCTTCTGGCAGAGGGAAGAGGGGAGCAACGGGGTGGATGCCCAAGCCGTCTTTGCCCCAGCTGCCTCAGGGGAGCAGGGAGAGCAAGAGGCCCACTGTGATCCTAGGTCGGCTCTGCCTCTTCCCACCCAGGCGGAGCTGCTGGGGCTGCCAGGGAGCTGCCTGACAGACTCTGGCTCAGCCGAGCTCTCTGAAGGGGCAGGGGGCAGGAACAGACGTGTGCATGGAGTTGGGCCTTGGCCTGGGAGTGTGGACCCCCGAGCTGGTCCCCAGGCTCGGGGCCATGGGCCCGGAGAGAGGACCACCCCAAAGCACTTTTCTCCCGGGTTTCAGAGCAGTGTGCGCGATTTGCGGGAACAGCCGGCCAGAGTGCTTCCAAAACGGCCTTTGGAGGCAGGCGGGGAGGTGTGCCAGAGGGAGAGGGCCGGTTCTGCTGGGAGGCCCCACAGGCCAGAGGCACAACCCAGCGAGGCCCCTGCCCTTGGCCAGCCTTGCCCAGGCCTTCCTGGCGTCCAGGGCTACTGCCCCACGAAGGGGCAGGCTGCAGGGAGTGTGTCCAGACATGCACGGGCAGCTACCCAACTCAGCCCCGCTAGGGCCTTCAGCCCTAGGGGGCCTTTCCCCTGGGCCTAGGCCTCAGCTGAGGCCTACTGGGTGGGAAGGTGCTGGCAGGGGCTGTCTCCACACTGCAACGTCCCAGGAGGCAGAGCCTTCTGGCAGAGGGAAGAGGGGAGCAACGGGGTGGATGCCCAAGCCGTCTTTGCCCCAGCTGCCTCAGGGGAGCAGGGAGAGCAAGAGGCCCACTGTGATCCTAGGTCGGCTCTGCCTCTTCCCACCCAGGCGGAGCTGCTGGGGCTGCCAGGGAGCTGCCTGACAGACTCTGGCTCAGCCGAGCTCTCTGAAGGGGCAGGGGGCAGGAACAGACGTGTGCATGGAGTTGGGCCTTGGCCTGGGAGTGTGGACCCCCGAGCTGGTCCCCAGGCTCGGGGCCATGGGCCCGGAGAGAGGACCACCCCAAAGCACTTTTCTCCCGGGTTTCAGAGCAGTGTGCGCGATTTGCGGGAACAGCCGGCCAGAGTGCTTCCAAAACGGCCTTTGGAGGCAGGCGGGGAGGTGTGCCAGAGGGAGAGGGCCGGTTCTGCTGGGAGGCCCCACAGGCCAGAGGCACAACCCAGCGAGGCCCCTGCCCTTGGCCAGCCTTGCCCAGGCCTTCCTGGCGTCCAGGGCTACTGCCCCACGAAGGGGCAGGCTGCAGGGAGTGTGTCCAGACATGCACGGGCAGCTACCCCAACTCAGCCCCGCTAGGGCCTTTCCCCTGGGCCTAGGCCTCAGCTGAGGCCTACTGGGTGGGAAGGTGCTGGCAGGGGCTGTCTCCACACTGCAACGTCCCAGGAGGCAGAGCCTTCTGGCAGAGGGAAGAGGGGAGCAACGGGGTGGATGCCCAAGCCGTCTTTGCCCCAGCTGCCTCAGGGGAGCAGGGAGAGCAAGAGGCCCACTGTGATCCTAGGTCGGCTCTGCCTCTTCCCACCCAGGCGGAGCTGCTGGGGCTGCCAGGGAGCTGCCTGACAGACTCTGGCTCAGCCGAGCTCTCTGAAGGGCAGGGGGCAGGAACAGACGTGTGCATGGAGTTGGGCCTTGGCCTGGGAGTGTGGACCCCCGAGCTGGTCCCCAGGCTCGGGGCCATGGGCCCGGAGAGAGGACCACCCCAAAGCACTTTTCTCCCGGGTTTCAGAGCAGTGTGCGCGATTTGCGGGAACAGCCGGCCAGAGTGCTTCCAAAACGGCCTTTGGAGGCAGGCGGGGAGGTGTGCCAGAGGGAGAGGGCCGGTTCTGCTGGGAGGCCCCACAGGCCAGAGGCACAACCCAGCGAGGCCCCTGCCCTTGGCCAGCCTTGCCCAGGCCTTCCTGGCGTCCAGGGCTACTGCCCCACGAAGGGGCAGGCTGCAGGGAGTGTGTCCAGACATGCACGGGCAGCTACCCCAACTCAGCCCCGCTAGGGCCTTTCCCCTGGGCCTAGGCCTCAGCTGAGGCCTACTGGGTGGGAAGGTGCTGGCAGGGGCTGTCTCCACACTGCAACGTCCCAGGAGGCAGAGCCTTCTGGCAGAGGGAAGAGGGGAGCAACGGGGTGGATGCCCAAGCCGTCTTTGCCCCAGCTGCCTCAGGGGAGCAGGGAGAGCAAGAGGCCCACTGTGATCCTAGGTCGGCTCTGCCTCTTCCCACCCAGGCGGAGCTGCTGGGGCTGCCAGGGAGCTGCCTGACAGACTCTGGCTCAGCCGAGCTCTCTGAAGGGGCAGGGGGCAGGAACAGACGTGTGCATGGAGTTGGGCCTTGGCCTGGGAGTGTGGACCCCCGAGCTGGTCCCCAGGCTCGGGGCCATGGGCCCGGAGAGAGGACCACCCCAAAGCACTTTTCTCCCGGGTTTCAGAGCAGTGTGCGCGATTTGCGGGAACAGCCGGCCAGAGTGCTTCCAAAACGGCCTTTGGAGGCAGGCGGGGAGGTGTGCCAGAGGGAGAGGGCCGGTTCTGCTGGGAGGCCCCACAGGCCAGAGGCACAACCCAGCGAGGCCCCTGCCCTTGGCCAGCCTTGCCCAGGCCTTCCTGGCGTCCAGGGCTACTGCCCCACGAAGGGGCAGGCTGCAGGGAGTGTGTCCAGACATGCACGGGCAGCTACCCCAACTCAGCCCCGCTAGGGCCTTTCCCCTGGGCCTAGGCCTCAGCTGAGGCCTACTGGGTGGGAAGGTGCTGGCAGGGGCTGTCTCCACACTGCAACGTCCCAGGAGGCAGAGCCTTCTGGCAGAGGGAAGAGGGGAGCAACGGGGTGGATGCCCAAGCCGTCTTTGCCCCAGCTGCCTCAGGGGAGCAGGGAGAGCAAGAGGCCCACTGTGATCCTAGGTCGGCTCTGCCTCTTCCCACCCAGGCGGAGCTGCTGGGGCTGCCAGGGAGCTGCCTGACAGACTCTGGCTCAGCCGAGCTCTCTGAAGGGGCAGGGGGCAGGAACAGACGTGTGCATGGAGTTGGGCCTTGGCCTGGGAGTGTGGACCCCCGAGCTGGTCCCCAGGCTCGGGGCCATGGGCCCGGAGAGAGGACCACCCCAAAGCATGTTCTCCCGGGTTTCAGAGCAGTGTGCGCGATTTGCGGGAACAGCCGGCCAGAGTGCTTCCAAAACGGCCTTTGGAGGCAGGCGGGGAGGTGTGCCAGAGGGAGAGGGCCGGTTCTGCTGGGAGGCCCCACAGGCCAGAGGCACAACCCAGCGAGGCCCCTGCCCTTGGCCAGCCTTGCCCAGGCCTTCCTGGCGTCCAGGGCTACTGCCCCACGAAGGGGCAGGCTGCAGGGAGTGTGTCCAGACATGCACGGGCAGCTACCCCAACTCAGCCCCGCTAGGGCCTTTCCCCTGGGCCTAGGCCTCAGCTGAGGCCTACTGGGTGGGAAGGTGCTGGCAGGGGCTGTCTCCACACTGCAACGTCCCAGGAGGCAGAGCCTTCTGGCAGAGGGAAGAGGGGAGCAACGGGGTGGATGCCCAAGCCGTCTTTGCCCCAGCTGCCTCAGGGGAGCAGGGAGAGCAAGAGGCCCACTGTGATCCTAGGTCGGCTCTGCCTCTTCCCACCCAGGCGGAGCTGCTGGGGCTGCCAGGGAGCTGCCTGACAGACTCTGGCTCAGCCGAGCTCTCTGAAGGGGCAGGGGGCAGGAACAGACGTGTGCATGGAGTTGGGCCTTGGCCTGGGAGTGTGGACCCCCGAGCTGGTCCCCAGGCTCGGGGCCATGGGCCCGGAGAGAGGACCACCCCAAAGCACTTTTCTCCCGGGTTTCAGAGCAGTGTGCGCGATTTGCGGGAACAGCCGGCCAGAGTGCTTCCAAAACGGCCTTTGGAGGCAGGCGGGGAGGTGTGCCAGAGGGAGAGGGCCGGTTCTGCTGGGAGGCCCCACAGGCCAGAGGCACAACCCAGCGAGGCCCCTGCCCTTGGCCAGCCTTGCCCAGGCCTTCCTGGCGTCCAGGGCTACTGCCCCACGAAGGGGCAGGCTGCAGGGAGTGTGTCCAGACATGCACGGGCAGCTACCCCAACTCAGCCCCGCTAGGGCCTTTCCCCTGGGCCTAGGCCTCATGAGGCCTACTGGGTGGGAAGGTGCTGGCAGGGGCTGTCTCCACACTGCAACGTCCCAGGAGGCAGAGCCTTCTGGCAGAGGGAAGAGGGGAGCAACGGGGTGGATGCCCAAGCCGTCTTTGCCCCAGCTGCCTCAGGGGAGCAGGGAGAGCAAGAGGCCCACTGTGATCCTAGGTCGGCTCTGCCTCTTCCCACCCAGGCGGAGCTGCTGGGGCTGCCAGGGAGCTGCCTGACAGACTCTGGCTCAGCCGAGCTCTCTGAAGGGGCAGGGGGCAGGAACAGACGTGTGCATGGAGTTGGGCCTTGGCCTGGGAGTGTGGACCCCCGAGCTGGTCCCCAGGCTCGGGGCCATGGGCCCGGAGAGAGGACCACCCCAAAGCACTTTTCTCCCGGGTTTCAGAGCAGTGTGCGCGATTTGCGGGAACAGCCGGCCAGAGTGCTTCCAAAACGGCCTTTGGAGGCAGGCGGGGAGGTGTGCCAGAGGGAGAGGGCCGGTTCTGCTGGGAGGCCCCACAGGCCAGAGGCACAACCCAGCGAGGCCCCTGCCCTTGGCCAGCCTTGCCCAGGCCTTCCTGGCGTCCAGGGCTACTGCCCCACGAAGGGGCAGGCTGCAGGGAGTGTGTCCAGACATGCACGGGCAGCTACCCCAACTCAGCCCCGCTAGGGCCTTTCCCCTGGGCCTAGGCCTCAGCTGAGGCCTACTGGGTGGGAAGGTGCTGGCAGGGGCTGTCTCCACACTGCAACGTCCCAGGAGGCAGAGCCTTCTGGCAGAGGGAAGAGGGGAGCAACGGGGTGGATGCCCAAGCCGTCTTTGCCCCAGCTGCCTCAGGGGAGCAGGGAGAGCAAGAGGCCCACTGTGATCCTAGGTCGGCTCTGCCTCTTCCCACCCAGGCGGAGCTGCTGGGGCTGCCAGGGAGCTGCCTGACAGACTCTGGCTCAGCCGAGCTCTCTGAAGGGGCAGGGGGCAGGAACAGACGTGTGCATGGAGTTGGGCCTTGGCCTGGGAGTGTGGACCCCCGAGCTGGTCCCCAGGCTCGGGGCCATGGGCCCGGAGAGAGGACCACCCCAAAGCACTTTTCTCCCGGGTTTCAGAGCAGTGTGCGCGATTTGCGGGAACAGCCGGCCAGAGTGCTTCCAAAACGGCCTTTGGAGGCAGGCGGGGAGGGGTGCCAGAGGGAGAGGGCCGGTTCTGCTGGGAGGCCCCACAGGCCAGAGGCACAACCCAGCGAGGCCCCTGCCCTTGGCCAGCCTTGCCCAGGCCTTCCTGGCGTCCAGGGCTACTGCCCCACGAAGGGGCAGGCTGCAGGGAGTGTGTCCAGACATGCACGGGCAGCTACCCCAACTCAGCCCCGCTAGGGCCTTTCCCCTGGGCCTAGGCCTCAGCTGAGGCCTACTGGGTGGGAAGGTGCTGGCAGGGGCTGTCTCCACACTGCAACGTCCCAGGAGGCAGAGCCTTCTGGCAGAGGGAAGAGGGGAGCAACGGGGTGGATGCCCAAGCCGTCTTTGCCCCAGCTGCCTCAGGGGAGCAGGGAGAGCAAGAGGCCCACTGTGATCCTAGGTCGGCTCTGCCTCTTCCCACCCAGGCGGAGCTGCTGGGGCTGCCAGGGAGCTGCCTGACAGACTCTGGCTCAGCCGAGCTCTCTGAAGGGGCAGGGGGGGCAGGAACAGACGTGTGCATGGAGTTGGGCCTTGGCCTGGGAGTGTGGACCCCCGAGCTGGTCCCCAGGCTCGGGGCCATGGGCCCGGAGAGAGGACCACCCCAAAGCACTTTTCTCCCGGGTTTCAGAGCAGTGTGCGCGATTTGCGGGAACAGCCGGCCAGAGTGCTTCCAAAACGGCCTTTGGAGGCAGGCGGGGAGGTGTGCCAGAGGGAGAGGGCCGGTTCTGCTGGGAGGCCCCACAGGCCAGAGGCACAACCCAGCGAGGCCCCTGCCCTTGGCCAGCCTTGCCCAGGCCTTCCTGGCGTCCAGGGCTACTGCCCCACGAAGGGGCTGCAGGGAGTGTGTCCAGACATGCACGGGCAGCTACCCCAACTCAGCCCCGCTAGGGCCTTTCCCCTGGGCCTAGGCCTCAGCTGAGGCCTACTGGGTGGGAAGGTGCTGGCAGGGGCTGTCTCCACACTGCAACGTCCCAGGAGGCAGAGCCTTCTGGCAGAGGGAAGAGGGGAGCAACGGGGTGGATGCCCAAGCCGTCTTTGCCCCAGCTGCCTCAGGGGAGCAGGGAGAGCAAGAGGCCCACTGTGATCCTAGGTCGGCTCTGCCTCTTCCCACCCAGGCGGAGCTGCTGGGGCTGCCAGGGAGCTGCCTGACAGACTCTGGCTCAGCCGAGCTCTCTGAAGGGGCAGGGGGCAGGAACAGACGTGTGCATGGAGTTGGGCCTTGGCCTGGGAGTGTGGACCCCCGAGCTGGTCCCCAGGCTCGGGGCCATGGGCCCGGAGAGAGGACCACCCCAAAGCACTTTTCTCCCGGGTTTCAGAGCAGTGTGCGCGATTTGCGGGAACAGCCGGCCAGAGTGCTTCCAAAACGGCCTTTGGAGGCAGGCGGGGAGGTGTGCCAGAGGGAGAGGGCCGGTTCTGCTGGGAGGCCCCACAGGCCAGAGGCACAACCCAGCGAGGCCCCTGCCCTTGGCCAGCCTTGCCCAGGCCTTCCTGGCGTCCAGGGCTACTGCCCCACGAAGGGGCAGGCTGCAGGGAGTGTGTCCAGACATGCACGGGCAGCTACCCCAACTCAGCCCCGCTAGGGCCTTTCCCCTGGGCCTAGGCCTCAGCTGAGGCCTACTGGGTGGGAAGGTGCTGGCAGGGGCTGTCTCCACACTGCAACGTCCCAGGAGGCAGAGCCTTCTGGCAGAGGGAAGAGGGGAGCAACGGGGTGGATGCCCAAGCCGTCTTTGCCCCAGCTGCCTCAGGGGAGCAGGGAGAGCAAGAGGCCCACTGTGATCCTAGGTCGGCTCTGCCTCTTCCCACCCAGGCGGAGCTGCTGGGGCTGCCAGGGAGCTGCCTGACAGACTCTGGCTCAGCCGAGCTCTCTGAAGGGGCAGGGGGCAGGAACAGACGTGTGCATGGAGTTGGGCCTTGGCCTGGGAGTGTGGACCCCCGAGCTGGTCCCCAGGCTCGGGGCCATGGGCCCGGAGAGAGGACCACCCCAAAGCACTTTTCTCCCGGGTTTCAGAGCAGTGTGCGCGATTTGCGGGAACAGCCGGCCAGAGTGCTTCCAAAACGGCCTTTGGAGGCAGGCGGGGAGGTGTGCCAGAGGGAGAGGGCCGGTTCTGCTGGGAGGCCCCACAGGCCAGAGGCACAACCCAGCGAGGCCCCTGCCCTTGGCCAGCCTTGCCCAGGCCTTCCTGGCGTCCAGGGCTACTGCCCCACGAAGGGGCAGGCTGCAGGGAGTGTGTCCAGACATGCACGGGCAGCTACCCCAACTCAGCCCCGCTAGGGCCTTTCCCCTGGGCCTAGGCCTCAGCTGAGGCCTACTGGGTGGGAAGGTGCTGGCAGGGGCTGTCTCCACACTGCAACGTCCCAGGAGGCAGAGCCTTCTGGCAGAGGGAAGAGGGGAGCAACGGGGTGGATGCCCAAGCCGTCTTTGCCCCAGCTGCCTCAGGGGAGCAGGGAGAGCAAGAGGCCCACTGTGATCCTAGGTCGGCTCTGCCTCTTCCCACCCAGGCGGAGCTGCTGGGGCTGCCAGGGAGCTGCCTGACAGACTCTGGCTCAGCCGAGCTCTCTGAAGGGGCAGGGGGCAGGAACAGACGTGTGCATGGAGTTGGGCCTTGGCCTGGGAGTGTGGACCCCCGAGCTGGTCCCCAGGCTCGGGGCCATGGGCCCGGAGAGAGGACCACCCCAAAGCACTTTTTTCTCCCGGGTTTCAGAGCAGTGTGCGCGATTTGCGGGAACAGCCGGCCAGAGTGCTTCCAAAACGGCCTTTGGAGGCAGGCGGGGAGGTGTGCCAGAGGGAGAGGGCCGGTTCTGCTGGGAGGCCCCACAGGCCAGAGGCACAACCCAGCGAGGCCCCTGCCCTTGGCCAGCCTTGCCCAGGCCTTCCTGGCGTCCAGGGCTACTGCCCCACGAAGGGGCAGGCTGCAGGGAGTGTGTCCAGACATGCACGGGCAGCTACCTACCCCAACTCAGCCCCGCTAGGGCCTTTCCCCTGGGCCTAGGCCTCAGCTGAGGCCTACTGGGTGGGAAGGTGCTGGCAGGGGCTGTCTCCACACTGCAACGTCCCAGGAGGCAGAGCCTTCTGGCAGAGGGAAGAGGGGAGCAACGGGGTGGATGCCCAAGCCGTCTTTGCCCCAGCTGCCTCAGGGGAGCAGGGAGAGCAAGAGGCCCACTGTGATCCTAGGTCGGCTCTGCCTCTTCCCACCCAGGCGGAGCTGCTGGGGCTGCCAGGGAGCTGCCTGACAGACTCTGGCTCAGCCGAGCTCTCTGAAGGGGCAGGGGGCAGGAACAGACGTGTGCATGGAGTTGGGCCTTGGCCTGGGAGTGTGGACCCCCGAGCTGGTCCCCAGGCTCGGGGCCATGGGCCCGGAGAGAGGACCACCCCAAAGCACTTTTCTCCCGGGTTTCAGAGCAGTGTGCGCGATTTGCGGGAACAGCCGGCCAGAGTGCTTCCAAAACGGCCTTTGGAGGCAGGCGGGGAGGTGTGCCAGAGGGAGAGGGCCGGTTCTGCTGGGAGGCCCCACAGGCCAGAGGCACAACCCAGCGAGGCCCCTGCCCTTGGCCAGCCTTGCCCAGGCCTTCCTGGCGTCCAGGGCTACTGCCCCACGAAGGGGCAGGCTGCAGGGAGTGTGTCCAGACATGCACGGGCAGCTACCCCAACTCAGCCCCGCTAGGGCCTTTCCCCTGGGCCTAGGCCTCAGCTGAGGCCTACTGGGTGGGAAGGTGCTGGCAGGGGCTGTCTCCACACTGCAACGTCCCAGGAGGCAGAGCCTTCTGGCAGAGGGAAGAGGGGAGCAACGGGGTGGATGCCCAAGCCGTCTTTGCCCCAGCTGCCTCAGGGGAGCAGGGAGAGCAAGAGGCCCACTGTGATCCTAGGTCGGCTCTGCCTCTTCCCACCCAGGCGGAGCTGCTGGGGCTGCCAGGGAGCTGCCTGACAGACTCTGGCTCAGCCGAGCTCTCTGAAGGGGCAGGGGGCAGGAACAGACGTGTGCATGGAGTTGGGCCTTGGCCTGGGAGTGTGGACCCCCGAGCTGGTCCCCAGGCTCGGGGCCATGGGCCCGGAGAGAGGACCACCCCAAAGCACTTTTTCTCCCGGGTTTCAGAGCAGTGTGCGCGATTTGCGGGAACAGCCGGCCAGAGTGCTTCCAAAACGGCCTTTGGAGGCAGGCGGGGAGGTGTGCCAGAGGGAGAGGGCCGGTTCTGCTGGGAGGCCCCACAGGCCAGAGGCACAACCCAGCGAGGCCCCTGCCCTTGGCCAGCCTTGCCCAGGCCTTCCTGGCGTCCAGGGCTACTGCCCCACGAAGGGGCAGGCTGCAGGGAGTGTGTCCAGACATGCACGGGCAGCTACCCAACTCAGCCCCGCTAGGGCCTTTCCCCTGGGCCTAGGCCTCAGCTGAGGCCTACTGGGTGGGAAGGTGCTGGCAGGGGCTGTCTCCACACTGCAACGTCCCAGGAGGCAGAGCCTTCTGGCAGAGGGAAGAGGGGAGCAACGGGGTGGATGCCCAAGCCGTCTTTGCCCCAGCTGCCTCAGGGGAGCAGGGAGAGCAAGAGGCCCACTGTGATCCTAGGTCGGCTCTGCCTCTTCCCACCCAGGCGGAGCTGCTGGGGCTGCCAGGGAGCTGCCTGACAGACTCTGGCTCAGCCGAGCTCTCTGAAGGGGCAGGGGGCAGGAACAGACGTGTGCATGGAGTTGGGCCTTGGCCTGGGAGTGTGGACCCCCGAGCTGGTCCCCAGGCTCGGGGCCATGGGCCCGG
Organism: Odocoileus hemionus; assembly: GCA_020976825.1. NCBI lineage: Eukaryota > Metazoa > Chordata > Mammalia > Artiodactyla > Cervidae > Odocoileus > Odocoileus hemionus. Next base: position 721,451 of record JAJLRB010005427.1, on the reverse strand, counting down.
AGAGAGGACCACCCCAAAGCACTTTTCTCCCGGGTTTCAGAGCAGTGTGCGCGATTTGCGGGAACAGCCGGCCAGAGTGCTTCCAAAACGGCCTTTGGAGGCAGGCGGGGAGGTGTGCCAGAGGGAGAGGGCCGGTTCTGCTGGGAGGCCCCACAGGCCAGAGGCACAACCCAGCGAGGCCCCTGCCCTTGGCCAGCCTTGCCCAGGCCTTCCTGGCGTCCAGGGCTACTGCCCCACGAAGGGGCAGGCTGCAGGGAGTGTGTCCAGACATGCACGGGCAGCTACCCCAACTCAGCCCCGCTAGGGCCTTTCCCCTGGGCCTAGGCCTCAGCTGAGGCCTACTGGGTGGGAAGGTGCTGGCAGGGGCTGTCTCCACACTGCAACGTCCCAGGAGGCAGAGCCTTCTGGCAGAGGGAAGAGGGGAGCAACGGGGTGGATGCCCAAGCCGTCTTTGCCCCAGCTGCCTCAGGGGAGCAGGGAGAGCAAGAGGCCCACTGTGATCCTAGGTCGGCTCTGCCTCTTCCCACCCAGGCGGAGCTGCTGGGGCTGCCAGGGAGCTGCCTGACAGACTCTGGCTCAGCCGAGCTCTCTAGGGGCAGGGGGCAGGAACAGACGTGTGCATGGAGTTGGGCCTTGGCCTGGGAGTGTGGACCCCCGAGCTGGTCCCCAGGCTCGGGGCCATGGGCCCGGAGAGAGGACCACCCCAAAGCACTTTTTTTCTCCCGGGTTTCAGAGCAGTGTGCGCGATTTGCGGGAACAGCCGGCCAGAGTGCTTCCAAAACGGCCTTTGGAGGCAGGCGGGGAGGTGTGCCAGAGGGAGAGGGCCGGTTCTGCTGGGAGGCCCCACAGGCCAGAGGCACAACCCAGCGAGGCCCCTGCCCTTGGCCAGCCTTGCCCAGGCCTTCCTGGCGTCCAGGGCTACTGCCCCACGAAGGGGCAGGCTGCAGGGAGTGTGTCCAGACATGCACGGGCAGCTACCCCAACTCAGCCCCGCTAGGGCCTTTCCCCTGGGCCTAGGCCTCAGCTGAGGCCTACTGGGTGGGAAGGTGCTGGCAGGGGCTGTCTCCACACTGCAACGTCCCAGGAGGCAGAGACCTTCTGGCAGAGAGGGAAGAGGGGAGCAACGGGGTGGATGCCCAACCGTCTTTGCCCCAGCTGCCTCAGGGGAGCAGGGAGAGCAAGAGGCCCACTGTGATCCTAGGTCGGCTCTGCCTCTTCCCACCCAGGCGGAGCTGCTGGGGCTGCCAGGGAGCTGCCTGACAGACTCTGGCTCAGCCGAGCTCTCTGAAGGGGCAGGGGGCAGGAACAGACGTGTGCATGGAGTTGGGCCTTGGCCTGGGAGTGTGGACCCCCGAGCTGGTCCCCAGGCTCGGGGCCATGGGCCCGGAGAGAGGACCACCCCAAAGCACTTTTCTCCCGGGTTTCAGAGCAGTGTGCGCGATTTGCGGGAACAGCCGGCCAGAGTGCTTCCAAAACGGCCTTTGGAGGCAGGCGGGGAGGTGTGCCAGAGGGAGAGGGCCGGTTCTGCTGGGAGGCCCCACAGGCCAGAGGCACAACCCAGCGAGGCCCCTGCCCTTGGCCAGCCTTGCCCAGGCCTTCCTGGCGTCCAGGGCTACTGCCCCACGAAGGGGCAGGCTGCAGGGAGTGTGTCCAGACATGCACGGGCAGCTACCCCAACTCAGCCCCGCTAGGGCCTTTCCCCTGGGCCTAGGCCTCAGCTGAGGCCTACTGGGTGGGAAGGTGCTGGCAGGGGCTGTCTCCACACTGCAACGTCCCAGGAGGCAGAGCCTTCTGGCAGAGGGAAGAGGGGAGCAACGGGGTGGATGCCCAAGCCGTCTTTGCCCCAGCTGCCTCAGGGGAGCAGGGAGAGCAAGAGGCCCACTGTGATCCTAGGTCGGCTCTGCCTCTTCCCACCCAGGCGGAGCTGCTGGGGCTGCCAGGGAGCTGCCTGACAGACTCTGGCTCAGCCGAGCTCTCTGAAGGGGCAGGGGGCAGGAACAGACGTGTGCATGGAGTTGGGCCTTGGCCTGGGAGTGTGGACCCCCGAGCTGGTCCCCAGGCTCGGGGCCATGGGCCCGGAGAGAGGACCACCCCAAAGCACTTTTTTCTCCCGGGTTTCAGAGCAGTGTGCGCGATTTGCGGGAACAGCCGGCCAGAGTGCTTCCAAAACGGCCTTTGGAGGCAGGCGGGGAGGTGTGCCAGAGGGAGAGGGCCGGTTCTGCTGGGAGGCCCCACAGGCCAGAGGCACAACCCAGCGAGGCCCCTGCCCTTGGCCAGCCTTGCCCAGGCCTTCCTGGCGTCCAGGGCTACTGCCCCACGAAGGGGCAGGCTGCAGGGAGTGTGTCCAGACATGCACGGGCAGCTACCCCAACTCAGCCCCGCTAGGGCCTTTCCCCTGGGCCTAGGCCTCAGCTGAGGCCTACTGGGTGGGAAGGTGCTGGCAGGGGCTGTCTCCACACTGCAACGTCCCAGGAGGCAGAGCCTTCTGGCAGAGGGAAGAGGGGACAACGGGGTGGATGCCCAAGCCGTCTTTGCCCCAGCTGCCTCAGGGGAGCAGGGAGAGCAAGAGGCCCACTGTGATCCTAGGTCGGCTCTGCCTCTTCCCACCCAGGCGGAGCTGCTGGGGCTGCCAGGGAGCTGCCTGACAGACTCTGGCTCAGCCGAGCTCTCTGAAGGGGCAGGGGGCAGGAACAGACGTGTGCATGGAGTTGGGCCTTGGCCTGGGAGTGTGGACCCCCGAGCTGGTCCCCAGGCTCGGGGCCATGGGCCCGGAGAGAGGACCACCCCAAAGCACTTTTCTCCCGGGTTTCAGAGCAGTGTGCGCGATTTGCGGGAACAGCCGGCCAGAGTGCTTCCAAAACGGCCTTTGGAGGCAGGCGGGGAGGTGTGCCAGAGGGAGAGGGCCGGTTCTGCTGGGAGGCCCCACAGGCCAGAGGCACAACCCAGCGAGGCCCCTGCCCTTGGCCAGCCTTGCCCAGGCCTTCCTGGCGTCCAGGGCTACTGCCCCACGAAGGGGCAGGCTGCAGGGAGTGTGTCCAGACATGCACGGGCAGCTACCCCAACTCAGCCCCGCTAGGGCCTTTCCCCTGGGCCTAGGCCTCAGCTGAGGCCTACTGGGTGGGAAGGTGCTGGCAGGGGCTGTCTCCACACTGCAACGTCCCAGGAGGCAGAGCCTTCTGGCAGAGGGAAGAGGGGAGCAACGGGGTGGATGCCCAAGCCGTCTTTGCCCCAGCTGCCTCAGGGGAGCAGGGAGAGCAAGAGGCCCACTGTGATCCTAGGTCGGCTCTGCCTCTTCCCACCCAGGCGGAGCTGCTGGGGCTGCCAGGGAGCTGCCTGACAGACTCTGGCTCAGCCGAGCTCTCTGAAGGGGCAGGGGGGGCAGGAACAGACGTGTGCATGGAGTTGGGCCTTGGCCTGGGAGTGTGGACCCCCGAGCTGGTCCCCAGGCTCGGGGCCATGGGCCCGGAGAGAGGACCACCCCAAAGCACTTTTCTCCCGGGTTTCAGAGCAGTGTGCGCGATTTGCGGGAACAGCCGGCCAGAGTGCTTCCAAAACGGCCTTTGGAGGCAGGCGGGGAGGTGTGCCAGAGGGAGAGGGCCGGTTCTGCTGGGAGGCCCCACAGGCCAGAGGCACAACCCAGCGAGGCCCCTGCCCTTGGCCAGCCTTGCCCAGGCCTTCCTGGCGTCCAGGGCTACTGCCCCACGAAGGGGCAGGCTGCAGGGAGTGTGTCCAGACATGCACGGGCAGCTACCCCAACTCAGCCCCGCTAGGGCCTTTCCCCTGGGCCTAGGCCTCAGCTGAGGCCTACTGGGTGGGAAGGTGCTGGCAGGGGCTGTCTCCACACTGCAACGTCCCAGGAGGCAGAGCCTTCTGGCAGAGGGAAGAGGGGAGCAACGGGGTGGATGCCCAAGCCGTCTTTGCCCCAGCTGCCTCAGGGGAGCAGGGAGAGCAAGAGGCCCACTGTGATCCTAGGTCGGCTCTGCCTCTTCCCACCCAGGCGGAGCTGCTGGGGCTGCCAGGGAGCTGCCTGACAGACTCTGGCTCAGCCGAGCTCTCTGAAGGGGCAGGGGGCAGGAACAGACGTGTGCATGGAGTTGGGCCTTGGCCTGGGAGTGTGGACCCCCGAGCTGGTCCCCAGGCTCGGGGCCATGGGCCCGGAGAGAGGACCACCCCAAAGCACTTTTTTCTCCCGGGTTTCAGAGCAGTGTGCGCGATTTGCGGGAACAGCCGGCCAGAGTGCTTCCAAAACGGCCTTTGGAGGCAGGCGGGGAGGTGTGCCAGAGGGAGAGGGCCGGTTCTGCTGGGAGGCCCCACAGGCCAGAGGCACAACCCAGCGAGGCCCCTGCCCTTGGCCAGCCTTGCCCAGGCCTTCCTGGCGTCCAGGGCTACTGCCCCACGAAGGGGCAGGCTGCAGGGAGTGTGTCCAGACATGCACGGGCAGCTACCCCAACTCAGCCCCGCTAGGGCCTTTCCCCTGGGCCTAGGCCTCAGCTGAGGCCTACTGGGTGGGAAGGTGCTGGCAGGGGCTGTCTCCACACTGCAACGTCCCAGGAGGCAGAGCCTTCTGGCAGAGGGAAGAGGGGAGCAACGGGGTGGATGCCCAAGCCGTCTTTGCCCCAGCTGCCTCAGGGGAGCAGGGAGAGCAAGAGGCCCACTGTGATCCTAGGTCGGCTCTGCCTCTTCCCACCCAGGCGGAGCTGCTGGGGCTGCCAGGGAGCTGCCTGACAGACTCTGGCTCAGCCGAGCTCTCTGAAGGGGCAGGGGGCAGGAACAGACGTGTGCATGGAGTTGGGCCTTGGCCTGGGAGTGTGGACCCCCGAGCTGGTCCCCAGGCTCGGGGCCATGGGGCCCGAGAGAGAGGACCACCCCAAAGCACTTTTCTCCCGGGTTTCAGAGCAGTGTGCGCGATTTGCGGGAACAGCCGGCCAGAGTGCTTCCAAAACGGCCTTTGGAGGCAGGCGGGGAGGTGTGCCAGAGGGAGAGGGCCGGTTCTGCTGGGAGGCCCCACAGGCCAGAGGCACAACCCAGCGAGGCCCCTGCCCTTGGCCAGCCTTGCCCAGGCCTTCCTGGCGTCCAGGGCTACTGCCCCACGAAGGGGCAGGCTGCAGGGGAGTGTGTCCAGACATGCACGGGCAGCTACCCCAACTCAGCCCCGCTAGGGCCTTTCCCCTGGGCCTAGGCCTCAGCTGAGGCCTACTGGGTGGGAAGGTGCTGGCAGGGGCTGTCTCCACACTGCAACGTCCCAGGAGGCAGAGCCTTCTGGCAGAGGGAAGAGGGGAGCAACGGGGTGGATGCCCAAGCCGTCTTTGCCCCAGCTGCCTCAGGGGAGCAGGGAGAGCAAGAGGCCCACTGTGATCCTAGGTCGGCTCTGCCTCTTCCCACCCAGGCGGAGCTGCTGGGGCTGCCAGGGAGCTGCCTGACAGACTCTGGCTCAGCCGAGCTCTCTGAAGGGGCAGGGGGCAGGAACAGACGTGTGCATGGAGTTGGGCCTTGGCCTGGGAGTGTGGACCCCCGAGCTGGTCCCCAGGCTCGGGGCCATGGGCCCGGAGAGAGGACCACCCCAAAGCACTTTTCTCCCGGGTTTCAGAGCAGTGTGCGCGATTTTTGCGGGAACAGCCGGCCAGAGTGCTTCCAAAACGGCCTTTGGAGGCAGGCGGGGGGTGTGTGCCAGAGGGAGAGGGCCGGTTCTGCTGGGAGGCCCCACAGGCCAGAGGCACAACCCAGCGAGGCCCCTGCCCTTGGCCAGCCTTGCCCAGGCCTTCCTGGCGTCCAGGGCTACTGCCCCACGAAGGGGCAGGCTGCAGGGAGTGTGTCCAGACATGCACGGGCAGCTACCCCAACTCAGCCCCGCTAGGGCCTTTCCCCTGGGCCTAGGCCTCAGCTGAGGCCTACTGGGTGGGAAGGTGCTGGCAGGGGCTGTCTCCACACTGCAACGTCCCAGGAGGCAGAGCCTTCTGGCAGAGGGAAGAGGGGAGCAACGGGGTGGATGCCCAAGCCGTCTTTGCCCCAGCTGCCTCAGGGGAGCAGGGAGAGCAAGAGGCCCACTGTGATCCTAGGTCGGCTCTGCCTCTTCCCACCCAGGCGGAGCTGCTGGGGCTGCCAGGGAGCTGCCTGACAGACTCTGGCTCAGCCGAGCTCTCTGAAGGGGCAGGGGGCAGGAACAGACGTGTGCATGGAGTTGGGCCTTGGCCTGGGAGTGTGGACCCCCGAGCTGGTCCCCAGGCTCGGGGCCATGGGCCCGGAGAGAGGACCACCCCAAAGCACTTTTCTCCCGGGTTTCAGAGCAGTGTGCGCGATTTGCGGGAACAGCCGGCCAGAGTGCTTCCAAAACGGCCTTTGGAGGCAGGCGGGGAGGTGTGCCAGAGGGAGAGGGCCGGTTCTGCTGGGAGGCCCCACAGGCCAGAGGCACAACCCAGCGAGGCCCCTGCCCTTGGCCAGCCTTGCCCAGGCCTTCCTGGCGTCCAGGGCTACTGCCCCACGAAGGGGCAGGCTGCAGGGAGTGTGTCCAGACATGCACGGGCAGCTACCCCAACTCAGCCCCGCTAGGGCCTTTCCCCTGGGCCTAGGCCTCAGCTGAGGCCTACTGGGTGGGAAGGTGCTGGCAGGGGCTGTCTCCACACTGCAACGTCCCAGGAGGCAGAGCCTTCTGGCAGAGGGAAGAGGGGAGCAACGGGGTGGATGCCCAAGCCGTCTTTGCCCCAGCTGCCTCAGGGGAGCAGGGAGAGCAAGAGGCCCACTGTGATCCTAGGTCGGCTCTGCCTCTTCCCACCCAGGCGGAGCTGCTGGGGCTGCCAGGGAGCTGCCTGACAGACTCTGGCTCAGCCGAGCTCTCTGAAGGGGCAGGGGGCAGGAACAGACGTGTGCATGGAGTTGGGCCTTGGCCTGGGAGTGTGGACCCCCGAGCTGGTCCCCAGGCTCGGGGCCATGGGCCCGGAGAGAGGACCACCCCAAAGCACTTTTCTCCCGGGTTTCAGAGCAGTGTGCGCGATTTGCGGGAACAGCCGGCCAGAGTGCTTCCAAAACGGCCTTTGGAGGCAGGCGGGGAGGTGTGCCAGAGGGAGAGGGCCGGTTCTGCTGGGAGGCCCCACAGGCCAGAGGCACAACCCAGCGAGGCCCCTGCCCTTGGCCAGCCTTGCCCAGGCCTTCCTGGCGTCCAGGGCTACTGCCCCACGAAGGGGCAGGCTGCAGGGAGTGTGTCCAGACATGCACGGGCAGCTACCCCAACTCAGCCCCGCTAGGGCCTTTCCCCTGGGCCTAGGCCTCAGCTGAGGCCTACTGGGTGGGAAGGTGCTGGCAGGGGCTGTCTCCACACTGCAACGTCCCAGGAGGCAGAGCCTTCTGGCAGAGGGAAGAGGGGAGCAACGGGGTGGATGCCCAAGCCGTCTTTGCCCCAGCTGCCTCAGGGGAGCAGGGAGAGCAAGAGGCCCACTGTGATCCTAGGTCGGCTCTGCCTCTTCCCACCCAGGCGGAGCTGCTGGGGCTGCCAGGGAGCTGCCTGACAGACTCTGGCTCAGCCGAGCTCTCTGAAGGGGCAGGGGGCAGGAACAGACGTGTGCATGGAGTTGGGCCTTGGCCTGGGAGTGTGGACCCCCGAGCTGGTCCCCAGGCTCGGGGCCATGGGCCCGGAGAGAGGACCACCCCAAAGCACTTTTCTTTCTCTCCCGGGTTTCAGAGCAGTGTGTGCGCGATTTGCGGGAACAGCCGGCCAGAGTGCTTCCAAAACGGCCTTTGGAGGCAGGCGGGGAGGTGTGCCAGAGGGAGAGGGCCGGTTCTGCTGGGAGGCCCCACAGGCCAGAGGCACAACCCAGCGAGGCCCCTGCCCTTGGCCAGCCTTGCCCAGGCCTTCCTGGCGTCCAGGGCTACTGCCCCACGAAGGGGCAGGCTGCAGGGAGTGTGTCCAGACATGCACGGGCAGCTACCCCAACTCAGCCCCGCTAGGGCCTTTCCCCTGGGCCTAGGCCTCAGCTGAGGCCTACTGGGTGGGAAGGTGCTGGCAGGGGCTGTCTCCACACTGCAACGTCCCAGGAGGCAGAGCCTTCTGGCAGAGGGAAGAGGGGAGCAACGGGGTGGATGCCCAAGCCGTCTTTGCCCCAGCTGCCTCAGGGGAGCAGGGAGAGCAAGAGGCCCACTGTGATCCTAGGTCGGCTCTGCCTCTTCCCACCCAGGCGGAGCTGCTGGGGCTGCCAGGGAGCTGCCTGACAGACTCTGGCTCAGCCGAGCTCTCTGAAGGGGCAGGGGGCAGGAACAGACGTGTGCATGGAGTTGGGCCTTGGCCTGGGAGTGTGGACCCCCGAGCTGGTCCCCAGGCTCGGGGCCATGGGCCCGGAGAGAGGACCACCCCAAAGCACTTTTCTCCCGGGTTTCAGAGCAGTGTGCGCGATTTGCGGGAACAGCCGGCCAGAGTGCTTCCAAAACGGCCTTTGGAGGCAGGCGGGGAGGTGTGCCAGAGGGAGAGGGCCGGTTCTGCTGGGAGGCCCCACAGGCCAGAGGCACAACCCAGCGAGGCCCCTGCCCTTGGCCAGCCTTGCCCAGGCCTTCCTGGCGTCCAGGGCTACTGCCCCACGAAGGGGCAGGCTGCAGGGAGTGTGTCCAGACATGCACGGGCAGCTACCCCAACTCAGCCCCCCCGCTAGGGCCTTTCCCCTGGGCCTAGGCCTCAGCTGAGGCCTACTGGGTGGGAAGGTGCTGGCAGGGGCTGTCTCCACACTGCAACGTCCCAGGAGGCAGAGCCTTCTGGCAGAGGGAAGAGGGGAGCAACGGGGTGGATGCCCAAGCCGTCTTTGCCCCAGCTGCCTCAGGGGAGCAGGGAGAGCAAGAGGCCCACTGTGATCCTAGGTCGGCTCTGCCTCTTCCCACCCAGGCGGAGCTGCTGGGGCTGCCAGGGAGCTGCCTGACAGACTCTGGCTCAGCCGAGCTCTCTGAAGGGGCAGGGGGCAGGAACAGACGTGTGCATGGAGTTGGGCCTTGGCCTGGGAGTGTGGACCCCCGAGCTGGTCCCCAGGCTCGGGGCCATGGGCCCGGAGAGAGGACCACCCCAAAGCACTTTTCTCCCGGGTTTCAGAGCAGTGTGCGCGATTTGCGGGAACAGCCGGCCAGAGTGCTTCCAAAACGGCCTTTGGAGGCAGGCAGGCGGGGAGGTGTGCCAGAGGGAGAGGGCCGGTTCTGCTGGGAGGCCCCACAGGCCAGAGGCACAACCCAGCGAGGCCCCTGCCCTTGGCCAGCCTTGCCCAGGCCTTCCTGGCGTCCAGGGCTACTGCCCCACGAAGGGGCAGGCTGCAGGGAGTGTGTCCAGACATGCACGGGCAGCTACCCCAACTCAGCCCCGCTAGGGCCTTTCCCCTGGGCCTAGGCCTCAGCTGAGGCCTACTGGGTGGGAAGGTGCTGGCAGGGGCTGTCTCCACACTGCAACGTCCCAGGAGGCAGAGCCTTCTGGCAGAGGGAAGAGGGGAGCAACGGGGTGGATGCCCAAGCCGTCTTTGCCCCAGCTGCCTCAGGGGAGCAGGGAGAGCAAGAGGCCCACTGTGATCCTAGGTCGGCTCTGCCTCTTCCCACCCAGGCGGAGCTGCTGGGGCTGCCAGGGAGCTGCCTGACAGACTCTGGCTCAGCCGAGCTCTCTGAAGGGGCAGGGGGCAGGAACAGACGTGTGCATGGAGTTGGGCCTTGGCCTGGGAGTGTGGACCCCCGAGCTGGTCCCCAGGCTCGGGGCCATGGGCCCGGAGAGAGGACCACCCCAAAGCACTTTTCTCCCGGGTTTCAGAGCAGTGTGCGCGATTTGCGGGAACAGCCGGCCAGAGTGCTTCCAAAACGGCCTTTGGAGGCAGGCGGGGAGGTGTGCCAGAGGGAGAGGGCCGGTTCTGCTGGGAGGCCCCACAGGCCAGAGGCACAACCCAGCGAGGCCCCTGCCCTTGGCCAGCCTTGCCCAGGCCTTCCTGGCGTCCAGGGCTACTGCCCCACGAAGGGGCAGGCTGCAGGGAGTGTGTCCAGACATGCACGGGCAGCTACCCCAACTCAGCCCCGCTAGGGCCTTTCCCCTGGGCCTAGGCCTCAGCTGAGGCCTACTGGGTGGGAAGGTGCTGGCAGGGGCTGTCTCCACACTGAACGTCCCAGGAGGCAGAGCCTTCTGGCAGAGGGAAGAGGGGAGCAACGGGGTGGATGCCCAAGCCGTCTTTGCCCCAGCTGCCTCAGGGGAGCAGGGAGAGCAAGAGGCCCACTGTGATCCTAGGTCGGCTCTGCCTCTTCCCACCCAGGCGGAGCTGCTGGGGCTGCCAGGGAGCTGCCTGACAGACTCTGGCTCAGCCGAGCTCTCTGAAGGGGCAGGGGGCAGGAACAGACGTGTGCATGGAGTTGGGCCTTGGCCTGGGAGTGTGGACCCCCGAGCTGGTCCCCAGGCTCGGGGCCATGGGCCCGGAGAGAGGACCACCCCAAAGCACTTTTCTCCCGGGTTTCAGAGCAGTGTGCGCGATTTTGCGGGAACAGCCGGCCAGAGTGCTTCCAAAACGGCCTTTGGAGGCAGGCGGGGAGGTGTGCCAGAGGGAGAGGGCCGGTTCTGCTGGGAGGCCCCACAGGCCAGAGGCACAACCCAGCGAGGCCCCTGCCCTTGGCCAGCCTTGCCCAGGCCTTCCTGGCGTCCAGGGCTACTGCCCCACGAAGGGGCAGGCTGCAGGGAGTGTGTCCAGACATGCACGGGCAGCTACCCCAACTCAGCCCCGCTAGGGCCTTTCCCCTGGGCCTAGGCCTCAGCTGAGGCCTACTGGGTGGGAAGGTGCTGGCAGGGGCTGTCTCCACACTGCAACGTCCCAGGAGGCAGAGCCTTCTGGCAGAGGGAAGAGGGGAGCAACGGGGTGGATGCCCAAGCCGTCTTTGCCCCAGCTGCCTCAGGGGGAGCAGGGAGAGCAAGAGGCCCACTGTGATCCTAGGTCGGCTCTGCCTCTTCCCACCCAGGCGGAGCTGCTGGGGCTGCCAGGGAGCTGCCTGACAGACTCTGGCTCAGCCGAGCTCTCTGAAGGGGCAGGGGGCAGGAACAGACGTGTGCATGGAGTTGGGCCTTGGCCTGGGAGTGTGGACCCCCGAGCTGGTCCCCAGGCTCGGGGCCATGGGCCCGGAGAGAGGACCACCCCAAAGCACTTTTCTCCCGGGTTTCAGAGCAGTGTGCGCGATTTGCGGGAACAGCCGGCCAGAGTGCTTCCAAAACGGCCTTTGGAGGCAGGGGGGGAGGTGTGCCAGAGGGAGAGGGCCGGTTCTGCTGGGAGGCCCCACAGGCCAGAGGCACAACCCAGCGAGGCCCCTGCCCTTGGCCAGCCTTGCCCAGGCCTTCCTGGCGTCCAGGGCTACTGCCCCACGAAGGGGCAGGCTGCAGGGAGTGTGTCCAGACATGCACGGGCAGCTACCCCAACTCAGCCCCGCTAGGGCCTTTCCCCTGGGCCTAGGCCTCAGCTGAGGCCTACTGGGTGGGAAGGTGCTGGCAGGGGCTGTCTCCACACTGCAACGTCCCAGGAGGCAGAGCCTTCTGGCAGAGGGAAGAGGGGAGCAACGGGGTGGATGCCCAAGCCGTCTTTGCCCCAGCTGCCTCAGGGGAGCAGGGAGAGCAAGAGGCCCACTGTGATCCTAGGTCGGCTCTGCCTCTTCCCACCCAGGCGGAGCTGCTGGGGCTGCCAGGGAGCTGCCTGACAGACTCTGGCTCAGCCGAGCTCTCTGAAGGGGCAGGGGGCAGGAAGGAACAGACGTGTGCATGGAGTTGGGCCTTGGCCTGGGAGTGTGGACCCCCGAGCTGGTCCCCAGGCTCGGGGCCATGGCCCGGAGAGAGGACCACCCCAAAGCACTTTTCTCCCGGGTTTCAGAGCAGTGTGCGCGATTTGCGGGAACAGCCGGCCAGAGTGCTTCCAAAACGGCCTTTGGAGGCAGGCGGGGAGGTGTGCCAGAGGGAGAGGGCCGGTTCTGCTGGGAGGCCCCACAGGCCAGAGGCACAACCCAGCGAGGCCCCTGCCCTTGGCCAGCCTTGCCCAGGCCTTCCTGGCGTCCAGGGCTACTGCCCCACGAAGGGGCAGGCTGCAGGGAGTGTGTCCAGACATGCACGGGCAGCTACCCCAACTCAGCCCCGCTAGGGCCTTTCCCCTGGGCCTAGGCCTCAGCTGAGGCCTACTGGGTGGGAAGGTGCTGGCAGGGGCTGTCTCCACACTGCAACGTCCCAGGAGGCAGAGCCTTCTGGCAGAGGGAAGAGGGGAGCAACGGGGGGTGGATGCCCAAGCCGTCTTTGCCCCAGCTGCCTCAGGGGAGCAGGGAGAGCAAGAGGCCCACTGTGATCCTAGGTCGGCTCTGCCTCTTCCCACCCAGGCGGAGCTGCTGGGGCTGCCAGGGAGCTGCCTGACAGACTCTGGCTCAGCCGAGCTCTCTGAAGGGGCAGGGGGCAGGAACAGACGTGTGCATGGAGTTGGGCCTTGGCCTGGGAGTGTGGACCCCCGAGCTGGTCCCCAGGCTCGGGGCCATGGGCCCGGAGAGAGGACCACCCCAAAGCACTTTTCTCCCGGGTTTCAGAGCAGTGTGCGCGATTTGCGGGAACAGCCGGCCAGAGTGCTTCCAAAACGGCCTTTGGAGGCAGGCGGGGAGGTGTGCCAGAGGGAGAGGGCCGGTTCTGCTGGGAGGCCCCACAGGCCAGAGGCACAACCCAGCGAGGCCCCTGCCCTTGGCCAGCCTTGCCCAGGCCTTCCTGGCGTCCAGGGCTACTGCCCCACGAAGGGGCAGGCTGCAGGGAGTGTGTCCAGACATGCACGGGCAGCTACCCCAACTCAGCCCCGCTAGGGCCTTTCCCCTGGGCCTAGGCCTCAGCTGAGGCCTACTGGGTGGGAAGGTGCTGGCAGGGGCTGTCTCCACACTGCAACGTCCCAGGAGGCAGAGCCTTCTGGCAGAGGGAAGAGGGGAGCAACGGGGTGGATGCCCAAGCCGTCTTTGCCCCAGCTGCCTCAGGGGAGCAGGGAGAGCAAGAGGCCCACTGTGATCCTAGGTCGGCTCTGCCTCTTCCCACCCAGGCGGAGCTGCTGGGGCTGCCAGGGAGCTGCCTGACAGACTCTGGCTCAGCCGAGCTCTCTGAAGGGGCAGGGGGCAGGAACAGACGTGTGCATGGAGTTGGGCCTTGGCCTGGGAGTGTGGACCCCCGAGCTGGTCCCCAGGCTCGGGGCCATGGGCCCGGAGAGAGGACCACCCCAAAGCACTTTTCTCCCGGGTTTCAGAGCAGTGTGCGCGATTTGCGGGAACAGCCGGCCAGAGTGCTTCCAAAACGGCCTTTGGAGGCAGGCGGGGAGGTGTGCCAGAGGGAGAGGGCCGGTTCTGCTGGGAGGCCCCACAGGCCAGAGGCACAACCCAGCGAGGCCCCTGCCCTTGGCCAGCCTTGCCCAGGCCTTCCTGGCGTCCAGGGCTACTGCCCCACGAAGGGGCAGGCTGCAGGGAGTGTGTCCAGACATGCACGGGCAGCTACCCCAACTCAGCCCCGCTAGGGCCTTTCCCCTGGGCCTAGGCCTCAGCTGAGGCCTACTGGGTGGGAAGGTGCTGGCAGGGGCTGTCTCCACACTGCAACGTCCCAGGAGGCAGAGCCTTCTCTGGCAGAGGGAAGAGGGGAGCAACGGGGTGGATGCCCAAGCCGTCTTTGCCCCAGCTGCCTCAGGGGAGCAGGGAGAGAGCAAGAGGCCCACTGTGATCCTAGGTCGGCTCTGCCTCTTCCCACCCAGGCGGAGCTGCTGGGGCTGCCAGGGAGCTGCCTGACAGACTCTGGCTCAGCCGAGCTCTCTGAAGGGGCAGGGGGCAGGAACAGACGTGTGCATGGAGTTGGGCCTTGGCCTGGGAGTGTGGACCCCCGAGCTGGTCCCCAGGCTCGGGGCCATGGGCCCGGAGAGAGGACCACCCCAAAGCACTTTTCTCCCGGGTTTCAGAGCAGTGTGCGCGATTTGCGGGAACAGCCGGCCAGAGTGCTTCCAAAACGGCCTTTGGAGGCAGGCGGGGAGGTGTGCCAGAGGGAGAGGGCCGGTTCTGCTGGGAGGCCCCACAGGCCAGAGGCACAACCCAGCGAGGCCCCTGCCCTTGGCCAGCCTTGCCCAGGCCTTCCTGGCGTCCAGGGCTACTGCCCCACGAAGGGGCAGGCTGCAGGGAGTGTGTCCAGACATGCACGGGCAGCTACCCCAACTCAGCCCCGCTAGGGCCTTTCCCCTGGGCCTAGGCCTCAGCTGAGGCCTACTGGGTGGGAAGGTGCTGGCAGGGGCTGTCTCCACACTGCAACGTCCCAGGAGGCAGAGCCTTCTGGCAGAGGGAAGAGGGGAGCAACGGGGTGGATGCCCAAGCCGTCTTTGCCCCAGCTGCCTCAGGGGAGCAGGGAGAGCAAGAGGCCCACTGTGATCCTAGGTCGGCTCTGCCTCTTCCCACCCAGGCGGAGCTGCTGGGGCTGCCAGGGAGCTGCCTGACAGACTCTGGCTCAGCCGAGCTCTCTGAAGGGGCAGGGGGCAGGAACAGACGTGTGCATGGAGTTGGGCCTTGGCCTGGGAGTGTGGACCCCCGAGCTGGTCCCCAGGCTCGGGGCCATGGGCCCGGAGAGAGGACCACCCCAAAGCACTTTTCTCCCGGGTTTCAGAGCAGTGTGCGCGATTTGCGGGAACAGCCGGCCAGAGTGCTTCCAAAACGGCCTTTGGAGGCAGGCGGGGAGGTGTGCCAGAGGGAGAGGGCCGGTTCTGCTGGGAGGCCCCACAGGCCAGAGGCACAACCCAGCGAGGCCCCTGCCCTTGGCCAGCCTTGCCCAGGCCTTCCTGGCGTCCAGGGCTACTGCCCCACGAAGGGGCAGGCTGCAGGGAGTGTGTCCAGACATGCACGGGCAGCTACCCCAACTCAGCCCCGCTAGGGCCTTTCCCCTGGGCCTAGGCCTCAGCTGAGGCCTACTGGGTGGGAAGGTGCTGGCAGGGGCTGTCTCCACACTGCAACGTCCCAGGAGGCAGAGCCTTCTGGCAGAGGGAAGAGGGGAGCAACGGGGTGGATGCCCAAGCCGTCTTTGCCCCAGCTGCCTCAGGGGAGCAGGGAGAGCAAGAGGCCCACTGTGATCCTAGGTCGGTCGGTCTGCCTCTTCCCACCCAGGCGGAGCTGCTGGGGCTGCCAGGGAGCTGCCTGACAGACTCTGGCTCAGCCGAGCTCTCTGAAGGGGCAGGGGGCAGGAACAGACGTGTGCATGGAGTTGGGCCTTGGCCTGGGAGTGTGGACCCCCGAGCTGGTCCCCAGGCTCGGGGCCATGGGCCCGGAGAGAGGACCACCCCAAAGCACTTTTCTCCCGGGTTTCAGAGCAGTGTGTGCGCGATTTGCGGGAACAGCCGGCCAGAGTGCTTCCAAAACGGCCTTTGGAGGCAGGCGGGGAGGTGTGCCAGAGGGAGAGGGCCGGTTCTGCTGGGAGGCCCCACAGGCCAGAGGCACAACCCAGCGAGGCCCCTGCCCTTGGCCAGCCTTGCCCAGGCCTTCCTGGCGTCCAGGGCTACTGCCCCACGAAGGGGCAGGCTGCAGGGAGTGTGTCCAGACATGCACGGGCAGCTACCCCAACTCAGCCCCGCTAGGGCCTTTCCCCTGGCTAGGCCTCAGCTGAGGCCTACTGGGTGGGAAGGTGCTGGCTGGGGCTGTCTCCACACTGCAACGTCCCAGGAGGCAGAGCCTTCTGGCAGAGGGAAGAGGGGAGCAACGGGGTGGATGCCCAAGCCGTCTTTGCCCCAGCTGCCTCAGGGGAGCAGGGAGAGCAAGAGGCCCACTGTGATCCTAGGTCGGCTCTGCCTCTTCCCACCCAGGCGGAGCTGCTGGGGCTGCCAGGGAGCTGCCTGACAGACTCTGGCTCAGCCGAGCTCTCTGAAGGGGCAGGGGGCAGGAACAGACGTGTGCATGGAGTTGGGCCTTGGCCTGGGAGTGTGGACCCCCGAGCTGGTCCCCAGGCTCGGGGCCATGGGCCCGGAGAGAGGACCACCCCAAAGCACTTTTCTCCCGGGTTTCAGAGCAGTGTGCGCGATTTGCGGGAACAGCCGGCCAGAGTGCTTCCAAAACGGCCTTTGGAGGCAGGCGGGGAGGTGTGCCAGAGGGAGAGGGCCGGTTCTGCTGGGAGGCCCCACAGGCCAGAGGCACAACCCAGCGAGGCCCCTGCCCTTGGCCAGCCTTGCCCAGGCCTTCCTGGCGTCCAGGGCTACTGCCCCACGAAGGGGCAGGCTGCAGGGAGTGTGTCCAGACATGCACGGGCAGCTACCCCAACTCAGCCCCGCTAGGGCCTTTCCCCTGGGCCTAGGCCTCAGCTGAGGCCTACTGGGTGGGAAGGTGCTGGCAGGGGCTGTCTCCACACTGCAACGTCCCAGGAGGCAGAGCCTTCTGGCAGAGGGAAGAGGGGAGCAACGGGGTGGATGCCCAAGCCGTCTTTGCCCCAGCTGCCTCAGGGGAGCAGGGAGAGCAAGAGGCCCACTGTGATCCTAGGTCGGCTCTGCCTCTTCCCACCCAGGCGGAGCTGCTGGGGCTGCCAGGGAGCTGCCTGACAGACTCTGGCTCAGCCGAGCTCTCTGAAGGGGCAGGGGGCAGGAACAGACGTGTGCATGGAGTTGGGCCTTGGCCTGGGAGTGTGGACCCCCGAGCTGGTCCCCAGGCTCGGGGCCATGGGCCCGGAGAGAGGACCACCCCAAAGCACTTTTCTCCCGGGTTTCAGAGCAGTGTGCGCGATTTGCGGGAACAGCCGGCCAGAGTGCTTCCAAAACGGCCTTTGGAGGCAGGCGGGGAGGTGTGCCAGAGGGAGAGGGCCGGTTCTGCTGGGAGGCCCCACAGGCCAGAGGCACAACCCAGCGAGGCCCCTGCCCTTGGCCAGCCTTGCCCAGGCCTTCCTGGCGTCCAGGGCTACTGCCCCACGAAGGGGCAGGCTGCAGGGAGTGTGTCCAGACATGCACGGGCAGCTACCCCAACTCAGCCCCGCTAGGGCCTTTCCCCTGGGCCTAGGCCTCAGCTGAGGCCTACTGGGTGGGAAGGTGCTGGCAGGGGCTGTCTCCACACTGCAACGTCCCAGGAGGCAGAGCCTTCTGGCAGAGGGAAGAGGGGAGCAACGGGGTGGATGCCCAAGCCGTCTTTGCCCCAGCTGCCTCAGGGGAGCAGGGAGAGCAAGAGGCCCACTGTGATCCTAGGTCGGCTCTGCCTCTTCCCACCCAGGCGGAGCTGCTGGGGCTGCCAGGGAGCTGCCTGACAGACTCTGGCTCAGCCGAGCTCTCTGAAGGGGCAGGGGGCAGGAACAGACGTGTGCATGGAGTTGGGCCTTGGCCTGGGAGTGTGGACCCCCGAGCTGGTCCCCAGGCTCGGGGCCATGGGCCCGGAGAGAGGACCACCCCAAAGCACTTTTCTCCCGGGTTTCAGAGCAGTGTGCGCGATTTGCGGGAACAGCCGGCCAGAGTGCTTCCAAAACGGCCTTTGGAGGCAGGCGGGGAGGTGTGCCAGAGGGAGAGGGCCGGTTCTGCTGGGAGGCCCCACAGGCCAGAGGCACAACCCAGCGAGGCCCCTGCCCTTGGCCAGCCTTGCCCAGGCCTTCCTGGCGTCCAGGGCTACTGCCCCACGAAGGGGCAGGCTGCAGGGAGTGTGTCCAGACATGCACGGGCAGCTACCCCAACTCAGCCCCGCTAGGGCCTTTCCCCTGGGCCTAGGCCTCAGCTGAGGCCTACTGGGTGGGAAGGTGCTGGCAGGGGCTGTCTCCACACTGCAACGTCCCAGGAGGCAGAGCCTTCTGGCAGAGGGAAGAGGGGAGCAACGGGGTGGATGCCCAAGCCGTCTTTGCCCCAGCTGCCTCAGGGGAGCAGGGAGAGCAAGAGGCCCACTGTGATCCTAGGTCGGCTCTGCCTCTTCCCACCCAGGCGGAGCTGCTGGGGCTGCCAGGGAGCTGCCTGACAGACTCTGGCTCAGCCGAGCTCTCTGAAGGGGCAGGGGGCAGGAACAGACGTGTGCATGGAGTTGGGCCTTGGCCTGGGAGTGTGGACCCCCGAGCTGGTCCCCAGGCTCGGGGCCATGGGCCCGGAGAGAGGACCACCCCAAAGCACTTTTTTCTCCCGGGTTTCAGAGCAGTGTGCGCGATTTGCGGGAACAGCCGGCCAGAGTGCTTCCAAAACGGCCTTTGGAGGCAGGCGGGGAGGTGTGCCAGAGGGAGAGGGCCGGTTCTGCTGGGAGGCCCCACAGGCCAGAGGCACAACCCAGCGAGGCCCCTGCCCTTGGCCAGCCTTGCCCAGGCCTTCCTGGCGTCCAGGGCTACTGCCCCACGAAGGGGCAGGCTGCAGGGAGTGTGTCCAGACATGCACGGGCAGCTACCCCAACTCAGCCCCGCTAGGGCCTTTCCCCTGGGCCTAGGCCTCAGCTGAGGCCTACTGGGTGGGAAGGTGCTGGCAGGGGCTGTCTCCACACTGCAACGTCCCAGGAGGCAGAGCCTTCTGGCAGAGGGAAGAGGGGAGCAACGGGGTGGATGCCCAAGCCGTCTTTGCCCCAGCTGCCTCAGGGGAGCAGGGAGAGCAAGAGGCCCACTGTGATCCTAGGTCGGCTCTGCCTCTTCCCACCCAGGCGGAGCTGCTGGGGCTGCCAGGGAGCTGCCTGACAGACTCTGGCTCAGCCGAGCTCTCTGAAGGGGCAGGGGGCAGGAACAGACGTGTGCATGGAGTTGGGCCTTGGCCTGGGAGTGTGGACCCCCGAGCTGGTCCCCAGGCTCGGGGCCATGGGCCCGGAGAGAGGACCACCCCAAAGCACTTTTCTCCCGGGTTTCAGAGCAGTGTGCGCGATTTGCGGGAACAGCCGGCCAGAGTGCTTCCAAAACGGCCTTTGGAGGCAGGCGGGGAGGTGTGCCAGAGGGAGAGGGCCGGTTCTGCTGGGAGGCCCCACAGGCCAGAGGCACAACCCAGCGAGGCCCCTGCCCTTGGCCAGCCTTGCCCAGGCCTTCCTGGCGTCCAGGGCTACTGCCCCACGAAGGGGCAGGCTGCAGGGAGTGTGTCCAGACATGCACGGGCAGCTACCCCAACTCAGCCCCGCTAGGGCCTTTCCCCTGGGCCTAGGCCTCAGCTGAGGCCTACTGGGTGGGAAGGTGCTGGCAGGGGCTGTCTCCACACTGCAACGTCCCAGGAGGCAGAGCCTTCTGGCAGAGGGAAGAGGGGAGCAACGGGGTGGATGCCCAAGCCGTCTTTGCCCCAGCTGCCTCAGGGGAGCAGGGAGAGCAAGAGGCCCACTGTGATCCTAGGTCGGCTCTGCCTCTTCCCACCCAGGCGGAGCTGCTGGGGCTGCCAGGGAGCTGCCTGACAGACTCTGGCTCAGCCGAGCTCTCTGAAGGGGCAGGGGGCAGGAACAGACGTGTGCATGGAGTTGGGCCTTGGCCTGGGAGTGTGGACCCCCGAGCTGGTCCCCAGGCTCGGGGCCATGGGCCCGGAGAGAGGACCACCCCAAAGCACTTTTTCCCGGGTTTCAGAGCAGTGTGCGCGATTTGCGGGAACAGCCGGCCAGAGTGCTTCCAAAACGGCCTTTGGAGGCAGGCGGGGAGGTGTGCCAGAGGGAGAGGGCCGGTTCTGCTGGGAGGCCCCACAGGCCAGAGGCACAACCCAGCGAGGCCCCTGCCCTTGGCCAGCCTTGCCCAGGCCTTCCTGGCGTCCAGGGCTACTGCCCCACGAAGGGGCAGGCTGCAGGGAGTGTGTCCAGACATGCACGGGCAGCTACCCCAACTCAGCCCCGCTAGGGCCTTTCCCCTGGGCCTAGGCCTCAGCTGAGGCCTACTGGGTGGGAAGGTGCTGGCAGGGGCTGTCTCCACACTGCAACGTCCCAGGAGGCAGAGCCTTCTGGCAGAGGGAAGAGGGGAGCAACGGGGTGGATGCCCAAGCCGTCTTTGCCCCAGCTGCCTCAGGGGAGCAGGGAGAGCAAGAGGCCCACTGTGTGATCCTAGGTCGGCTCTGCCTCTTCCCACCCAGGCGGAGCTGCTGGGGCTGCCAGGGAGCTGCCTGACAGACTCTGGCTCAGCCGAGCTCTCTGAAGGGGCAGGGGGCAGGAACAGACGTGTGCATGGAGTTGGGCCTTGGCCTGGGTGTGGACCCCCGAGCTGGTCCCCAGGCTCGGGGCCATGGGCCCGGAGAGAGGACCACCCCAAAGCACTTTTCTCCCGGGTTTCAGAGCAGTGTGCGCGATTTGCGGGAACAGCCGGCCAGAGTGCTTCCAAAACGGCCTTTGGAGGCAGGCGGGGAGGTGTGCCAGAGGGAGAGGGCCGGTTCTGCTGGGAGGCCCCACAGGCCAGAGGCACAACCCAGCGAGGCCCCTGCCCTTGGCCAGCCTTGCCCAGGCCTTCCTGGCGTCCAGGGCTACTGCCCCACGAAGGGGCAGGCTGCAGGGAGTGTGTCCAGACATGCACGGGCAGCTACCCCAACTCAGCCCCGCTAGGGCCTTTCCCCTGGGCCTAGGCCTCAGCTGAGGCCTACTGGGTGGGAAGGTGCTGGCAGGGGCTGTCTCCACACTGCAACGTCCCAGGAGGCAGAGCCTTCTGGCAGAGGGAAGAGGGGAGCAACGGGGTGGATGCCCAAGCCGTCTTTGCCCCAGCTGCCTCAGGGGAGCAGGGAGAGCAAGAGGCCCACTGTGATCCTAGGTCGGCTCTGCCTCTTCCCACCCAGGCGGAGCTGCTGGGGCTGCCAGGGAGCTGCCTGACAGACTCTGGCTCAGCCGAGCTCTCTGAAGGGGCAGGGGGGGCAGGAACAGACGTGTGCATGGAGTTGGGCCTTGGCCTGGGAGTGTGGACCCCCGAGCTGGTCCCCAGGCTCGGGGCCATGGGCCCGGAGAGAGGACCACCCCAAAGCACTTTTCTCCCGGGTTTCAGAGCAGTGTGCGCGATTTGCGGGAACAGCCGGCCAGAGTGCTTCCAAAACGGCCTTTGGAGGCAGGCGGGGAGGTGTGCCAGAGGGAGAGGGCCGGTTTGCTGCTGGGAGGCCCCCACAGGCCAGAGGCACAACCCAGCGAGGCCCCTGCCCTTGGCCAGCCTTGCCCAGGCCTTCCTGGCGTCCAGGGCTACTGCCCCACGAAGGGGCAGGCTGCAGGGAGTGTGTCCAGACATGCACGGGCAGCTACCCCAACTCAGCCCCGCTAGGGCCTTTCCCCTGGGCCTAGGCCTCAGCTGAGGCCTACTGGGTGGGAAGGTGCTGGCAGGGGCTGTCTCCACACTGCAACGTCCCAGGAGGCAGAGCCTTCTGGCAGAGGGAAGAGGGGAGCAACGGGGTGGATGCCCAAGCCGTCTTTGCCCCAGCTGCCTCAGGGGAGCAGGGAGAGCAAGAGGCCCACTGTGATCCTAGGTCGGCTCTGCCTCTTCCCACCCAGGCGGAGCTGCTGGGGCTGCCAGGGAGCTGCCTGACAGACTCTGGCTCAGCCGAGCTCTCTGAAGGGGCAGGGGGCAGGAACAGACGTGTGCATGGAGTTGGGCCTTGGCCTGGGAGTGTGGACCCCCGAGCTGGTCCCCAGGCTCGGGGCCATGGGCCCGGAGAGAGGACCACCCCAAAGCACTTTTTCTCCCGGGTTTCAGAGCAGTGTGCGCGATTTGCGGGAACAGCCGGCCAGAGTGCTTCCAAAACGGCCTTTGGAGGCAGGCGGGGGGGAGGTGTGCCAGAGGGAGAGGGCCGGTTCTGCTGGGAGGCCCCACAGGCCAGAGGCACAACCCAGCGAGGCCCCCCCCTGCCCTTGGCCAGCCTTGCCCAGGCCTTCCTGGCGTCCAGGGCTACTGCCCCACGAAGGGGCAGGCTGCAGGGAGTGTGTCCAGACATGCACGGGCAGCTACCCCAACTCAGCCCCGCTAGGGCCTTTCCCCTGGGCCTAGGCCTCAGCTGAGGCCTACTGGGTGGGAAGGTGCTGGCAGGGGCTGTCTCCACACTGCAACGTCCCAGGAGGCAGAGCCTTCTGGCAGAGGGAAGAGGGGAGCAACGGGGTGGATGCCCAAGCCGTCTTTGCCCCAGCTGCCTCAGGGGAGCAGGGAGAGCAAGAGGCCCACTGTGATCCTAGGTCGGCTCTGCCTCTTCCCACCCAGGCGGAGCTGCTGGGGCTGCCAGGGAGCTGCCTGACAGACTCTGGCTCAGCCGAGCTCTCTGAAGGGGCAGGGGGCAGGAACAGACGTGTGCATGGAGTTGGGCCTTGGCCTGGGGGAGTGTGGACCCCCGAGCTGGTCCCCAGGCTCGGGGCCATGGGCCCGGAGAGAGGACCACCCCAAAGCACTTTTCTCCCGGGTTTCAGAGCAGTGTGCGCGATTTGCGGGAACAGCCGGCCAGAGTGCTTCCAAAACGGCCTTTGGAGGCAGGCGGGGAGGTGTGCCAGAGGGAGAGGGCCGGTTCTGCTGGGAGGCCCCACAGGCCAGAGGCACAACCCAGCGAGGCCCCTGCCCTTGGCCAGCCTTGCCCAGGCCTTCCTGGCGTCCAGGGCTACTGCCCCACGAAGGGGCAGGCTGCAGGGAGTGTGTCCAGACATGCACGGGCAGCTACCCCAACTCAGCCCCGCTAGGGCCTTTCCCCTGGGCCTAGGCCTCAGCTGAGGCCTACTGGGTGGGAAGGTGCTGGCAGGGGCTGTCTCCACACTGCAA
This sequence comes from Odocoileus hemionus, assembly GCA_020976825.1. Classification (NCBI taxonomy): domain Eukaryota; kingdom Metazoa; phylum Chordata; class Mammalia; order Artiodactyla; family Cervidae; genus Odocoileus; species Odocoileus hemionus. The sequence goes on along the minus strand of JAJLRB010005427.1, from coordinate 698,866 downwards.
CGTCCCAGGAGGCAGAGCCTTCTGGCAGAGGGAAGAGGGGAGCAACGGGGTGGATGCCCAAGCCGTCTTTGCCCCAGCTGCCTCAGGGGAGCAGGGAGAGCAAGAGGCCCACTGTGATCCTAGGTCGGCTCTGCCTCTTCCCACCCAGGCGGAGCTGCTGGGGCTGCCAGGGAGCTGCCTGACAGACTCTGGCTCAGCCGAGCTCTCTGAAGGGGCAGGGGGCAGGAACAGACGTGTGCATGGAGTTGGGCCTTGGCCTGGGAGTGTGGACCCCCGAGCTGGTCCCCAGGCTCGGGGCCATGGGCCCGGAGAGAGGACCACCCCAAAGCACTTTTCTCCCGGGTTTCAGAGCAGTGTGCGCGATTTGCGGGAACAGCCGGCCAGAGTGCTTCCAAAACGGCCTTTGGAGGCAGGCGGGGAGGTGTGCCAGAGGGAGAGGGCCGGTTCTGCTGGGAGGCCCCACAGGCCAGAGGCACAACCAGGCGAGGCCCCTGCCCTTGGCCAGCCTTGCCCAGGCCTTCCTGGCGTCCAGGGCTACTGCCCCACGAAGGGGCAGGCTGCAGGGAGTGTGTCCAGACATGCACGGGCAGCTACCCCAACTCAGCCCCGCTAGGGCCTTTCCCCTGGGCCTAGGCCTCAGCTGAGGCCTACTGGGTGGGAAGGTGCTGGCAGGGGCTGTCTCCACACTGCAACGTCCCAGGAGGCAGAGCCTTCTGGCAGAGGGAAGAGGGGAGCAACGGGGTGGATGCCCAAGCCGTCTTTGCCCCAGCTGCCTCAGGGGAGCAGGGAGAGCAAGAGGCCCACTGTGATCCTAGGTCGGCTCTGCCTCTTCCCACCCAGGCGGAGCTGCTGGGGCTGCCAGGGAGCTGCCTGACAGACTCTGGCTCAGCCGAGCTCTCTGAAGGGGCAGGGGGCAGGAACAGACGTGTGCATGGAGTTGGGCCTTGGCCTGGGAGTGTGGACCCCCGAGCTGGTCCCCAGGCTCGGGGCCATGGGCCCGGAGAGAGGACCACCCCAAAGCACTTTTCTCCCGGGTTTCAGAGCAGTGTGCGCGATTTGCGGGAACAGCCGGCCAGAGTGCTTCCAAAACGGCCTTTGGAGGCAGGCGGGGAGGTGTGCCAGAGGGAGAGGGCCGGTTCTGCTGGGAGGCCCCACAGGCCAGAGGCACAACCCAGCGAGGCCCCTGCCCTTGGCCAGCCTTGCCCAGGCCTTCCTGGCGTCCAGGGCTACTGCCCCACGAAGGGGCAGGCTGCAGGGAGTGTGTCCAGACATGCACGGGCAGCTACCCCAACTCAGCCCCGCTAGGGCCTTTCCCCTGGGCCTAGGCCTCAGCTGAGGCCTACTGGGTGGGAAGGTGCTGGCAGGGGCTGTCTCCACACTGCAACGTCCCAGGAGGCAGAGCCTTCTGGCAGAGGGAAGAGGGGAGCAACGGGGTGGATGCCCAAGCCGTCTTTGCCCCAGCTGCCTCAGGGGAGCAGGGAGAGCAAGAGGCCCACTGTGATCCTAGGTCGGCTCTGCCTCTTCCCACCCAGGCGGAGCTGCTGGGGCTGCCAGGGAGCTGCCTGACAGACTCTGGCTCAGCCGAGCTCTCTGAAGGGGCAGGGGGCAGGAACAGACGTGTGCATGGAGTTGGGCCTTGGCCTGGGAGTGTGGACCCCCGAGCTGGTCCCCAGGCTCGGGGCCATGGGCCCGGAGAGAGGACCACCCCAAAGCACTTTTCTCCCGGGTTTCAGAGCAGTGTGCGCGATTTGCGGGAACAGCCGGCCAGAGTGCTTCCAAAACGGCCTTTGGAGGCAGGCGGGGAGGTGTGCCAGAGGGAGAGGGCCGGTTCTGCTGGGAGGCCCCACAGGCCAGAGGCACAACCCAGCGAGGCCCCTGCCCTTGGCCAGCCTTGCCCAGGCCTTCCTGGCGTCCAGGGCTACTGCCCCACGAAGGGGCAGGCTGCAGGGAGTGTGTCCAGACATGCACGGGCAGCTACCCCAACTCAGCCCCGCTAGGGCCTTTCCCCTGGGCCTAGGCCTCAGCTGAGGCCTACTGGGTGGGAAGGTGCTGGCAGGGGCTGTCTCCACACTGCAACGTCCCAGGAGGCAGAGCCTTCTGGCAGAGGGAAGAGGGGAGCAACGGGGTGGATGCCCAAGCCGTCTTTGCCCCAGCTGCCTCAGGGGAGCAGGGAGAGCAAGAGGCCCACTGTGATCCTAGGTCGGCTCTGCCTCTTCCCACCCAGGCGGAGCTGCTGGGGCTGCCAGGGAGCTGCCTGACAGACTCTGGCTCAGCCGAGCTCTCTGAAGGGGCAGGGGGCAGGAACAGACGTGTGCATGGAGTTGGGCCTTGGCCTGGGAGTGTGGACCCCCGAGCTGGTCCCCAGGCTCGGGGCCATGGGCCCGGAGAGAGGACCACCCCAAAGCACTTTTCTCCCGGGTTTCAGAGCAGTGTGCGCGATTTGCGGGAACAGCCGGCCAGAGTGCTTCCAAAACGGCCTTTGGAGGCAGGCGGGGAGGTGTGCCAGAGGGAGAGGGCCGGTTCTGCTGGGAGGCCCCACAGGCCAGAGGCACAACCCAGCGAGGCCCCTGCCCTTGGCCAGCCTTGCCCAGGCCTTCCTGGCGTCCAGGGCTACTGCCCCACGAAGGGGCAGGCTGCAGGGAGTGTGTCCAGACATGCACGGGCAGCTACCCCAACTCAGCCCCGCTAGGGCCTTTCCCCTGGGCCTAGGCCTCAGCTGAGGCCTACTGGGTGGGAAGGTGCTGGCAGGGGCTGTCTCCACACTGCAACGTCCCAGGAGGCAGAGCCTTCTGGCAGAGGGAAGAGGGGAGCAACGGGGTGGATGCCCAAGCCGTCTTTGCCCCAGCTGCCTCAGGGGAGCAGGGAGAGCAAGAGGCCCACTGTGATCCTAGGTCGGCTCTGCCTCTTCCCACCCAGGCGGAGCTGCTGGGGCTGCCAGGGAGCTGCCTGACAGACTCTGGCTCAGCCGAGCTCTCTGAAGGGGCAGGGGGCAGGAACAGACGTGTGCATGGAGTTGGGCCTTGGCCTGGGAGTGTGGACCCCCGAGCTGGTCCCCAGGCTCGGGGCCATGGGCCCGGGAGAGAGGACCACCCCAAAGCACTTTTCTCCCGGGTTTCAGAGCAGTGTGCGCGATTTGCGGGAACAGCCGGCCAGAGTGCTTCCAAAACGGCCTTTGGAGGCAGGCGGGGAGGTGTGCCAGAGGGAGAGGGCCGGTTCTGCTGGGAGGCCCCACAGGCCAGAGGCACAACCCAGCGAGGCCCCTGCCCTTGGCCAGCCTTGCCCAGGCCTTCCTGGCGTCCAGGGCTACTGCCCCACGAAGGGGCAGGCTGCAGGGAGTGTGTCCAGACATGCACGGGCAGCTACCCCAACTCAGCCCCGCTAGGGCCTTTCCCCTGGGCCTAGGCCTCAGCTGAGGCCTACTGGGTGGGAAGGTGCTGGCAGGGGCTGTCTCCACACTGCAACGTCCCAGGAGGCAGAGCCTTCTGGCAGAGGGAAGAGGGGAGCAACGGGGTGGATGCCCAAGCCGTCTTTGCCCCAGCTGCCTCAGGGGAGCAGGGAGAGCAAGAGGCCCACTGTGATCCTAGGTCGGCTCTGCCTCTTCCCACCCAGGCGGAGCTGCTGGGGCTGCCAGGGAGCTGCCTGACAGACTCTGGCTCAGCCGAGCTCTCTGAAGGGGCAGGGGGCAGGAACAGACGTGTGCATGGAGTTGGGCCTTGGCCTGGGAGTGTGGACCCCCGAGCTGGTCCCCAGGCTCGGGGCCATGGGCCCGGAGAGAGGACCACCCCAAAGCACTTTTCTCCCGGGTTTCAGAGCAGTGTGCGCGATTTGCGGGAACAGCCGGCCAGAGTGCTTTCCAAAACGGCCTTTGGAGGCAGGCGGGGAGGTGTGCCAGAGGGAGAGGGCCGGTTCTGCTGGGAGGCCCCACAGGCCAGAGGCACAACCCAGCGAGGCCCCGCCCTTGGCCAGCCTTGCCCAGGCCTTCCTGGCGTCCAGGGCTACTGCCCCACGAAGGGGCAGGCTGCAGGGAGTGTGTCCAGACATGCACGGGCAGCTACCCCAACTCAGCCCCGCTAGGGCCTTTCCCCTGGGCCTAGGCCTCAGCTGAGGCCTACTGGGTGGGAAGGTGCTGGCAGGGGCTGTCTCCACACTGCAACGTCCCAGGAGGCAGAGCCTTCTGGCAGAGGGAAGAGGGGAGCAACGGGGTGGATGCCCAAGCCGTCTTTGCCCCAGCTGCCTCAGGGGAGCAGGGAGAGCAAGAGGCCCACTGTGATCCTAGGTCGGCTCTGCCTCTTCCCACCCAGGCGGAGCTGCTGGGGCTGCCAGGGAGCTGCCTGACAGACTCTGGCTCAGCCGAGCTCTCTGAAGGGGCAGGGGGCAGGAACAGACGTGTGCATGGAGTTGGGCCTTGGCCTGGGAGTGTGGACCCCCGAGCTGGTCCCCAGGCTCGGGGCCATGGGCCCGGAGAGAGGACCACCCCAAAGCACTTTTCTCCCGGGTTTCAGAGCAGTGTGCGCGATTTGCGGGAACAGCCGGCCAGAGTGCTTCCAAAACGGCCTTTGGAGGCAGGCGGGGAGGTGTGCCAGAGGGAGAGGGCCGGTTCTGCTGGGAGGCCCCACAGGCCAGAGGCACAACCCAGCGAGGCCCCTGCCCTTGGCCAGCCTTGCCCAGGCCTTCCTGGCGTCCAGGGCTACTGCCCCACGAAGGGGCAGGCTGCAGGGAGTGTGTCCAGACATGCACGGGCAGCTACCCCAACTCAGCCCCGCTAGGGCCTTTCCCCTGGGCCTAGGCCTCAGCTGAGGCCTACTGGGTGGGAAGGTGCTGGCAGGGGCTGTCTCCACACTGCAACGTCCCAGGAGGCAGAGCCTTCTGGCAGAGGGAAGAGGGGAGCAACGGGGTGGATGCCCAAGCCGTCTTTGCCCCAGCTGCCTCAGGGGAGCAGGGAGAGCAAGAGGCCCACTGTGATCCTAGGTCGGCTCTGCCTCTTCCCACCCAGGCGGAGCTGCTGGGGCTGCCAGGGAGCTGCCTGACAGACTCTGGCTCAGCCGAGCTCTCTGAAGGGGCAGGGGGCAGGAACAGACGTGTGCATGGAGTTGGGCCTTGGCCTGGGAGTGTGGACCCCCGAGCTGGTCCCCAGGCTCGGGGCCATGGGCCCGGAGAGAGGACCACCCCAAAGCACTTTTCTCCCGGGTTTCAGAGCAGTGTGCGCGATTTGCGGGAACAGCCGGCCAGAGTGCTTCCAAAACGGCCTTTGGAGGCAGGCGGGGAGGTGTGCCAGAGGGAGAGGGCCGGTTCTGCTGGGAGGCCCCACAGGCCAGAGGCACAACCCAGCGAGGCCCCTGCCCTTGGCCAGCCTTGCCCAGGCCTTCCTGGCGTCCAGGGCTACTGCCCCACGAAGGGGCAGGCTGCAGGGAGTGTGTCCAGACATGCACGGGCAGCTACCCCAACTCAGCCCCGCTAGGGCCTTTCCCCTGGGCCTAGGCCTCAGCTGAGGCCTACTGGGTGGGAAGGTGCTGGCAGGGGCTGTCTCCACACTGCAACGTCCCAGGAGGCAGAGCCTTCTGGCAGAGGGAAGAGGGGAGCAACGGGGTGGATGCCCAAGCCGTCTTTGCCCCAGCTGCCTCAGGGGAGCAGGGAGAGCAAGAGGCCCACTGTGATCCTAGGTCGGCTCTGCCTCTTCCCACCCAGGCGGAGCTGCTGGGGCTGCCAGGGAGCTGCCTGACAGACTCTGGCTCAGCCGAGCTCTCTGAAGGGGCAGGGGGCAGGAACAGACGTGTGCATGGAGTTGGGCCTTGGCCTGGGAGTGTGGACCCCCGAGCTGGTCCCCAGGCTCGGGGCCATGGGCCCGGAGAGAGGACCACCCCAAAGCACTTTTCTCCCGGGTTTCAGAGCAGTGTGCGCGATTTGCGGGAACAGCCGGCCAGAGTGCTTCCAAAACGGCCTTTGGAGGCAGGCGGGGAGGTGTGCCAGAGGGAGAGGGCCGGTTCTGCTGGGAGGCCCCACAGGCCAGAGGCACAACCCAGCGAGGCCCCTGCCCTTGGCCAGCCTTGCCCAGGCCTTCCTGGCGTCCAGGGCTACTGCCCCACGAAGGGGCAGGCTGCAGGGAGTGTGTCCAGACATGCACGGGCAGCTACCCCCAACTCAGCCCCGCTAGGGCCTTTCCCCTGGGCCTAGGCCTCAGCTGAGGCCTACTGGGTGGGAAGGTGCTGGCAGGGGCTGTCTCCACACTGCAACGTCCCAGGAGGCAGAGCCTTCTGGCAGAGGGAAGAGGGGAGCAACGGGGTGGATGCCCAAGCCGTCTTTGCCCCAGCTGCCTCAGGGGAGCAGGGAGAGCAAGAGGCCCACTGTGATCCTAGGTCGGCTCTGCCTCTTCCCACCCAGGCGGAGCTGCTGGGGCTGCCAGGGAGCTGCCTGACAGACTCTGGCTCAGCCGAGCTCTCTGAAGGGGCAGGGGGCAGGAACAGACGTGTGCATGGAGTTGGGCCTTGGCCTGGGGAGTGTGGACCCCCGAGCTGGTCCCCAGGCTCGGGGCCATGGCCCGGAGAGAGGACCACCCCAAAGCACTTTTCTCCCGGGTTTCAGAGCAGTGTGCGCGATTTGCGGGAACAGCCGGCCAGAGTGCTTCCAAAACGGCCTTTGGAGGCAGGCGGGGAGGTGTGCCAGAGGGAGAGGGCCGGTTCTGCTGGGAGGCCCCACAGGCCAGAGGCACAACCCAGCGAGGCCCCTGCCCTTGGCCAGCCTTGCCCAGGCCTTCCTGGCGTCCAGGGCTACTGCCCCACGAAGGGGCAGGCTGCAGGGAGTGTGTCCAGACATGCACGGGCAGCTACCCCAACTCAGCCCCGCTAGGGCCTTTCCCCTGGGCCTAGGCCTCAGCTGAGGCCTACTGGGTGGGAAGGTGCTGGCAGGGGCTGTCTCCACACTGCAACGTCCCAGGAGGCAGAGCCTTCTGGCAGAGGGAAGAGGGGAGCAACGGGGTGGATGCCCAAGCCGTCTTTGCCCCAGCTGCCTCAGGGGAGCAGGGAGAGCAAGAGGCCCACTGTGATCCTAGGTCGGCTCTGCCTCTTCCCACCCAGGCGGAGCTGCTGGGGCTGCCAGGGAGCTGCCTGACAGACTCTGGCTCAGCCGAGCTCTCTGAAGGGGCAGGGGGCAGGAACAGACGTGTGCATGGAGTTGGGCCTTGGCCTGGGAGTGTGGACCCCCGAGCTGGTCCCCAGGCTCGGGGCCATGGGGCCCGGAGAGAGGACCACCCCAAAGCACTTTTCTCTCGGGTTTCAGAGCAGTGTGCGCGATTTGCGGGAACAGCCGGCCAGAGTGCTTCCAAAACGGCCTTTGGAGGCAGGCGGGGAGGTGTGCCAGAGGGAGAGGGCCGGTTCTGCTGGGAGGCCCCACAGGCCAGAGGCACAACCCAGCGAGGCCCCTGCCCTTGGCCAGCCTTGCCCAGGCCTTCCTGGCGTCCAGGGCTACTGCCCCACGAAGGGGCAGGCTGCAGGGAGTGTGTCCAGACATGCACGGGCAGCTACCCCAACTCAGCCCCGCTAGGGCCTTTCCCCTGGGCCTAGGCCTCAGCTGAGGCCTACTGGGTGGGAAGGTGCTGGCAGGGGCTGTCTCCACACTGCAACGTCCCAGGAGGCAGAGCCTTCTGGCAGAGGGAAGAGGGGAGCAACGGGGTGGATGCCCAAGCCGTCTTTGCCCCAGCTGCCTCAGGGGAGCAGGGAGAGCAAGAGGCCCACTGTGATCCTAGGTCGGCTCTGCCTCTTCCCACCCAGGCGGAGCTGCTGGGGCTGCCAGGGAGCTGCCTGACAGACTCTGGCTCAGCCGAGCTCTCTGAAGGGGCAGGGGGCAGGAACAGACGTGTGCATGGAGTTGGGCCTTGGCCTGGGAGTGTGGACCCCCGAGCTGGTCCCCAGGCTCGGGGCCATGGGCCCGGAGAGAGGACCACCCCAAAGCACTTTTCTCCCGGGTTTCAGAGCAGTGTGCGCGATTTGCGGGAACAGCCGGCCAGAGTGCTTCCAAAACGGCCTTTGGAGGCAGGCGGGGAGGTGTGCCAGAGGGAGAGGGCCGGTTCTGCTGGGAGGCCCCACAGGCCAGAGGCACAACCCAGCGAGGCCCCTGCCCTTGGCCAGCCTTGCCCAGGCCTTCCTGGCGTCCAGGGCTACTGCCCCACGAAGGGCAGGCTGCAGGGAGTGTGTCCAGACATGCACGGGCAGCTACCCCAACTCAGCCCCGCTAGGGCCTTTCCCCTGGGCCTAGGCCTCAGCTGAGGCCTACTGGGTGGGAAGGTGCTGGCAGGGGCTGTCTCCACACTGCAACGTCCCAGGAGGCAGAGCCTTCTGGCAGAGGGAAGAGGGGAGCAACGGGGTGGATGCCCAAGCCGTCTTTGCCCCAGCTGCCTCAGGGGAGCAGGGAGAGCAAGAGGCCCACTGTGATCCTAGGTCGGCTCTGCCTCTTCCCACCCAGGCGGAGCTGCTGGGGCTGCCAGGGAGCTGCCTGACAGACTCTGGCTCAGCCGAGCTCTCTGAAGGGGCAGGGGGCAGGAACAGACGTGTGCATGGAGTTGGGCCTTGGCCTGGGAGTGTGGACCCCCGAGCTGGTCCCCAGGCTCGGGGCCATGGGCCCGGAGAGAGGACCACCCCAAAGCACTTTTCTCCCGGGTTTCAGAGCAGTGTGCGCGATTTGCGGGAACAGCCGGCCAGAGTGCTTCCAAAACGGCCTTTGGAGGCAGGCGGGGAGGTGTGCCAGAGGGAGAGGGCCGGTTCTGCTGGGAGGCCCCACAGGCCAGAGGCACAACCCAGCGAGGCCCCTGCCCTTGGCCAGCCTTGCCCAGGCCTTCCTGGCGTCCAGGGCTACTGCCCCACGAAGGGGCAGGCTGCAGGGAGTGTGTCCAGACATGCACGGGCAGCTACCCCAACTCAGCCCCGCTAGGGCCTTTCCCCTGGGCCTAGGCCTCAGCTGAGGCCTACTGGGTGGGAAGGTGCTGGCAGGGGCTGTCTCCACACTGCAACGTCCCAGGAGGCAGAGCCTTCTGGCAGAGGAAGAGGGGAGCAACGGGGTGGATGCCCAAGCCGTCTTTGCCCCAGCTGCCTCAGGGGAGCAGGGAGAGCAAGAGGCCCCTGTGATCCTAGGTCGGCTCTGCCTCTTCCCACCCAGGCGGAGCTGCTGGGGCTGCCAGGGAGCTGCCTGACAGACTCTGGCTCAGCCGAGCTCTCTGAAGGGGCAGGGGGCAGGAACAGACGTGTGCATGGAGTTGGGCCTTGGCCTGGGAGTGTGGACCCCCGAGCTGGTCCCCAGGCTCGGGGCCATGGGCCCGGAGAGAGGACCACCCCAAAGCACTTTTCTCCCGGGTTTCAGAGCAGTGTGCGCGATTTGCGGGAACAGCCGGCCAGAGTGCTTCCAAAACGGCCTTTGGAGGCAGGCGGGGAGGTGTGCCAGAGGGAGAGGGCCGGTTCTGCTGGGAGGCCCCACAGGCCAGAGGCACAACCCAGCGAGGCCCCTGCCCTTGGCCAGCCTTGCCCAGGCCTTCCTGGCGTCCAGGGCTACTGCCCCACGAAGGGGCAGGCTGCAGGGAGTGTGTCCAGACATGCACGGGCAGCTACCCCAACTCAGCCCCGCTAGGGCCTTTTCCCTGGGCCTAGGCCTCAGCTGAGGCCTACTGGGTGGGAAGGTGCTGGCAGGGGCTGTCTCCACACTGCAACGTCCCAGGAGGCAGAGCCTTCTGGCAGAGGGAAGAGGGGAGCAACGGGGTGGATGCCCAAGCCGTCTTTGCCCCAGCTGCCTCAGGGGAGCAGGGAGAGCAAGAGGCCCACTGTGATCCTAGGTCGGCTCTGCCTCTTCCCACCCAGGCGGAGCTGCTGGGGCTGCCAGGGAGCTGCCTGACAGACTCTGGCTCAGCCGAGCTCTCTGAAGGGGCAGGGGGCAGGAACAGACGTGTGCATGGAGTTTGGGCCTTGGCCTGGGAGTGTGGACCCCCGAGCTGGTCCCCAGGCTCGGGGCCATGGGCCCGGAGAGAGGACCACCCCAAAGCACTTTTCTCCCGGGTTTCAGAGCAGTGTGCGCGATTTGCGGGAACAGCCGGCCAGAGTGCTTCCAAAACGGCCTTTGGAGGCAGGCGGGGGGAGGTGTGCCAGAGGGAGAGGGCCGGTTCTGCTGGGAGGCCCCACAGGCCAGAGGCACAACCCAGCGAGGCCCCTGCCCTTGGCCAGCCTTGCCCAGGCTCTTCCTGGCGTCCAGGGCTACTGCCCCACGAAGGGGCAGGCATGCAGGGAGTGTGTCCAGACATGCACGGGGCAGCTAACCCCAACTCAGCCCCGCTAGGGCCTTTCCCCTGGGCCTAGGCCTCAGCTGAGGCCTACTGGGTGGGAAGGTGCTGGCAGGGGCTGTCTCCACACTGCAACGTCCCAGGAGGCAGAGCCTTCTGGCAGAGGGAAGAGGGGAGCAACGGGGTGGATGCCCAAGCCGTCTTTGCCCCAGCTGCCTCAGGGGAGCAGGGAGAGCAAAGAGGCCCACTGTGATCCTAGGTCGGCTCTG
>JAJLRB010005427.1:638892-687845 GCA_020976825.1 Odocoileus hemionus | reverse complement strand
CTGTCTCCACACTGCAACGTCCCAGGAGGCAGAGCCTTCTGGCAGAGGGAAGAGGGGAGCAACGGGGTGGATGCCCAAGCCGTCTTTGCCCCAGCTGCCTCAGGGGAGCAGGGAGAGCAAGAGGCCCACTGTGATCCTAGGTCGGCTCTGCCTCTCTTCCCACCCAGGCGGAGCTGCTGGGGCTGCCAGGGAGCTGCCTGACAGACTCTGGCTCAGCCGAGCTCTCTGAAGGGGCAGGGGGCAGGAACAGACGTGTGCATGGAGTTGGGCCTTGGCCTGGGAGTGTGGACCCCCGAGCTGGTCCCCAGGCTCGGGGCCATGGGCCCGGAGAGAGGACCACCCCAAAGCACTTTTCTCCCGGGTTTCAGAGCAGTGTGCGCGATTTGCGGGGAACAGCCGGCCAGAGTGCTTCCAAAACGGCCTTTGGAGGCAGGCGGGGAGGTGTGCCAGAGGGAGAGGGCCGGTTCTGCTGGGAGGCCCCACAGGCCAGAGGCACAACCCAGCGAGGCCCCTGCCCTTGGCCAGCCTTGCCCAGGCCTTCCTGGCGTCCAGGGCTACTGCCCCACGAAGGGGCAGGCTGCAGGGAGTGTGTCCAGACATGCACGGGCAGCTACCCCAACTCAGCCCCGCTAGGGCCTTTCCCCTGGGCCTAGGCCTCAGCTGAGGCCTACTGGGTGGGAAGGTGCTGGCAGGGGCTGTCTCCACACTGCAACGTCCCAGGAGGCAGAGCCTTCTGGCAGAGGGAAGAGGGGAGCAACGGGGTGGATGCCCAAGCCGTCTTTGCCCCAGCTGCCTCAGGGGAGCAGGGAGAGCAAGAGGCCCACTGTGATCCTAGGTCGGCTCTGCCTCTTCCCACCCAGGCGGAGCTGCTGGGGCTGCCAGGGAGCTGCCTGACAGACTCTGGCTCAGCCGAGCTCTCTGAAGGGGCAGGGGGCAGGAACAGACGTGTGCATGGAGTTGGGCCTTGGCCTGGGAGTGTGGACCCCCGAGCTGGTCCCCAGGCTCGGGGCCATGGGCCCGGAGAGAGGACCACCCCAAAGCACTTTTCTCCCGGGTTTCAGAGCAGTGTGCGCGATTTGCGGGAACAGCCGGCCAGAGTGCTTCCAAAACGGCCTTTGGAGGCAGGCGGGGAGGTGTGCCAGAGGGAGAGGGCCGGTTCTGCTGGGAGGCCCCACAGGCCAGAGGCACAACCCAGCGAGGCCCCTGCCCTTGGCCAGCCTTGCCCAGGCCTTCCTGGCGTCCAGGGCTACTGCCCCACGAAGGGGCAGGCTGCAGGGAGTGTGTCCAGACATGCACGGGCAGCTACCCCAACTCAGCCCCGCTAGGGCCTTTCCCCTGGGCCTAGGCCTCAGCTGAGGCCTACTGGGTGGGAAGGTGCTGGCAGGGGCTGTCTCCACACTGCAACGTCCCAGGAGGCAGAGCCTTCTGGCAGAGGGAAGAGGGGAGCAACGGGGTGGATGCCCAAGCCGTCTTTGCCCCAGCTGCCTCAGGGGAGCAGGGAGAGCAAGAGGCCCACTGTGATCCTAGGTCGGCTCTGCCTCTTCCCACCCAGGCGGAGCTGCTGGGGCTGCCAGGGAGCTGCCTGACAGACTCTGGCTCAGCCGAGCTCTCTGAAGGGGCAGGGGGCAGGAACAGACGTGTGCATGGAGTTGGGCCTTGGCCTGGGAGTGTGGACCCCCGAGCTGGTCCCCAGGCTCGGGGCCATGGGCCCGGAGAGAGGACCACCCCAAAGCACTTTTCTCCCCGGGTTTCAGAGCAGTGTGCGCGCGATTTGCGGGAACAGCCGGCCAGAGTGCTTCCAAAACGGCCTTTGGAGGCAGGCGGGGAGGTGTGCCAGAGGGAGAGGGCCGGTTCTGCTGGGAGGCCCCACAGGCCAGAGGCACAACCCAGCGAGGCCCCTGCCCTTGGCCAGCCTTGCCCAGGCCTTCCTGGCGTCCAGGGCTACTGCCCCACGAAGGGGCAGGCTGCAGGGAGTGTGTCCAGACATGCACGGGCAGCTACCCCAACTCAGCCCCGCTAGGGCCTTTCCCCTGGGCCTAGGCCTCAGCTGAGGCCTACTGGGTGGGAAGGTGCTGGCAGGGGCTGTCTCCACACTGCAACGTCCCAGGAGGCAGAGCCTTCTGGCAGAGGGAAGAGGGGAGCAACGGGGTGGGATGCCCAAGCCGTCTTTGCCCCAGCTGCCTCAGGGGAGCAGGGAGAGCAAGAGGCCCACTGTGATCCTAGGTCGGCTCTGCCTCTTCCCACCCAGGCGGAGCTGCTGGGGCTGCCAGGGAGCTGCCTGACAGACTCTGGCTCAGCCGAGCTCTCTGAAGGGGCAGGGGGCAGGAACAGACGTGTGCATGGAGTTGGGCCTTGGCCTGGGAGTGTGGACCCCCGAGCTGGTCCCCAGGCTCGGGGCCATGGGCCCGGAGAGAGGACCACCCCAAAGCACTTTTCTCCCGGGTTTCAGAGCAGTGTGCGCGATTTGCGGGAACAGCCGGCCAGAGTGCTTCCAAAACGGCCTTTGGAGGCAGGCGGGGAGGTGTGCCAGAGGGAGAGGGCCGGTTCTGCTGGGAGGCCCCACAGGCCAGAGGCACAACCCAGCGAGGCCCCTGCCCTTGGCCAGCCTTGCCCAGGCCTTCCTGGCGTCCAGGGCTACTGCCCCACGAAGGGGCAGGCTGCAGGGAGTGTGTCCAGACATGCACGGGCAGCTACCCCAACTCAGCCCCGCTAGGGCCTTTCCCCTGGGCCTAGGCCTCAGCTGAGGCCTACTGGGTGGGAAGGTGCTGGCAGGGGCTGTCTCCACACTGCAACGTCCCAGGAGGCAGAGCCTTCTGGCAGAGGGAAGAGGGGAGCAACGGGGTGGATGCCCAAGCCGTCTTTGCCCCAGCTGCCTCAGGGGAGCAGGGAGAGCAAGAGGCCCACTGTGATCCTAGGTCGGCTCTGCCTCTTCCCACCCAGGCGGAGCTGCTGGGGCTGCCAGGGAGCTGCCTGACAGACTCTGGCTCAGCCGAGCTCTCTGAAGGGGCAGGGGGCAGGAACAGACGTGTGCATGGAGTTGGGCCTTGGCCTGGGAGTGTGGACCCCCGAGCTGGTCCCCAGGCTCGGGGCCATGGGCCCGGAGAGAGGACCACCCCAAAGCACTTTTCTCCCGGGTTTCAGAGCAGTGTGCGCGATTTGCGGGAACAGCCGGCCAGAGTGCTTCCAAAACGGCCTTTGGAGGCAGGCGGGGAGGTGTGCCAGAGGGAGAGGGCCGGTTCTGCTGGGAGGCCCCACAGGCCAGAGGCACAACCCAGCGAGGCCCCTGCCCTTGGCCAGCCTTGCCCAGGCCTTCCTGGCGTCCAGGGCTACTGCCCCACGAAGGGGCAGGCTGCAGGGAGTGTGTCCAGACATGCACGGGCAGCTACCCCAACTCAGCCCCGCTAGGGCCTTTCCCCTGGGCCTAGGCCTCAGCTGAGGCCTACTGGGTGGGAAGGTGCTGGCAGGGGCTGTCTCCACACTGCAACGTCCCAGGAGGCAGAGCCTTCTGGCAGAGGGAAGAGGGGAGCAACGGGGTGGATGCCCAAGCCGTCTTTGCCCCAGCTGCCTCAGGGGAGCAGGGAGAGCAAGAGGCCCACTGTGATCCTAGGTCGGCTCTGCCTCTTCCCACCCAGGCGGAGCTGCTGGGGCTGCCAGGGAGCTGCCTGACAGACTCTGGCTCAGCCGAGCTCTCTGAAGGGGCAGGGGGCAGGAACAGACGTGTGCATGGAGTTGGGCCTTGGCCTGGGAGTGTGGACCCCCGAGCTGGTCCCCAGGCTCGGGGCCATGGGCCCGGAGAGAGGACCACCCCAAAGCACTTTTCTCCCGGGTTTCAGAGCAGTGTGCGCGATTTGCGGGAACAGCCGGCCAGAGTGCTTCCAAAACGGCCTTTGGAGGCAGGCGGGGAGGTGTGCCAGAGGGAGAGGGCCGGTTCTGCTGGGAGGCCCCACAGGCCAGAGGCACAACCCAGCGAGGCCCCTGCCCTTGGCCAGCCTTGCCCAGGCCTTCCTGGCGTCCAGGGCTACTGCCCCACGAAGGGGCAGGCTGCAGGGAGTGTGTCCAGACATGCACGGGCAGCTACCCCAACTCAGCCCCGCTAGGGCCTTTCCCCTGGGCCTAGGCCTCAGCTGAGGCCTACTGGGTGGGAAGGTGCTGGCAGGGGCTGTCTCCACACTGCAACGTCCCAGGAGGCAGAGCCTTCTGGCAGAGGGAAGAGGGGAGCAACGGGGTGGATGCCCAAGCCGTCTTTGCCCCAGCTGCCTCAGGGGAGCAGGGAGAGCAAGAGGCCCACTGTGATCCTAGGTCGGCTCTGCCTCTTCCCACCCAGGCGGAGCTGCTGGGGCTGCCAGGGAGCTGCCTGACAGACTCTGGCTCAGCCGAGCTCTCTGAAGGGGCAGGGGGCAGGAACAGACGTGTGCATGGAGTTGGGCCTTGGCCTGGGAGTGTGGACCCCCGAGCTGGTCCCCAGGCTCGGGGCCATGGGCCCGAGAGAGAGGACCACCCCAAAGCACTTTTCTCCCGGGTTTCAGAGCAGTGTGCGCGATTTGCGGGAACAGCCGGCCAGAGTGCTTCCAAAACGGCCTTTGGAGGCAGGCGGGGAGGTGTGCCAGAGGGAGAGGGCCGGTTCTGCTGGGAGGCCCCACAGGCCAGAGGCACAACCCAGCGAGGCCCCTGCCCTTGGCCAGCCTTGCCCAGGCCTTCCTGGCGTCCAGGGCTACTGCCCCACGAAGGGGCAGGCTGCAGGGAGTGTGTCCAGACATGCACGGGCAGCTACCCCAACTCAGCCCCGCTAGGGCCTTTCCCCTGGGCCTAGGCCTCAGCTGAGGCCTACTGGGTGGGAAGGTGCTGGCAGGGGCTGTCTCCACACTGCAACGTCCCAGGAGGCAGAGCCTTCTGGCAGAGGGAAGAGGGGAGCAACGGGGTGGATGCCCAAGCCGTCTTTGCCCCAGCTGCCTCAGGGGAGCAGGGAGAGCAAGAGGCCCACTGTGATCCTAGGTCGGCTCTGCCTCTTCCCACCCAGGCGGAGCTGCTGGGGCTGCCAGGGAGCTGCCTGACAGACTCTGGCTCAGCCGAGCTCTCTGAAGGGGCAGGGGGCAGGAACAGACGTGTGCATGGAGTTGGGCCTTGGCCTGGGAGTGTGGACCCCCGAGCTGGTCCCCAGGCTCGGGGCCATGGGCCCGGAGAGAGGACCACCCCAAAGCACTTTTCTCCCGGGTTTCAGAGCAGTGTGCGCGATTTGCGGGAAACAGCCGGCCAGAGTGCTTCCAAAACGGCCTTTGGAGGCAGGCGGGGAGGTGTGCCAGAGGGAGAGGGCCGGTTCTGCTGGGAGGCCCCACAGGCCAGAGGCACAACCCAGCGAGGCCCCTGCCCTTGGCCAGCCTTGCCCAGGCCTTCCTGGCGTCCAGGGCTACTGCCCCACGAAGGGGCAGGCTGCAGGGAGTGTGTCCAGACATGCACGGGCAGCTACCCCAACTCAGCCCCGCTAGGGCCTTTCCCCTGGGCCTAGGCCTCAGCTGAGGCCTACTGGGTGGGAAGGTGCTGGCAGGGGCTGTCTCCACACTGCAACGTCCCAGGAGGCAGAGCCTTCTGGCAGAGGGAAGAGGGGAGCAACGGGGTGGATGCCCAAGCCGTCTTTGCCCCAGCTGCCTCAGGGAGCAGGGAGAGCAAGAGGCCCACTGTGATCCTAGGTCGGCTCTGCCTCTTCCCACCCAGGCGGAGCTGCTGGGGCTGCCAGGGAGCTGCCTGACAGACTCTGGCTCAGCCGAGCTCTCTGAAGGGGCAGGGGGCAGGAACAGACGTGTGCATGGAGTTGGGCCTTGGCCTGGGAGTGTGGACCCCCGAGCTGGTCCCCAGGCTCGGGGCCATGGGCCCGGAGAGAGGACCACCCCAAAGCACTTTTCTCCCCGGGTTTCAGAGCAGTGTGCGCGATTTGCGGGAACAGCCGGCCAGAGTGCTTCCAAAACGGCCTTTGGAGGCAGGCGGGGAGGTGTGCCAGAGGGAGAGGGCCGGTTCTGCTGGGAGGCCCCACAGGCCAGAGGCACAACCCAGCGAGGCCCCTGCCCTTGGCCAGCCTTGCCCAGGCCTTCCTGGCGTCCAGGGCTACTGCCCCACGAAGGGGCAGGCTGCAGGGAGTGTGTCCAGACATGCACGGGCAGCTACCCCAACTCAGCCCCGCTAGGGCCTTTCCCCTGGGCCTAGGCCTCAGCTGAGGCCTACTGGGTGGGAAGGTGCTGGCAGGGGCTGTCTCCACACTGCAACGTCCCAGGAGGCAGAGCCTTCTGGCAGAGGGAAGAGGGGAGCAACGGGGTGGATGCCCAAGCCGTCTTTGCCCCAGCTGCCTCAGGGGAGCAGGGAGAGCAAGAGGCCCACTGTGATCCTAGGTCGGCTCTGCCTCTTCCCACCCAGGCGGAGCTGCTGGGGCTGCCAGGGAGCTGCCTGACAGACTCTGGCTCAGCCGAGCTCTCTGAAGGGGCAGGGGGCAGGAACAGACGTGTGCATGGAGTTGGGCCTTGGCCTGGGAGTGTGGACCCCCGAGCTGGTCCCCAGGCTCGGGGCCATGGGCCCGGAGAGAGGACCACCCCAAAGCACTTTTCTCCCGGGTTTCAGAGCAGTGTGCGCGATTTGCGGGAACAGCCGGCCAGAGTGCTTCCAAAACGGCCTTTGGAGGCAGGCGGGGAGGTGTGCCAGAGGGAGAGGGCCGGTTCTGCTGGGAGGCCCCACAGGCCAGAGGCACAACCCAGCGAGGCCCCTGCCCTTGGCCAGCCTTGCCCAGGCCTTCCTGGCGTCCAGGGCTACTGCCCCACGAAGGGGCAGGCTGCAGGGAGTGTGTCCAGACATGCACGGGCAGCTACCCCAACTCAGCCCCGCTAGGGCCTTTCCCCTGGGCCTAGGCCTCAGCTGAGGCCTACTGGGTGGGAAGGTGCTGGCAGGGGCTGTCTCCACACTGCAACGTCCCAGGAGGCAGAGCCTTCTGGCAGAGGGAAGAGGGGAGCAACGGGGTGGATGCCCAAGCCGTCTTTGCCCCAGCTGCCTCAGGGGAGCAGGGAGAGCAAGAGGCCCACTGTGATCCTAGGTCGGCTCTGCCTCTTCCCACCCAGGCGGAGCTGCTGGGGCTGCCAGGGAGCTGCCTGACAGACTCTGGCTCAGCCGAGCTCTCTGAAGGGGCAGGGGGCAGGAACAGACGTGTGCATGGAGTTGGGCCTTGGCCTGGGAGTGTGGACCCCCGAGCTGGTCCCCAGGCTCGGGGCCATGGGCCCGGAGAGAGGACCACCCCAAAGCACTTTTCTCCCGGGTTTCAGAGCAGTGTGCGCGATTTGCGGGAACAGCCGGCCAGAGTGCTTCCAAAACGGCCTTTGGAGGCAGGCGGGGAGGTGTGCCAGAGGGAGAGGGCCGGTTCTGCTGGGAGGCCCCACAGGCCAGAGGCACAACCCAGCGAGGCCCCTGCCCTTGGCCAGCCTTGCCCAGGCCTTCCTGGCGTCCAGGGCTACTGCCCCACGAAGGGGCAGGCTGCAGGGAGTGTGTCCAGACATGCACGGGCAGCTACCCCAACTCAGCCCCGCTAGGGCCTTTCCCCTGGGCCTAGGCCTCAGCTGAGGCCTACTGGGTGGGAAGGTGCTGGCAGGGGCTGTCTCCACACTGCAACGTCCCAGGAGGCAGAGCCTTCTGGCAGAGGGAAGAGGGGAGCAACGGGGTGGATGCCCAAGCCGTCTTTGCCCCAGCTGCCTCAGGGGAGCAGGGAGAGCAAGAGGCCCACTGTGATCCTAGGTCGGCTCTGCCTCTTCCCACCCAGGCGGAGCTGCTGGGGCTGCCAGGGAGCTGCCTGACAGACTCTGGCTCAGCCGAGCTCTCTGAAGGGGCAGGGGGCAGGAACAGACGTGTGCATGGAGTTGGGCCTTGGCCTGGGAGTGTGGACCCCCGAGCTGGTCCCCAGGCTCGGGGCCATGGGCCCGGAGAGAGGACCACCCCAAAGCACTTTTCTCCCGGGTTTCAGAGCAGTGTGTGCGATTTGCGGGAACAGCCGGCCAGAGTGCTTCCAAAACGGCCTTTGGAGGCAGGCGGGGAGGTGTGCCAGAGGGAGAGGGCCGGTTCTGCTGGGAGGCCCCACAGGCCAGAGGCACAACCCAGCGAGGCCCCTGCCCTTGGCCAGCCTTGCCCAGGCCTTCCTGGCGTCCAGGGCTACTGCCCCACGAAGGGGCAGGCTGCAGGGAGTGTGTCCAGACATGCACGGGCAGCTACCCCAACTCAGCCCCGCTAGGGCCTTTCCCCTGGGCCTAGGCCTCAGCTGAGGCCTACTGGGTGGGAAGGTGCTGGCAGGGGCTGTCTCCACACTGCAACGTCCCAGGAGGCAGAGCCTTCTGGCAGAGGGAAGAGGGGAGCAACGGGGTGGATGCCCAAGCCGTCTTTGCCCCAGCTGCCTCAGGGGAGCAGGGAGAGCAAGAGGCCCACTGTGATCCTAGGTCGGCTCTGCCTCTTCCCACCCAGGCGGAGCTGCTGGGGCTGCCAGGGAGCTGCCTGACAGACTCTGGCTCAGCCGAGCTCTCTGAAGGGGCAGGGGGCAGGAACAGACGTGTGCATGGAGTTGGGCCTTGGCCTGGGAGTGTGGACCCCCCCCGAGCTGGTCCCCAGGCTCGGGGCCATGGGCCCGGAGAGAGGACCACCCCAAAGCACTTTTCTCCCGGGTTTCAGAGCAGTGTGCGCGATTTGCGGGAACAGCCGGCCAGAGTGCTTCCAAAACGGCCTTTGGAGGCAGGCGGGGAGGTGTGCCAGAGGGAGAGGGCCGGTTCTGCTGGGAGGCCCCACAGGCCAGAGGCACAACCCAGCGAGGCCCCTGCCCTTGGCCAGCCTTGCCCAGGCCTTCCTGGCGTCCAGGGCTACTGCCCCACGAAGGGGCAGGCTGCAGGGAGTGTGTCCAGACATGCACGGGCAGCTACCCCAACTCAGCCCCGCTAGGGCCTTTCCCCTGGGCCTAGGCCTCAGCTGAGGCCTACTGGGTGGGAAGGTGCTGGCAGGGGCTGTCTCCACACTGCAACGTCCCAGGAGGCAGAGCCTTCTGGCAGAGGGAAGAGGGGAGCAACGGGGTGGATGCCCAAGCCGTCTTTGCCCCAGCTGCCTCAGGGGAGCAGGGAGAGCAAGAGGCCCACTGTGATCCTAGGTCGGCTCTGCCTCTTCCCACCCAGGCGGAGCTGCTGGGGCTGCCAGGGAGCTGCCTGACAGACTCTGGCTCAGCCGAGCTCTCTGAAGGGGCAGGGGGCAGGAACAGACGTGTGCATGGAGTTGGGCCTTGGCCTGGGAGTGTGGACCCCCGAGCTGGTCCCCAGGCTCGGGGCCATGGGCCCGGAGAGAGGACCACCCCAAAGCACTTTTCTCCCGGGTTTCAGAGCAGTGTGCGCGATTTGCGGGAACAGCCGGCCAGAGTGCTTCCAAAACGGCCTTTGGAGGCAGGCGGGGAGGTGTGCCAGAGGGAGAGGGCCGGTTCTGCTGGGAGGCCCCACAGGCCAGAGGCACAACCCAGCGAGGCCCCTGCCCTTGGCCAGCCTTGCCCAGGCCTTCCTGGCGTCCAGGGCTACTGCCCCACGAAGGGGCAGGCTGCAGGGAGTGTGTCCAGACATGCACGGGCAGCTACCCCAACTCAGCCCCGCTAGGGCCTTTCCCCTGGGCCTAGGCCTCAGCTGAGGCCTACTGGGTGGGAAGGTGCTGGCAGGGGCTGTCTCCACACTGCAACGTCCCAGGAGGCAGAGCCTTCTGGCAGAGGGAAGAGGGGAGCAACGGGGTGGATGCCCAAGCCGTCTTTGCCCCAGCTGCCTCAGGGGAGCAGGGAGAGCAAGAGGCCCACTGTGATCCTAGGTCGGCTCTGCCTCTTCCCACCCAGGCGGAGCTGCTGGGGCTGCCAGGGAGCTGCCTGACAGACTCTGGCTCAGCCGAGCTCTCTGAAGGGGCAGGGGGCAGGAACAGACGTGTGCATGGAGTTGGGCCTTGGCCTGGGAGTGTGGACCCCCGAGCTGGTCCCCAGGCTCGGGGCCATGGGCCCGGAGAGAGGACCACCCCAAAGCACTTTTCTCCCCCGGTTTCAGAGCAGTGTGCGCGATTTGCGGGAACAGCCGGCCAGAGTGCTTCCAAAACGGCCTTTGGAGGCAGGCGGGGAGGTGTGCCAGAGGGAGAGGGCCGGTTCTGCTGGGGGAGGCCCCACAGGCCAGAGGCACAACCCAGCGAGGCCCCCTGCCCTTGGCCAGCCTTGCCCAGGCCTTCCTGGCGTCCAGGGCTACTGCCCCACGAAGGGGCAGGCTGCAGGGAGTGTGTCCAGACATGCACGGGCAGCTACCCCAACTCAGCCCCGCTAGGGCCTTTCCCCTGGGCCTAGGCCTCAGCTGAGGCCTACTGGGTGGGAAGGTGCTGGCAGGGGCTGTCTCCACACTGCAACGTCCCAGGAGGCAGAGCCTTCTGGCAGAGGGAAGAGGGGAGCAACGGGGTGGATGCCCAAGCCGTCTTTGCCCCAGCTGCCTCAGGGGAGCAGGGAGAGCAAGAGGCCCACTGTGATCCTAGGTCGGCTCTGCCTCTTCCCACCCAGGCGGAGCTGCTGGGGCTGCTGCCAGGGAGCTGCCTGACAGACTCTGGCTCAGCCGAGCTCTCTGAAGGGGCAGGGGGCAGGAACAGACGTGTGCATGGAGTTGGGCCTTGGCCTGGGAGTGTGGACCCCCGAGCTGGTCCCCAGGCTCGGGGCCATGGGCCCGGAGAGAGGACCACCCCAAAGCACTTTTCTCCCGGTTTCAGAGCAGTGTGCGCGATTTGCGGGAACAGCCGGCCAGAGTGCTTCCAAAACGGCCTTTGGAGGCAGGCGGGGAGGTGTGCCAGAGGGAGAGGGCCGGTTCTGCTGGGAGGCCCCACAGGCCAGAGGCACAACCCAGCGAGGCCCCTGCCCTTGGCCAGCCTTGCCCAGGCCTTCCTGGCGTCCAGGGCTACTGCCCCACGAAGGGGCAGGCTGCAGGGAGTGTGTCCAGACATGCACGGGCAGCTACCCCAACTCAGCCCCGCTAGGGCCTTTCCCCTGGGCCTAGGCCTCAGCTGAGGCCTACTGGGTGGGAAGGTGCTGGCAGGGGCTGTCTCCACACTGCAACGTCCCAGGAGGCAGAGCCTTCTGGCAGAGGGAAGAGGGGAGCAACGGGGTGGATGCCCAAGCCGTCTTTGCCCCAGCTGCCTCAGGGGAGCAGGGAGAGCAAGAGGCCCACTGTGATCCTAGGTCGGCTCTGCCTCTTCCCACCCAGGCGGAGCTGCTGGGGCTGCCAGGGAGCTGCCTGACAGACTCTGGCTCAGCCGAGCTCTCTGAAGGGGCAGGGGGCAGGAACAGACGTGTGCATGGAGTTGGGCCTTGGCCTGGGAGTGTGGACCCCCCGAGCTGGTCCCCAGGCTCGGGGCCATGGGCCCGGAGAGAGGACCACCCCAAAGCACTTTTCTCCCGGGTTTCAGAGCAGTGTGCGCGATTTGCGGGAACAGCCGGCCAGAGTGCTTCCAAAACGGCCTTTGGAGGCAGGCGGGGAGGTGTGCCAGAGGGAGAGGGCCGGTTCTGCTGGGAGGCCCCACAGGCCAGAGGCACAACCCAGCGAGGCCCCTGCCCTTGGCCAGCCTTGCCCAGGCCTTCCTGGCGTCCAGGGCTACTGCCCCACGAAGGGGCAGGCTGCAGGGAGTGTGTCCAGACATGCACGGGCAGCTACCCCAACTCAGCCCCGCTAGGGCCTTTCCCCTGGGCCTAGGCCTCAGCTGAGGCCTACTGGGTGGGAAGGTGCTGGCAGGGGCTGTCTCCACACTGCAACGTCCCAGGAGGCAGAGCCTTCTGGCAGAGGGAAGAGGGGAGCAACGGGGTGGATGCCCAAGCCGTCTTTGCCCCAGCTGCCTCAGGGGAGCAGGGAGAGCAAGAGGCCCACTGTGATCCTAGGTCGGCTCTGCCTCTTCCCACCCAGGCGGAGCTGCTGGGGCTGCCAGGGAGCTGCCTGACAGACTCTGGCTCAGCCGAGCTCTCTGAAGGGGCAGGGGGGGCAGGAACAGACGTGTGCATGGAGTTGGGCCTTGGCCTGGGAGTGTGGACCCCCGAGCTGGTCCCCAGGCTCGGGGCCATGGGCCCGGAGAGAGGACCACCCCAAAGCACTTTTCTCCCGGGTTTCAGAGCAGTGTGCGCGATTTGCGGGAACAGCCGGCCAGAGTGCTTCCAAAACGGCCTTTGGAGGCAGGCGGGGAGGTGTGCCAGAGGGAGAGGGCCGGTTCTGCTGGGAGGCCCCACAGGCCAGAGGCACAACCCAGCGAGGCCCCTGCCCTTGGCCAGCCTTGCCCAGGCCTTCCTGGCGTCCAGGGCTACTGCCCCACGAAGGGGCAGGCTGCAGGGAGTGTGTCCAGACATGCACGGGCAGCTACCCCAACTCAGCCCCGCTAGGGCCTTTCCCCTGGGCCTAGGCCTCAGCTGAGGCCTACTGGGTGGGAAGGTGCTGGCAGGGGCTGTCTCCACACTGCAACGTCCCAGGAGGCAGAGCCTTCTGGCAGAGGGAAGAGGGGAGCAACGGGGTGGATGCCCAAGCCGTCTTTGCCCCAGCTGCCTCAGGGGAGCAGGGAGAGCAAGAGGCCCACTGTGATCCTAGGTCGGCTCTGCCTCTTCCCACCCAGGCGGAGCTGCTGGGGCTGCCAGGGAGCTGCCTGACAGACTCTGGCTCAGCCGAGCTCTCTGAAGGGGCAGGGGGCAGGAACAGACGTGTGCATGGAGTTGGGCCTTGGCCTGGGAGTGTGGACCCCCGAGCTGGTCCCCAGGCTCGGGGCCATGGGCCCGGAGAGAGGACCACCCCAAAGCACTTTTCTCCCGGGTTTCAGAGCAGTGTGCGCGATTTGCGGGAACAGCCGGCCAGAGTGCTTCCAAAACGGCCTTTGGAGGCAGGCGGGGAGGTGTGCCAGAGGGAGAGGGCCGGTTCTGCTGGGAGGCCCCACAGGCCAGAGGCACAACCCAGCGAGGCCCCTGCCCTTGGCCAGCCTTGCCCAGGCCTTCCTGGCGTCCAGGGCTACTGCCCCACGAAGGGGCAGGCTGCAGGGAGTGTGTCCAGACATGCACGGGCAGCTACCCCAACTCAGCCCCGCTAGGGCCTTTCCCCTGGGCCTAGGCCTCAGCTGAGGCCTACTGGGTGGGAAGGTGCTGGCAGGGGCTGTCTCCACACTGCAACGTCCCAGGAGGCAGAGCCTTCTGGCAGAGGGAAGAGGGGAGCAACGGGGTGGATGCCCAAGCCGTCTTTGCCCCAGCTGCCTCAGGGGAGCAGGGAGAGCAAGAGGCCCACTGTGATCCTAGGTCGGCTCTGCCTCTTCCCACCCCCAGGCGGAGCTGCTGGGGCTGCCAGGGAGCTGCCTGACAGACTCTGGCTCAGCCGAGCTCTCTGAAGGGGCAGGGGGCAGGAACAGACGTGTGCATGGAGTTGGGCCTTGGCCTGGGAGTGTGGACCCCCGAGCTGGTCCCCAGGCTCGGGGCCATGGGCCCGGAGAGAGGACCACCCCAAAGCACTTTTCTCCCCCGGGTTTCAGAGCAGTGTGCGCGATTTGCGGGAACAGCCGGCCAGAGTGCTTCCAAAACGGCCTTTGGAGGCAGGCGGGGAGGTGTGCCAGAGGGAGAGGGCCGGTTCTGCTGGGAGGCCCCACAGGCCAGAGGCACAACCCAGCGAGGCCCCTGCCCTTGGCCAGCCTTGCCCAGGCCTTCCTGGCGTCCAGGGCTACTGCCCCACGAAGGGGCAGGCTGCAGGGAGTGTGTCCAGACATGCACGGGCAGCTACCCCAACTCAGCCCCGCTAGGGCCTTTCCCCTGGGCCTAGGCCTCAGCTGAGGCCTACTGGGTGGGAAGGTGCTGGCAGGGGCTGTCTCCACACTGCAACGTCCCAGGAGGCAGAGCCTTCTGGCAGAGGGAAGAGGGGAGCAACGGGGTGGATGCCCAAGCCGTCTTTGCCCCAGCTGCCTCAGGGGAGCAGGGAGAGCAAGAGGCCCACTGTGATCCTAGGTCGGCTCTGCCTCTTCCCCCCCAGGCGGAGCTGCTGGGGCTGCCAGGGAGCTGCCTGACAGACTCTGGCTCAGCCGAGCTCTCTGAAGGGGCAGGGGGCAGGAACAGACGTGTGCATGGAGTTGGGCCTTGGCCTGGGAGTGTGGACCCCCGAGCTGGTCCCCAGGCTCGGGGCCATGGGCCCGGAGAGAGGAGGACCACCCCAAAGCACTTTTCTCCCGGGTTTCAGAGCAGTGTGCGCGATTTGCGGGAACAGCCGGCCAGAGTGCTTCCAAAACGGCCTTTGGAGGCAGGCGGGGAGGTGTGCCAGAGGGAGAGGGCCGGTTCTGCTGGGAGGCCCCACAGGCCAGAGGCACAACCCAGCGAGGCCCCTGCCCTTGGCCAGCCTTGCCCAGGCCTTCCTGGCGTCCAGGGCTACTGCCCCACGAAGGGGCAGGCTGCAGGGAGTGTGTCCAGACATGCACGGGCAGCTACCCCAACTCAGCCCCGCTAGGGTTTCCCCTGGGCCTAGGCCTCAGCTGAGGCCTACTGGGTGGGAAGGTGCTGGCAGGGGCTGTCTCCACACTGCAACGTCCCAGGAGGCAGAGCCTTCTGGCAGAGGGAAGAGGGGAGCAACGGGGTGGATGCCCAAGCCGTCTTTGCCCCAGCTGCCTCAGGGGAGCAGGGAGAGCAAGAGGCCCACTGTGATCCTAGGTCGGCTCTGCCTCTTCCCACCCAGGCGGAGCTGCTGGGGCTGCCAGGGAGCTGCCTGACAGACTCTGGCTCAGCCGAGCTCTCTGAAGGGGCAGGGGGCAGGAACAGACGTGTGCATGGAGTTGGGCCTTGGCCTGGGAGTGTGGACCCCCGAGCTGGTCCCCAGGCTCGGGGCCATGGGCCCGGAGGAGAGAGGACCACCCCAAAGCACTTTTCTCCCGGGTTTCAGAGCAGTGTGCGCGATTTGCGGGAACAGCCGGCCAGAGTGCTTCCAAAACGGCCTTTGGAGGCAGGCGGGGAGGTGTGCCAGAGGGAGAGGGCCGGTTCTGCTGGGAGGCCCCACAGGCCAGAGGCACAACCCAGCGAGGCCCCTGCCCTTGGCCAGCCTTGCCCAGGCCTTCCTGGCGTCCAGGGCTACTGCCCCACGAAGGGGCAGGCTGCAGGGAGTGTGTCCAGACATGCACGGGCAGCTACCCCAACTCAGCCCCGCTAGGGCCTTTCCCCTGGGCCTAGGCCTCAGCTGAGGCCTACTGGGTGGGAAGGTGCTGGCAGGGGCTGTCTCCACACTGCAACGTCCCAGGAGGCAGAGCCTTCTGGCAGAGGGAAGAGGGGAGCAACGGGGTGGATGCCCAAGCCGTCTTTGCCCCAGCTGCCTCAGGGGAGCAGGGAGAGCAAGAGGCCCACTGTGATCCTAGGTCGGCTCTGCCTCTTCCCACCCAGGCGGAGCTGCTGGGGCTGCCAGGGAGCTGCCTGACAGACTCTGGCTCAGCCGAGCTCTCTGAAGGGGCAGGGGGCAGGAACAGACGTGTGCATGGAGTTGGGCCTTGGCCTGGGAGTGTGGACCCCCGAGCTGGTCCCCAGGCTCGGGGCCATGGGCCCGGAGAGAGAGGACCACCCCAAAGCACTTTTCTCCCGGGTTTCAGAGCAGTGTGCGCGATTTGCGGGAACAGCCGGCCAGAGTGCTTCCAAAACGGCCTTTGGAGGCAGGCGGGGAGGTGTGCCAGAGGGAGAGGGCCGGTTCTGCTGGGAGGCCCCACAGGCCAGAGGCACAACCCAGCGAGGCCCCTGCCCTTGGCCAGCCTTGCCCAGGCCTTCCTGGCGTCCAGGGCTACTGCCCCACGAAGGGGCAGGCTGCAGGGAGTGTGTCCAGACATGCACGGGCAGCTACCCCAACTCAGCCCCGCTAGGGCCTTTCCCCTGGGCCTAGGCCTCAGCTGAGGCCTACTGGGTGGGAAGGTGCTGGCAGGGGCTGTCTCCACACTGCAACGTCCCAGGAGGCAGAGCCTTCTGGCAGAGGGAAGAGAGGGAGCAACGGGGTGGATGCCCAAGCCGTCTTTGCCCCAGCTGCCTCAGGGGAGCAGGGAGAGCAAGAGGCCCACTGTGATCCTAGGTCGGCTCTGCCTCTTCCCACCCAGGCGGAGCTGCTGGGGCTGCCAGGGAGCTGCCTGACAGACTCTGGCTCAGCCGAGCTCTCTGAAGGGGCAGGGGGCAGGAACAGACGTGTGCATGGAGTTGGGCCTTGGCCTGGGAGTGTGGACCCCCGAGCTGGTCCCCAGGCTCGGGGCCATGGGCCCGGAGAGAGGACCACCCCAAAGCACTTTTCTCCCGGGTTTCAGAGCAGTGTGCGCGATTTGCGGGAACAGCCGGCCAGAGTGCTTCCAAAACGGCCTTTGGAGGCAGGCGGGGAGGTGTGCCAGAGGGAGAGGGCCGGTTCTGCTGGGAGGCCCCACAGGCCAGAGGCACAACCCAGCGAGGCCCCTGCCCTTGGCCAGCCTTGCCCAGGCCTTCCTGGCGTCCAGGGGGGTGCTTAAAACGGCCCCTTTGGGTGGGGGGTTCTGGGGGAGATTTTGTGGGGGGGGGGGGGAGGTTTTGTTGGGTTTAAGCCCGGGTGGGGTTTCCCCCGGGGAGGTGGGGGTGTAACTGGGGGTTCCCCCCTTGGGCCTTTGGGTGGGTGGGGGTTGGGGGGAATTTTGGGAGGGGGGTTTGGGAATTTTGGGGAGTTCTGGAAAAGGGGGGGTTTGGGTTTTTTAAATTTTGGGTTTTTGGGGGAAATTTTGTGAATTTTTTTTTAGGGGGTTTGGGTTGAATTGTTTTTTAAAAATTGGGGTGATTTATAAAAATGGAAAAATTTTGTTTTGGATTTAAAATTTTTATTTTTTTTGATTTATGGGGATAAGGAAAAAAATTTAAAATTTTTTGGGTTTGAATTTTTTGGAAAAAAAATTTTGTTAAAGTTTTAAAAAGGGGAAATTTAAGGGAAAAATTTGGGGTTATTAAACAAAAAAAATTTTGTTTATTGAACGGGGAGCAACGGGGTGGATGCCCAAGCCGTCTTTGCCCCAGCTGCCTCAGGGGAGCAGGGAGAGCAAGAGGCCCACTGTGATCCTAGGTCGGCTCTGCCTCTTCCCACCCAGGCGGAGCTGCTGGGGCTGCCAGGGAGCTGCCTGACAGACTCTGGCTCAGCCGAGCTCTCTGAAGGGGCAGGGGGCAGGAACAGACGTGTGCATGGAGTTGGGCCTTGGCCTGGGAGTGTGGACCCCCGAGCTGGTCCCCAGGCTCGGGGCCATGGGCCCGGAGAGAGGACCACCCCAAAGCACTTTTCTCCCGGGTTTCAGAGCAGTGTGCGCGATTTGCGGGAACAGCCGGCCAGAGTGCTTCCAAAACGGCCTTTGGAGGCAGGCGGGGAGGTCTGCCAGAGGGAGAGGGCCGGTTCTGCTGGGAGGCCCCACAGGCCAGAGGCACAACCCAGCGAGGCCCCTGCCCTTGGCCAGCCTTGCCCAGGCCTTCCTGGCGTCCAGGGCTACTGCCCCACGAAGGGGCAGGCTGCAGGGAGGGAGTGTGTCCAGACATGCACGGGCAGCTACCCCAACTCAGCTCAGCCCCGCTAGGGCCTTTCCCCTGGGCCTAGGCCTCAGCTGAGGCCTACTGGGTGGGAAGGTGCTGGCAGGGGCTGTCTCCACACTGCAACGTCCCAGGAGGCAGAGCCTTCTGGCAGAGGGAAGAGGGGAGCAACGGGGTGGATGCCCAAGCCGTCTTTGCCCCAGCTGCCTCAGGGGAGCAGGGAGAGCAAGAGGCCCACTGTGATCCTAGGTCGGCTCTGCCTCTTCCCACCCAGGCGGAGCTGCTGGGGCTGCCAGGGAGCTGCCTGACAGACTCTGGCTCAGCCGAGCTCTCTGAAGGGGCAGGGGGCAGGAACAGACGTGTGCATGGAGTTGGGCCTTGGCCTGGGAGTGTGGACCCCCGAGCTGGTCCCCAGGCTCGGGGCCATGGGCCCGGAGAGAGGACCACCCCAAAGCACTTTTCTCCCGGGTTTCAGAGCAGTGTGCGCGATTTGCGGGAACAGCCGGCCAGAGTGCTTCCAAAACGGCCTTTGGAGGCAGGCGGGGAGGTGTGCAGAGGGGGAGAGGGCCGGTTCTGCTGGGAGGCCCCACAGGCCAGAGGCACAACCCAGCGAGGCCCCTGCCCTTGGCCAGCCTTGCCCAGGCCTTCCTGGCGTCCAGGGCTACTGCCCCACGAAGGGGCAGGCTGCAGGGAGTGTGTCCAGACATGCACGGGCAGCTACCCCAACTCAGCCCCGCTAGGGCCTTTCCCCTGGGCCTAGGCCTCAGCTGAGGCCTACTGGGTGGGAAGGTGCTGGCAGGGGCTGTCTCCACACTGCAACGTCCCAGGAGGCAGAGCCTTCTGGCAGAGGGAAGAGGGGAGCAACGGGGGGGTGGATGCCCAAGCCGTCTTTGCCCCAGCTGCCTCAGGGGAGCAGGGAGAGCAAGAGGCCCACTGTGATCCTAGGTCGGCTCTGCCTCTTCCCACCCAGGCGGAGCTGCTGGGGCTGCCAGGGAGCTGCCTGACAGACTCTGGCTCAGCCGAGCTCTCTGAAGGGGGCAGGGGGCAGGAACAGACGTGTGCATGGAGTTGGGCCTTGGCCTGGGAGTGTGGACCCCCGAGCTGGTCCCCAGGCTCGGGGCCATGGGCCCGGAGAGAGGACCACCCCAAAGCACTTTTCTCCCGGGTTTCAGAGCAGTGTGCGCGATTTGCGGGAACAGCCGGCCAGAGTGCTTCCAAAACGGCCTTTGGAGGCAGGCGGGGAGGTGTGCCAGAGGGAGAGGGCCGGTTCTGCTGGGAGGCCCCCAGGCCAGAGGCACAACCCAGCGAGGCCCCTGCCCTTGGCCAGCCTTGCCCAGGCCTTCCTGGCGTCCAGGGCTACTGCCCCACGAAGGGGCAGGCTGCAGGGAGTGTGTCCAGACATGCACGGGCAGCTACCCCAACTCAGCCCCGCTAGGGCCTTTCCCCTGGGCCTAGGCCTCAGCTGAGGCCTACTGGGTGGGAAGGTGCTGGCAGGGGCTGTCTCCACACTGCAACGTCCCAGGAGGCAGAGCCTTCTGGCAGAGGGAAGAGGGGAGCAACGGGGTGGATGCCCAAGCCGTCTTTGCCCCAGCTGCCTCAGGGGAGCAGGGAGAGCAAGAGGCCCACTGTGATCCTAGGTCGGCTCTGCCTCTTCCCACCCAGGCGGAGCTGCTGGGGCTGCCAGGGAGCTGCCTGACAGACTCTGGCTCAGCCGAGCTCTCTGAAGGGGCAGGGGGCAGGAACAGACGTGTGCATGGAGTTGGGCCTTGGCCTGGGAGTGTGGACCCCCGAGCTGGTCCCCAGGCTCGGGGCCATGGGCCCGGAGAGAGGACCACCCCAAAGCACTTTTCTCCCGGGTTTCAGAGCAGTGTGCGCGATTTGCGGGAACAGCCGGCCAGAGTGCTTCCAAAACGGCCTTTGGAGGCAGGCGGGGAGGTGTGCCAGAGGGAGAGGGCCGGTTCTGCTGGGAGGCCCCACAGGCCAGAGGCACAACCCAGCGAGGCCCCTGCCCTTGGCCAGCCTTGCCCAGGCCTTCCTGGCGTCCAGGGCTACTGCCCCACGAAGGGGCAGGCTGCAGGGAGTGTGTCCAGACATGCACGGGCAGCTACCCCAACTCAGCCCCGCTAGGGCCTTTCCCCTGGGCCTAGGCCTCAGCTGAGGCCTACTGGGTGGGAAGGTGCTGGCAGGGGCTGTCTCCACACTGCAACGTCCCAGGAGGCAGAGCCTTCTGGCAGAGGGAAGAGGGGAGCAACGGGGTGGATGCCCAAGCCGTCTTTGCCCCAGCTGCCTCAGGGGAGCAGGGAGAGCAAGAGGCCCACTGTGATCCTAGGTCGGCTCTGCCTCTTCCCACCCAGGCGGAGCTGCTGGGGCTGCCAGGGAGCTGCCTGACAGACTCTGGCTCAGCCGAGCTCTCTGAAGGGGCAGGGGGCAGGAACAGACGTGTGCATGGAGTTGGGCCTTGGCCTGGGAGTGTGGACCCCCGAGCTGGTCCCCAGGCTCGGGGCCATGGGCCCGGAGAGAGGACCACCCCAAAGCACTTTTCTCCCGGGTTTCAGAGCAGTGTGCGCGATTTGCGGGAACAGCCGGCCAGAGTGCTTCCAAAACGGCCCTTTGGAGGCAGGCGGGGAGGTGTGCCAGAGGGAGAGGGGGCCGGTTCTGCTGGGAGGCCCCACAGGCCAGAGGCACAACCCAGCGAGGCCCCTGCCCTTGGCCAGCCTTGCCCAGGCCTTCCTGGCGTCCAGGGCTACTGCCCCACGAAGGGGCAGGCTGCAGGGAGTGTGTCCAGACATGCACGGGCAGCTACCCCAACTCAGCCCCGCTAGGGCCTTTCCCCTGGGCCTAGGCCTCAGCTGAGGCCTACTGGGTGGGAAGGTGCTGGCAGGGGCTGTCTCCACACTGCAACGTCCCAGGAGGCAGAGCCTTCTGGCAGAGGGAAGAGGGGAGCAACGGGGTGGATGCCCAAGCCGTCTTTGCCCCAGCTGCCTCAGGGGAGCAGGGAGAGCAAGAGGCCCACTGTGATCCTAGGTCGGCTCTGCCTCTTCCCACCCAGGCGGAGCTGCTGGGGCTGCCAGGGAGCTGCCTGACAGACTCTGGCTCAGCCGAGCTCTCTGAAGGGGCAGGGGGCAGGAACAGACGTGTGCATGGAGTTGGGCCTTGGCCTGGGAGTGTGGACCCCCGAGCTGGTCCCCAGGCTCGGGGCCATGGGCCCGGAGAGAGGACCACCCCAAAGCACTTTTCTCCCGGGTTTCAGAGCAGTGTGCGCGATTTGCGGGAACAGCCGGCCAGAGTGCTTCCAAAACGGCCTTTGGAGGCAGGCGGGGAGGTGTGCCAGAGGGAGAGGGCCGGTTCTGCTGGGAGGCCCCACAGGCCAGAGGCACAACCCAGCGAGGGCCCCTGCCCTTGGCCAGCCTTGCCCAGGCCTTCCTGGCGTCCAGGGCTACTGCCCCACGAAGGGGCAGGCTGCAGGGAGTGTGTCCAGACATGCACGGGCAGCTACCCCAACTCAGCCCCGCTAGGGCCTTTCCCCTGGGCCTAGGCCTCAGCTGAGGCCTACTGGGTGGGAAGGTGCTGGCAGGGGCTGTCTCCACACTGCAACGTCCCAGGAGGCAGAGCCTTCTGGCAGAGGGAAGAGGGGAGCAACGGGGTGGATGCCCAAGCCGTCTTTGCCCCAGCTGCCTCAGGGGAGCAGGGAGAGCAAGAGGCCCACTGTGATCCTAGGTCGGCTCTGCCTCTTCCCACCCAGGCGGAGCTGCTGGGGCTGCCAGGGAGCTGCCTGACAGACTCTGGCTCAGCCGAGCTCTCTGAAGGGGCAGGGGGCAGGAACAGACGTGTGCATGGAGTTGGGCCTTGGCCTGGGAGTGTGGACCCCCGAGCTGGTCCCCAGGCTCGGGGCCATGGGCCCGGAGAGAGGACCACCCCAAAGCACTTTTCTCCCGGGTTTCAGAGCAGTGTGCGCGATTTGCGGGAACAGCCGGCCAGAGTGCTTCCAAAACGGCCTTTGGAGGCAGGCGGGGAGGTGTGCCAGAGGGAGAGGGCCGGTTCTGCTGGGAGGCCCCACAGGCCAGAGGCACAACCCAGCGAGGCCCCTGCCCTTGGCCAGCCTTGCCCAGGCCTTCCTGGCGTCCAGGGCTACTGCCCCACGAAGGGGCAGGCTGCAGGGAGTGTGTCCAGACATGCACGGGCAGCTACCCCAACTCAGCCCCGCTAGGGCCTTTCCCCTGGGCCTAGGCCTCAGCTGAGGCCTACTGGGTGGGAAGGTGCTGGCAGGGGCTGTCTCCACACTGCAACGTCCCAGGAGGCAGAGCCTTCTGGCAGAGGGAAGAGGGGAGCAACGGGGTGGATGCCCAAGCCGTCTTTGCCCCAGCTGCCTCAGGGGAGCAGGGAGAGCAAGAGGCCCACTGTGATCCTAGGTCGGCTCTGCCTCTTCCCACCCAGGCGGAGCTGCTGGGGCTGCCAGGGAGCTGCCTGACAGACTCTGGCTCAGCCGAGCTCTCTGAAGGGGCAGGGGGCAGGAACAGACGTGTGCATGGAGTTGGGCCTTGGCCTGGGAGTGTGGACCCCCGAGCTGGTCCCCAGGCTCGGGGCCATGGGCCCGGAGAGAGGACCACCCCAAAGCACTTTTCTCCCGGGTTTCAGAGCAGTGTGCGCGATTTGCGGGAACAGCCGGCCAGAGTGCTTCCAAAACGGCCTTTGGAGGCAGGCGGGGAGGTGTGCCAGAGGGAGAGGGCCGGGTTCTGCTGGGAGGCCCCACAGGCCAGAGGCACAACCCAGCGAGGCCCCTGCCCTTGGCCAGCCTTGCCCAGGCCTTCCTGGCGTCCAGGGCTACTGCCCCACGAAGGGGCAGGCTGCAGGGAGTGTGTCCAGACATGCACGGGCAGCTACCCCAACTCAGCCCCGCTAGGGCCTTTCCCCTGGGCCTAGGCCTCAGCTGAGGCCTACTGGGTGGGAAGGTGCTGGCAGGGGCTGTCTCCACACTGCAACGTCCCAGGAGGCAGAGCCTTCTGGCAGAGGGAAGAGGGGAGCAACGGGGTGGATGCCCAAGCCGTCTTTGCCCCAGCTGCCTCAGGGGAGCAGGGAGAGCAAGAGGCCCACTGTGATCCTAGGTCGGCTCTGCCTCTTCCCCACCCAGGCGGAGCTGCTGGGGGGCTGCCAGGGAGCTGCCTGACAGACTCTGGCTCAGCCGAGCTCTCTGAAGGGGCAGGGGGCAGGAACAGACGTGTGCATGGAGTTGGGCCTTGGCCTGGGGAGTGTGGACCCCCGAGCTGGTCCCCAGGCTCGGGGCCATGGGCCCGGAGAGAGGACCACCCCAAAGCACTTTTCTCCCGGGTTTCAGAGCAGTGTGCGCGATTTGCGGGAACAGCCGGCCAGAGTGCTTCCAAAACGGCCTTTGGAGGCAGGCGGGGAGGTGTGCCAGAGGGAGAGGGCCGGTTCTGCTGGGAGGCCCCACAGGCCAGAGGCACAACCCAGCGAGGCCCCTGCCCTTGGCCAGCCTTGCCCAGGCCTTCCTGGCGTCCAGGGCTACTGCCCCACGAAGGGGCAGGCTGCAGGGAGTGTGTCCAGACATGCACGGGCAGCTACCCCAACTCAGCCCCGCTAGGGCCTTTCCCCTGGGCCTAGGCCTCAGCTGAGGCCTACTGGGTGGGAAGGTGCTGGCAGGGGCTGTCTCCACACTGCAACGTCCCAGGAGGCAGAGCCTTCTGGCAGAGGGAAGAGGGGAGCAACGGGGTGGATGCCCAAGCCGTCTTTGCCCCAGCTGCCTCAGGGGAGCAGGGAGAGCAAGAGGCCCACTGTGATCCTAGGTCGGCTCTGCCTCTTCCCACCCAGGCGGAGCTGCTGGGGCTGCCAGGGAGCTGCCTGACAGACTCTGGCTCAGCCGAGCTCTCTGAAGGGGCAGGGGGCAGGAACAGACGTGTGCATGGAGTTGGGCCTTGGCCTGGGAGTGTGGACCCCCGAGCTGGTCCCCAGGCTCGGGGCCATGGGCCCGGAGAGAGGACCACCCCAAAGCACTTTTCTCCGGGTTTCAGAGCAGTGTGCGCGATTTGCGGGAAACAGCCGGCCAGAGTGCTTCCAAAACGGCCTTTGGAGGCAGGCGGGGAGGTGTGCCAGAGGGAGAGGGCCGGTTCTGCTGGGGGAGGCCCCACAGGCCAGAGGCACAACCCAGCGAGGCCCCTGCCCTTGGCCAGCCTTGCCCAGGCCTTCCTGGCGTCCAGGGCTACTGCCCCACGAAGGGGCAGGCTGCAGGGAGTGTGTCCAGACATGCACGGGCAGCTACCCCAACTCAGCCCCGCTAGGGCCTTTCCCCTGGGCCTAGGCCTCAGCTGAGGCCTACTGGGTGGGAAGGTGCTGGCAGGGGCTGTCTCCACACTGCAACGTCCCAGGAGGCAGAGCCTTCTGGCAGAGGGAAGAGGGGAGCAACGGGGTGGATGCCCAAGCCGTCTTTGCCCCAGCTGCCTCAGGGGAGCAGGGAGAGCAAGAGGCCCACTGTGATCCTAGGTCGGCTCTGCCTCTTCCCACCCAGGCGGAGCTGCTGGGGCTGCCAGGGAGCTGCCTGACAGACTCTGGCTCAGCCGAGCTCTCTGAAGGGGCAGGGGGGCAGGAACAGACGTGTGCATGGAGTTGGGCCTTGGCCTGGGAGTGTGGACCCCCGAGCTGGTCCCCAGGCTCGGGGCCATGGGCCCGGAGAGAGGACCACCCCAAAGCACTTTTCTCCCGGGTTTCAGAGCAGTGTGCGCGATTTGCGGGAACAGCCGGCCAGAGTGCTTCCAAAACGGCCTTTGGAGGCAGGCGGGGAGGTGTGCCAGAGGGAGAGGGCCGGTTCTGCTGGGAGGCCCCACAGGCCAGAGGCACAACCCAGCGAGGCCCCTGCCCTTGGCCAGCCTTGCCCAGGCCTTCCTGGCGTCCAGGGCTACTGCCCCACGAAGGGGCAGGCTGCAGGGAGTGTGTCCAGACATGCACGGGCAGCTACCCCAACTCAGCCCCGCTAGGGCCTTTCCCCTGGGCCTAGGCCTCAGCTGAGGCCTACTGGGTGGGAAGGTGCTGGCAGGGGCTGTCTCCACACTGCAACGTCCCAGGAGGCAGAGCCTTCTGGCATGAGGGAAGAGGGGAGCAACGGGGTGGATGCCCAAGCCGTCTTTGCCCCAGCTGCCTCAGGGGAGCAGGGAGAGCAAGAGGCCCACTGTGATCCTAGGTCGGCTCTGCCTCTTCCCACCCAGGCGGAGCTGCTGGGGCTGCCAGGGAGCTGCCTGACAGACTCTGGCTCAGCCGAGCTCTCTGAAGGGGCAGGGGGCAGGAACAGACGTGTGCATGGAGTTGGGCCTTGGCCTGGGAGTGTGGACCCCCGAGCTGGTCCCCAGGCTCGGGGCCATGGGCCGGGAGAGAGGGACCACCCCAAAGCACTTTTCTCCCGGGTTTCAGAGCAGTGTGTGCGCGATTTGCGGGAACAGCCGGCCAGAGTGCTTCCAAAACGGCCTTTGGAGGCAGGCGGGGAGGTGTGCCAGAGGGAGAGGGGCCGGTTCTGCTGGGAGGCCCCACAGGCCAGAGGCACAACCCAGCGAGGCCCCTGCCCTTGGCCAGCCTTGCCCAGGCCTTCCTGGCGTCCAGGGCTACTGCCCCACGAAGGGGCAGGCTGCAGGGAGTGTGTCCAGACATGCACGGGCAGCTACCCCAACTCAGCCCCGCTAGGGCCTTTCCCCTGGGCCTAGGCCTCAGCTGAGGCCTACTGGGTGGGAAGGTGCTGGCAGGGGCTGTCTCCACACTGCAACGTCCCAGGAGGCAGAGCCTTCTGGCAGAGGGAAGAGGGGAGCAACGGGGGGGGATGCCCAAGCCGTCTTTGCCCCAGCTGCCTCAGGGGAGCAGGGAGAGCAAGAGGCCCACTGTGATCCTAGGTCGGCTCTGCCTCTTTCCCACCCAGGCGGAGCTGCTGGGGCTGCCAGGGAGCTGCCTGACAGACTCTGGCTCAGCCGAGCTCTCTGAAGGGGCAGGGGGCAGGAACAGACGTGTGCATGGAGTTGGGCCTTGGCCTGGGAGTGTGGACCCCCGAGCTGGTCCCCAGGCTCGGGGCCATGGGCCCGGAGAGAGGACCACCCCAAAGCACTTTTCTCCCGGGTTTCAGAGCAGTGTGCGCGATTTGCGGGAACAGCCGGCCAGAGTGCTTCCAAAACGGCCTTTGGAGGCAGGCGGGGAGGTGTGCCAGAGGGAGGAGGGCCGGTTCTGCTGGGAGGCCCCACAGGCCAGAGGCACAACCCAGCGAGGCCCCTGCCCTTGGCCAGCCTTGCCCAGGCCTTCCTGGCGTCCAGGGCTACTGCCCCACGAAGGGGCAGGCTGCAGGGAGTGTGTCCAGACATGCACGGGCAGCTACCCCAACTCAGCCCCGCTAGGGCCTTTCCCCTGGGCCTAGGCCTCAGCTGAGGCCTACTGGGTGGGAAGGTGCTGGCAGGGGCTGTCTCCACACTGCAACGTCCCAGGAGGCAGAGCCTTCTGGCAGAGGGAAGAGGGGAGCAACGGGGTGGATGCCCAAGCCGTCTTTGCCCCAGCTGCCTCAGGGGAGCAGGGAGAGCAAGAGGCCCACTGTGATCCTAGGTCGGCTCTGCCTCTTCCCACCCAGGCGGAGCTGCTGGGGCTGCCAGGGAGCTGCCTGACAGACTCTGGCTCAGCCGAGCTCTCTGAAGGGGCAGGGGGCAGGAACAGACGTGTGCATGGAGTTGGGCCTTGGCCTGGGAGTGTGGGACCCCCGAGCTGGTCCCCAGGCTCGGGGCCATGGGCCCGGAGAGAGGACCACCCCAAAGCACTTTTCTCCCGGGTTTCAGAGCAGTGTGCGCGATTTGCGGGAACAGCCGGCCAGAGTGCTTCCAAAACGGCCTTTGGAGGCAGGCGGGGAGGTGTGCCAGAGGGAGAGGGCCGGTTCTGCTGGGAGGCCCCACAGGCCAGAGGCACAACCCAGCGAGGCCCCTGCCCTTGGCCAGCCTTGCCCAGGCCTTCCTGGCGTCCAGGGCTACTGCCCCACGAAGGGGCAGGCTGCAGGGAGTGTGTCCAGACATGCACGGGCAGCTACCCCAACTCAGCCCCGCTAGGGCCTTTCCCCTGGGCCTAGGCCTCAGCTGAGGCCTACTGGGTGGGAAGGTGCTGGCAGGGGCTGTCTCCACACTGCAACGTCCCAGGAGGCAGAGCCTTCTGGCAGAGGGAAGAGGGGAGCAACGGGGTGGATGCCCAAGCCGTCTTTGCCCCAGCTGCCTCAGGGGAGCAGGGAGAGCAAGAGGCCCACTGTGATCCTAGGTCGGCTCTGCCTCTTCCCCCCAGGCGGAGCTGCTGGGGCTGCCAGGGAGCTGCCTGACAGACTCTGGCTCAGCCGAGCTCTCTGAAGGGGCAGGGGGCAGGAACAGACGTGTGCATGGAGTTGGGCCTTGGCCTGGGAGTGTGGACCCCCGAGCTGGTCCCCAGGCTCGGGGCCATGGGCCCGGAGAGAGGACCACCCCAAAGCACTTTTCTCCCGGGTTTCAGAGCAGTGTGCGCGATTTGCGGGAACAGCCGGCCAGAGTGCTTCCAAAACGGCCTTTGGAGGCAGGCGGGGAGGTGTGCCAGAGGGAGAGGGCCGGTTTCTGCTGGGAGGCCCCACAGGCCAGAGGCACAACCCAGCGAGGCCCCTGCCCTTGGCCAGCCTTGCCCAGGCCTTCCTGGCGTCCAGGGCTACTGCCCCACGAAGGGGCAGGCTGCAGGGAGTGTGTCCAGACATGCACGGGCAGCTACCCCAACTCAGCCCCGCTAGGGCCTTTCCCCTGGGCCTAGGCCTCAGCTGAGGCCTACTGGGTGGGAAGGTGCTGGCAGGGGCTGTCTCCACACTGCAACGTCCCAGGAGGCAGAGCCTTCTGGCAGAGGGAAGAGGGGAGCAACGGGGTGGATGCCCAAGCCGTCTTTGCCCCAGCTGCCTCAGGGGAGCAGGGAGAGCAAGAGGCCCACTGTGATCCTAGGTCGGCTCTGCCTCTTCCAACCCAGGCGGAGCTGCTGGGGCTGCCAGGGAGCTGCCTGACAGACTCTGGCTCAGCCGAGCTCTCTGAAGGGGCAGGGGGCAGGAACAGACGTGTGCATGGAGTTGGGCCTTGGCCTGGGAGTGTGGACCCCCGAGCTGGTCCCCAGGCTCGGGGCCATGGGCCCGGAGAGAGGACCACCCCAAAGCACTTTTCTCCCGGGTTTCAGAGCAGTGTGCGCGATTTGCGGGAACAGCCGGCCAGAGTGCTTCCAAAACGGCCTTTGGAGGCAGGCGGGGAGGTGTGCCAGAGGGAGAGGGCCGGTTCTGCTGGGAGGCCCCACAGGCCAGAGGCACAACCCAGCGAGGCCCCTGCCCTTGGCCAGCCTTGCCCAGGCCTTCCTGGCGTCCAGGGCTACTGCCCCACGAAGGGGCAGGCTGCAGGGAGTGTGTCCAGACATGCACGGGCAGCTACCCCAACTCAGCCCCGCTAGGGCCTTTCCCCTGGGCCTAGGCCTCAGCTGAGGCCTACTGGGTGGGAAGGTGCTGGCAGGGGCTGTCTCCACACTGCAACGTCCCAGGAGGCAGAGCCTTCTGGCAGAGGGAAGAGGGGAGCAACGGGGTGGATGCCCAAGCCGTCTTTGCCCCAGCTGCCTCAGGGGAGCAGGGAGAGCAAGAGGCCCACTGTGATCCTAGGTCGGCTCTGCCTCTTCCCACCCAGGCGGAGCTGCTGGGGCTGCCAGGGAGCTGCCTGACAGACTCTGGCTCAGCCGAGCTCTCTGAAGGGGCAGGGGGCAGGAACAGACGTGTGCATGGAGTTGGGCCTTGGCCTGGGAGTGTGGACCCCCGAGCTGGTCCCCAGGCTCGGGGCCATGGGCCCGGAGAGAGGACCACCCCAAAGCACTTTTCTCCCGGGTTTCAGAGCAGTGTGCGCGATTTGCGGGAACAGCCGGCCAGAGTGCTTCCAAAACGGCCTTTGGAGGCAGGCGGGGAGGTGTGCCAGAGGGAGAGGGCCGGTTCTGCTGGGAGGCCCCACAGGCCAGAGGCACAACCCAGCGAGGCCCCTGGCCCTTGGCCAGCCTTGCCCAGGCCTTCCTGGCGTCCAGGGCTACTGCCCCACGAAGGGGCAGGCTGCAGGGAGTGTGTCCAGACATGCACGGGCAGCTACCCCAACTCAGCCCCGCTAGGGCCTTTCCCCTGGGCCTAGGCCTCAGCTGAGGCCTACTGGGTGGGAAGGTGCTGGCAGGGGCTGTCTCCACACTGCAACGTCCCAGGAGGCAGAGCCTTCTGGCAGAGGGAAGAGGGGAGCAACGGGGTGGATGCCCAAGCCGTCTTTGCCCCAGCTGCCTCAGGGGAGCAGGGAGAGCAAGAGGCCCACTGTGATCCTAGGTCGGCTCTGCCTCTTCCCACCCAGGCGGAGCTGCTGGGGCTGCCAGGGAGCTGCCTGACAGACTCTGGCTCAGCCGAGCTCTCTGAAGGGGCAGGGGGCAGGAACAGACGTGTGCATGGAGTTGGGCCTTGGCCTGGGAGTGTGGACCCCCGAGCTGGTCCCCAGGCTCGGGGCCATGGGCCCGGAGAGAGGACCACCCCAAAGCACTTTTCTCCCGGGTTTCAGAGCAGTGTGCGCGATTTGCGGGAACAGCCGGCCAGAGTGCTTCCAAAACGGCCTTTGGAGGCAGGCGGGGAGGGGTGCCAGAGGGAGAGGGCCGGTTCTGCTGGGAGGCCCCACAGGCCAGAGGCACAACCCAGCGAGGCCCCTGCCCTTGGCCAGCCTTGCCCAGGCCTTCCTGGCGTCCAGGGCTACTGCCCCACGAAGGGGCAGGCTGCAGGGAGTGTGTCCAGACATGCACGGGCAGCTACCCCAACTCAGCCCCGCTAGGGCCTTTCCCCTGGGCCTAGGCCTCAGCTGAGGCCTACTGGGTGGGAAGGTGCTGGCAGGGGCTGTCTCCACACTGCAACGTCCCAGGAGGCAGAGCCTTCTGGCAGAGGGAAGAGGGGAGCAACGGGGTGGATGCCCAAGCCGTCTTTGCCCCAGCTGCCTCAGGGGAGCAGGGAGAGCAGCAAAGGCCCACTGTGATCCTAGGTCGGCTCTGCCTCTTCCCACCCAGGCGGAGCTGCTGGGGCTGCCAGGGAGCTGCCTGACAGACTCTGGCTCAGCCGAGCTCTCTGAAGGGGCAGGGGGCAGGAACAGACGTGTGCATGGAGTTGGGCCTTGGCCTGGGAGTGTGGACCCCCGAGCTGGTCCCCAGGCTCGGGGCCATGGGCCCGGAGAGAGGACCACCCCAAAGCACTTTTCTCCCGGGTTTCAGAGCAGTGTGCGCGATTTGCGGGAACAGCCGGCCAGAGTGCTTCCAAAACGGCCTTTGGAGGCAGGCGGGGAGGTGTGTGCCAGAGGGAGAGGGCCGGTTCTGCTGGGAGGCCCCACAGGCCAGAGGCACAACCCAGCGAGGCCCCTGCCCTTGGCCAGCCTTGCCCAGGCCTTCCTGGCGTCCAGGGCTACTGCCCCACGAAGGGGCAGGCTGCAGGGAGTGTGTCCAGACATGCACGGGCAGCTACCCCAACTCAGCCCCGCTAGGGCCTTTCCCCTGGGCCTAGGCCTCAGCTGAGGCCTACTGGGTGGGAAGGTGCTGGCAGGGGCTGTCTCCACACTGCAACGTCCCAGGAGGCAGAGCCTTCTGGCAGAGGGAAGAGGGGAGCAACGGGGTGGATGCCCAAGCCGTCTTTGCCCCAGCTGCCTCAGGGGAGCAGGGAGAGCAAGAGGCCCACTGTGATCCTAGGTCGGCTCTGCCTCTTCCCACCCAGGCGGAGCTGCTGGGGCTGCCAGGGAGCTGCCTGACAGACTCTGGCTCAGCCGAGCTCTCTGAAGGGGCAGGGGGCAGGAACAGACGTGTGCATGGAGTTGGGCCTTGGCCTGGGAGTGTGGACCCCCGAGCTGGTCCCCAGGCTCGGGGCCATGGGCCCGGAGAGAGGACCACCCCAAAGCACTTTTCTCCCGGGTTTCAGAGCAGTGTGCGCGATTTGCGGGAACAGCCGGCCAGAGTGCTTCCAAAACGGCCTTTGGAGGCAGGCGGGGAGGTGTGCCAGAGGGAGAGGGCCGGTTCTGCTGGGAGGCCCCACAGGCCAGAGGCACAACCCAGCGAGGCCCCTGCCCTTGGCCAGCCTTGCCCAGGCCTTCCTGGCGTCCAGGGCTACTGCCCCACGAAGGGGCAGGCTGCAGGGAGTGTGTCCAGACATGCACGGGCAGCTACCCCAACTCAGCCCCGCTAGGGCCTTTCCCCTGGGCCTAGGCCTCAGCTGAGGCCTACTGGGTGGGAAGGTGCTGGCAGGGGCTGTCTCCACACTGCAACGTCCCAGGAGGCAGAGCCTTCTGGCAGAGGGAAGAGGGGGGAGCAACGGGGTGGATGCCCAAGCCGTCTTTGCCCCAGCTGCCTCAGGGGAGCAGGGAGAGCAAGAGGCCCACTGTGATCCTAGGTCGGCTCTGCCTCTTCCCACCCAGGCGGAGCTGCTGGGGCTGCCAGGGAGCTGCCTGACAGACTCTGGCTCAGCCGAGCTCTCTGAAGGGGCAGGGGGCAGGAACAGACGTGTGCATGGAGTTGGGCCTTGGCCTGGGAGTGTGGACCCCCGAGCTGGTCCCCAGGCTCGGGGCCATGGGCCCGGAGAGAGGACCACCCCAAAGCACTTTTCTCCCGGGTTTCAGAGCAGTGTGCGCGATTTGCGGGAACAGCCGGCCAGAGTGCTTCCAAAACGGCCTTTGGAGGCAGGCGGGGAGGTGTGCCAGAGGGAGAGGGCCGGTTCTGCTGGGAGGCCCCACAGGCCAGAGGCACAACCCAGCGAGGCCCCTGCCCTTGGCCAGCCTTGCCCAGGCCTTCCTGGCGTCCAGGGCTACTGCCCCACGAAGGGGCAGGCTGCAGGGAGTGTGTCCAGACATGCACGGGCAGCTACCCCAACTCAGCCCCGCTAGGGCCTTTCCCCTGGGCCTAGGCCTCAGCTGAGGCCTACTGGGTGGGAAGGTGCTGGCAGGGGCTGTCTCCACACTGCAACGTCCCCCAGGAGGCAGAGCCTTCTGGCAGAGGGAAGAGGGGAGCAACGGGGTGGATGCCCAAGCCGTCTTTGCCCCAGCTGCCTCAGGGGAGCAGGGAGAGCAAGAGGCCCACTGTGATCCTAGGTCGGCTCTGCCTCTTCCCACCCAGGCGGAGCTGCTGGGGCTGCCAGGGAGCTGCCTGACAGACTCTGGCTCAGCCGAGCTCTCTGAAGGGGCAGGGGGCAGGAACAGACGTGTGCATGGAGTTGGGCCTTGGCCTGGGAGTGTGGACCCCCCCCGAGCTGGTCCCCAGGCTCGGGGCCATGGGCCCGGAGAGAGGACCACCCCAAAGCACTTTTCTCCCGGGTTTCAGAGCAGTGTGCGCGATTTGCGGGAACAGCCGGCCAGAGTGCTTCCAAAACGGCCTTTGGAGGCAGGCGGGGAGGTGTGCCAGAGGGAGAGGGCCGGTTCTGCTGGGAGGCCCCACAGGCCAGAGGCACAACCCAGCGAGGCCCCTGCCCTTGGCCAGCCTTGCCCAGGCCTCCTGGCGTCCAGGGCTACTGCCCCACGAAGGGGCAGGCTGCAGGGAGTGTGTCCAGACATGCACGGGCAGCTACCCCAACTCAGCCCCGCTAGGGCCTTTCCCCTGGGCCTAGGCCTCAGCTGAGGCCTACTGGGTGGGAAGGTGCTGGCAGGGGCTGTCTCCACACTGCAACGTCCCAGGAGGCAGAGCCTTCTGGCAGAGGGAAGAGGGGAGCAACGGGGTGGATGCCCAAGCCGTCTTTGCCCCAGCTGCCTCAGGGGAGCAGGGAGAGCAAGAGGCCCACTGTGATCCTAGGTCGGCTCTGCCTCTTCCCACCCAGGCGGAGCTGCTGGGGCTGCCAGGGAGCTGCCTGACAGACTCTGGCTCAGCCGAGCTCTCTGAAGGGGCAGGGGGCAGGAACAGACGTGTGCATGGAGTTGGGCCTTGGCCTGGGAGTGTGGACCCCCGAGCTGGTCCCCAGGCTCGGGGCCATGGGCCCGGAGAGAGGACCACCACCCCAAAGCACTTTTCACTTTTCTCCCGGGTTTCAGAGCAGTGTGCGCGATTTGCGGGAACAGCCGCCAGAGTGCTTCCAAAACGGCCTTTGGAGGCAGGCGGGGAGGTGTGCCAGAGGGAGAGGGCCGGTTCTGCTGGGAGGCCCCACAGGCCAGAGGCACAACCCAGCGAGGCCCCTGCCCTTGGCCAGCCTTGGCCAGGCCTTCCTGGCGTCCAGGGCTACTGCCCCACGAAGGGGCAGGCTGCAGGGAGTGTGTCCAGACATGCACGGGCAGCTACCCCAACTCAGCCCCGCTAGGGCCTTTCCCCTGGGCCTAGGCCTCAGCTGAGGCCTACTGGGTGGGAAGGTGCTGGCAGGGGCTGTCTCCACACTGCAACGTCCCAGGAGGCAGAGCCTTCTGGCAGAGGGAAGAGGGGAGCAACGGGGTGGATGCCCAAGCCGTCTTTGCCCCAGCTGCCTCAGGGGAGCAGGGAGAGCAAGAGGCCCACTGTGATCCTAGGTCGGCTCTGCCTCTTCCCACCCAGGCGGAGCTG
The DNA here is from genome assembly GCA_020976825.1 of Odocoileus hemionus. NCBI lineage: Eukaryota > Metazoa > Chordata > Mammalia > Artiodactyla > Cervidae > Odocoileus > Odocoileus hemionus. The sequence continues at coordinate 654,754 of JAJLRB010005427.1, read as the reverse complement.
CTGGGGCTGCCAGGGAGCTGCCTGACAGACTCTGGCTCAGCCGAGCTCTCTGAAGGGGCAGGGGGGGGGCAGGAACAGACGTGTGCATGGAGTTGGGCCTTGGCCTGGGAGTGTGGACCCCCGAGCTGGTCCCCAGGCTCGGGGCCATGGGCCCGGAGAGAGGACCACCCCAAAGCACTTTTCTCCCGGGTTTCAGAGCAGTGTGCGCGATTTGCGGGAACAGCCGGCCAGAGTGCTTCCAAAACGGCCTTTGGAGGCAGGCGGGGAGGTGTGCCAGAGGGAGAGGGCCGGTTCTGCTGGGAGGCCCCACAGGCCAGAGGCACAACCCAGCGAGGCCCCTGCCCTTGGCCAGCCTTGCCCAGGCCTTCCTGGCGTCCAGGGCTACTGCCCCACGAAGGGGCAGGCTGCAGGGAGTGTGTCCAGACATGCACGGGCAGCTACCCCAACTCAGCCCCGCTAGGGCCTTCCCCTGGGCCTAGGCCTCAGCTGAGGCCTACTGGGTGGGAAGGTGCTGGCAGGGGCTGTCTCCACACTGCAACGTCCCAGGAGGCAGAGCCTTCTGGCAGAGGGAAGAGGGGAGCAACGGGGTGGATGCCCAAGCCGTCTTTGCCCCAGCTGCCTCAGGGGAGCAGGGAGAGCAAGAGGCCCACTGTGATCCTAGGTCGGCTCTGCCTCTTCCCACCCAGGCGGAGCTGCTGGGGCTGCCAGGGAGCTGCCTGACAGACTCTGGCTCAGCCGAGCTCTCTGAAGGGGCAGGGGGCAGGAACAGACGTGTGCATGGAGTTGGGCCTTGGCCTGGGAGTGTGGACCCCCGAGCTGGTCCCCAGGCTCGGGGCCATGGGCCCGGAGAGAGGACCACCCCAAAGCACTTTTCTCCCGGGTTTCAGAGCAGTGTGCGCGATTTGCGGGAACAGCCGGCCAGAGTGCTTCCAAAACGGCCTTTGGAGGCAGGCGGGGAGGTCAGCCAGAGGGAGAGGGCCGGTTCTGCTGGGAGGCCCCACAGGCCAGAGGCACAACCCAGCGAGGCCCCTGCCCTTGGCCAGCCTTGCCCAGGCCTTCCTGGCGTCCAGGGCTACTGCCCCACGAAGGGGCAGGCTGCAGGGAGTGTGTCCAGACATGCACGGGCAGCTACCCCAACTCAGCCCCGCTAGGGCCTTTCCCCTGGGCCTAGGCCTCAGCTGAGGCCTACTGGGTGGGAAGGTGCTGGCAGGGGCTGTCTCCACACTGCAACGTCCCAGGAGGCAGAGCCTTCTGGCAGAGGGAAGAGGGGGGAGCAACGGGGTGGATGCCCAAGCCGTCTTTGCCCCAGCTGCCTCAGGGGAGCAGGGAGAGCAAGAGGCCCACTGTGATCCTAGGTCGGCTCTGCCTCTTCCCACCCAGGCGGAGCTGCTGGGGCTGCCAGGGAGCTGCCTGACAGACTCTGGCTCAGCCGAGCTCTCTGAAGGGGCAGGGGCAGGAACAGACGTGTGCATGGAGTTGGGCCTTGGCCTGGGAGTGTGGACCCCCGAGCTGGTCCCCAGGCTCGGGGCCATGGGCCCGGAGAGAGGACCACCCCAAAGCACTTTTCTCCCGGGTTTCAGAGCAGTGTGCGCGATTTGCGGGAACAGCCGGCCAGAGTGCTTCCAAAACGGCCTTTGGAGGCAGGCGGGGAGGTGTGCCAGAGGGAGAGGGCCGGTTCTGCTGGGAGGCCCCACAGGCCAGAGGCACAACCCAGCGAGGCCCCTGCCCTTGGCCAGCCTTGCCCAGGCCTTCCTGGCGTCCAGGGCTACTGCCCCACGAAGGGGCAGGCTGCAGGGAGTGTGTCCAGACATGCACGGGCAGCTACCCCAACTCAGCCCCGCTAGGGCCTTTCCCCTGGGCCTAGGCCTCAGCTGAGGCCTACTGGGTGGGAAGGTGCTGGCAGGGGCTGTCTCCACACTGCAACGTCCCAGGAGGCAGAGCCTTCTGGCAGAGGGAAGAGGGGAGCAACGGGGTGGATGCCCAAGCCGTCTTTGCCCCAGCTGCCTCAGGGGAGCAGGGAGAGCAAGAGGCCCACTGTGATCCTAGGTCGGCTCTGCCTCTTCCCACCCAGGCGGAGCTGCTGGGGCTGCCAGGGAGCTGCCTGACAGACTCTGGCTCAGCCGAGCTCTCTGAAGGGGCAGGGGGCAGGAACAGACGTGTGCATGGAGTTGGGCCTTGGCCTGGGAGTGTGGACCCCCGAGCTGGTCCCCAGGCTCGGGGCCATGGGCCCGGAGAGAGGACCACCCCAAAGCACTTTTCTCCCGGGTTTCAGAGCAGTGTGCGCGATTTGCGGGAACAGCCGGCCAGAGTGCTTCCAAAACGGCCTTTGGAGGCAGGCGGGGAGGTGTGCCAGAGGGAGAGGGCCGGTTCTGCTGGGAGGCCCCACAGGCCAGAGGCACAACCCAGCGAGGCCCCTGCCCTTGGCCAGCCTTGCCCAGGCCTTCCTGGCGTCCAGGGCTACTGCCCCACGAAGGGGCAGGCTGCAGGGAGTGTGTCCAGACATGCACGGGCAGCTACCCCAACTCAGCCCCGCTAGGGCCTTTCCCCTGGGCCTAGGCCTCAGCTGAGGCCTACTGGGTGGGAAGGTGCTGGCAGGGGCTGTCTCCACACTGCAACGTCCCAGGAGGCAGAGCCTTCTGGCAGAGGGAAGAGGGGAGCAACGGGGTGGATGCCCAAGCCGTCTTTGCCCCAGCTGCCTCAGGGGAGCAGGGAGAGCAAGAGGCCCACTGTGATCCTAGGTCGGCTCTGCCTCTTCCCACCCAGGCGGAGCTGCTGGGGCTGCCAGGGAGCTGCCTGACAGACTCTGGCTCAGCCGAGCTCTCTGAAGGGGCAGGGGGCAGGAACAGACGTGTGCATGGAGTTGGGCCTTGGCCTGGGAGTGTGGACCCCCGAGCTGGTCCCCAGGCTCGGGGCCATGGGCCCGGAGAGAGGACCACCCCAAGCACTTTTCTCCCGGGTTTCAGAGCAGTGTGCGCGATTTGCGGGAACAGCCGGCCAGAGTGCTTCCAAAACGGCCTTTGGAGGCAGGCGGGGAGGTGTGCCAGAGGGAGAGGGCCGGTTCTGCTGGGAGGCCCCACAGGCCAGAGGCACAACCCAGCGAGGCCCCTGCCCTTGGCCAGCCTTGCCCAGGCCTTCCTGGCGTCCAGGGCTACTGCCCCACGAAGGGGCAGGCTGCAGGGAGTGTCCAGACATGCACGGGCAGCTACCCCAACTCAGCCCCGCTAGGGCCTTTCCCCTGGGCCTGGGCCTAGGCCTCAGCTGAGGCCTACTGGGTGGGAAGGTGCTGGCAGGGGCTGTCTCCACACTGCAACGTCCCAGGAGGCAGAGCCTTCTGGCAGAGGGAAGAGGGGAGCAACGGGGTGGATGCCCAAGCCGTCTTTGCCCCAGCTGCCTCAGGGGAGCAGGGAGAGCAAGAGGCCCACTGTGATCCTAGGTCGGCTCTGCCTCTTCCCACCCAGGCGGAGCTGCTGCTGGGGCTGCCAGGGAGCTGCCTGACAGACTCTGGCTCAGCCGAGCTCTCTGAAGGGGCAGGGGGCAGGAACAGACGTGTGCATGGAGTTGGGCCTTGGCCTGGGAGTGTGGACCCCCGAGCTGGTCCCCAGGCTCGGGGCCATGGGCCCGGAGAGAGGACCACCCCAAAGCACTTTTCTCCCGGGTTTCAGAGCAGTGTGCGCGATTTGCGGGAACAGCCGGCCAGAGTGCTTCCAAAACGGCCTTTGGAGGCAGGCGGGGAGGTGTGCCAGAGGGAGAGGGCCGGTTCTGCTGGGAGGCCCCACAGGCCAGAGGCACAACCCAGCGAGGCCCCTGCCCTTGGCCAGCCTTGCCCAGGCCTTCCTGGCGTCCAGGGCTACTGCCCCACGAAGGGGCAGGCTGCAGGGAGTGTGTCCAGACATGCACGGGCAGCTACCCCAACTCAGCCCCGCTAGGGCCTTTCCCCTGCCTAGGCCTCAGCTGAGGCCTACTGGGTGGGAAGGTGCTGGCAGGGGCTGTCTCCACACTGCAACGTCCCAGGAGGCAGAGCCTTCTGGCAGAGGGAAGAGGGGAGCAACGGGGTGGATGCCCAAGCCGTCTTTGCCCCAGCTGCCTCAGGGGAGCAGGGAGAGCAAGAGGCCCACTGTGATCCTAGGTCGGCTCTGCCTCTTCCCACCCAGGCGGAGCTGCTGGGGCTGCCAGGGAGCTGCCTGACAGACTCTGGCTCAGCCGAGCTCTCTGAAGGGGCAGGGGGCAGGAACAGACGTGTGCATGGAGTTGGGCCTTGGCCTGGGAGTGTGGACCCCCGAGCTGGTCCCCAGGCTCGGGGCCATGGGCCCGGAGAGAGGACCACCCCAAAGCACTTTTCTCCCGGGTTTCAGAGCAGTGTGCGCGATTTGCGGGAACAGCCGGCCAGAGTGCTTCCAAAACGGCCTTTGGAGGCAGGCGGGGAGGTGTGCCAGGGAGAGGGCCGGTTCTGCTGGGAGGCCCCACAGGCCAGAGGCACAACCCAGCGAGGCCCCTGCCCTTGGCCAGCCTTGCCCAGGCCTTCCTGGCGTCCAGGGCTACTGCCCCACGAAGGGGCAGGCTGCAGGGAGTGTGTGTCCAGAGACATGCACGGGCAGCTACCCCAACTCAGCCCCGCTAGGGCCTTTCCCCTGGGCCTAGGCCTCAGCTGAGGCCTACTGGGTGGGAAGGTGCTGGCAGGGGCTGTCTCCACACTGCAACGTCCCAGGAGGCAGAGCCTTCTGGCAGAGGGAAGAGGGGAGCAACGGGGTGGATGCCCAAGCCGTCTTTGCCCCAGCTGCCTCAGGGGAGCAGGGAGAGCAAGAGGCCCACTGTGATCCTAGGTCGGCTCTGCCTCTTCCCACCCAGGCGGAGCTGCTGGGGCTGCCAGGGAGCTGCCTGACAGACTCTGGCTCAGCCGAGCTCTCTGAAGGGGCAGGGGGCAGGAACAGACGTGTGCATGGAGTTGGGCCTTGGCCTGGGAGTGTGGACCCCCGAGCTGGTCCCCAGGCTCGGGGCCATGGGCCCGGAGAGAGGACCACCCCAAAGCACTTTTCTCCCGGGTTTCAGAGCAGTGTGCGCGATTTGCGGGAACAGCCGGCCAGAGTGCTTCCAAAACGGCCTTTGGAGGCAGGCGGGGAGGTGTGCCAGAGGGAGAGGGCCGGTTCTGCTGGGAGGCCCCACAGGCCAGAGGCACAACCCAGCGAGGCCCCTGCCCTTGGCCAGCCTTGCCCAGGCCTTCCTGGCGTCCAGGGCTACTGCCCCACGAAGGGGCAGGCTGCAGGGAGTGTGTCCAGACATGCACGGGCAGCTACCCCAACTCAGCCCCGCTAGGGCCTTTCCCCTGGGCCTAGGCCTCAGCTGAGGCCTACTGGGTGGGAAGGTGCTGGCAGGGGCTGTCTCCACACTGCAACGTCCCAGGAGGCAGAGCCTTCTGGCAGAGGGAAGAGGGGAGCAACGGGGTGGATGCCCAAGCCGTCTTTGCCCCAGCTGCCTCAGGGGAGCAGGGAGAGCAAGAGGCCCACTGTGATCCTAGGTCGGCTCTGCCTCTTCCCACCCAGGCGGAGCTGCTGGGGCTGCCAGGGAGCTGCCTGACAGACTCTGGCTCAGCCGAGCTCTCTGAAGGGGCAGGGGGCAGGAACAGACGTGTGCATGGAGTTGGGCCTTGGCCTGGGAGTGTGGACCCCCGAGCTGGTCCCCAGGCTCGGGGCCATGGGCCCGGAGAGAGGACCACCCCAAAGCACTTTTCTCTCCCGGGTTTCAGAGCAGTGTGCGCGATTTGCGGGAACAGCCGGCCAGAGTGCTTCCAAAACGGCCTTTGGAGGCAGGCGGGGAGGTGTGCCAGAGGGAGAGGGCCGGTTCTGCTGGGAGGCCCCACAGGCCAGAGGCACAACCCAGCGAGGCCCCTGCCCTTGGCCAGCCTTGCCCAGGCCTTCCTGGCGTCCAGGGCTACTGCCCCACGAAGGGGCAGGCTGCAGGGAGTGTGTCCAGACATGCACGGGCAGCTACCCCAACTCAGCCCCGCTAGGGCCTTTCCCCTGGGCCTAGGCCTCAGCTGAGGCCTACTGGGTGGGAAGGTGCTGGCAGGGGCTGTCTCCACACTGCAACGTCCCAGGAGGCAGAGCCTTCTGGCAGAGGGAAGAGGGGAGCAACGGGGTGGATGCCCAAGCCGTCTTTGCCCCAGCTGCCTCAGGGGAGCAGGGAGAGCAAGAGGCCCACTGTGATCCTAGGTCGGCTCTGCCTCTTCCCACCCAGGCGGAGCTGCTGGGGCTGCCAGGGAGCTGCCTGACAGACTCTGGCTCAGCCGAGCTCTCTGAAGGGGCAGGGGGCAGGAACAGACGTGTGCATGGAGTTGGGCCTTGGCCTGGGAGTGTGGACCCCCGAGCTGGTCCCCAGGCTCGGGGCCATGGGCCCGGAGAGAGGACCACCCCAAAGCACTTTTCTCCCCGGGTTTCAGAGCAGTGTGCGCGATTTGCGGGAACAGCCGGCCAGAGTGCTTCCAAAACGGCCTTTGGAGGCAGGCGGGGAGGTGTGCCAGAGGGAGAGGGCCGGTTCTGCTGGGAGGCCCCACAGGCCAGAGGCACAACCCAGCGAGGCCCCTGCCCTTGGCCAGCCTTGCCCAGGCCTTCCTGGCGTCCAGGGCTACTGCCCCACGAAGGGGCAGGCTGCAGGGAGTGTGTCCAGACATGCACGGGCAGCTACCCCAACTCAGCCCCGCTAGGGCCTTTCCCCTGGGCCTAGGCCTCAGCTGAGGCCTACTGGGTGGGAAGGTGCTGGCAGGGGCTGTCTCCACACTGCAACGTCCCAGGAGGCAGAGCCTTCTGGCAGAGGGAAGAGGGGAGCAACGGGGTGGATGCCCAAGCCGTCTTTGCCCCAGCTGCCTCAGGGGAGCAGGGAGAGCAAGAGGCCCACTGTGATCCTAGGTCGGCTCTGCCTCTTCCCACCCAGGCGGAGCTGCTGGGGCTGCCAGGGAGCTGCCTGACAGACTCTGGCTCAGCCGAGCTCTCTGAAGGGGCAGGGGGCAGGAACAGACGTGTGCATGGAGTTGGGCCTTGGCCTGGGAGTGTGGACCCCCGAGCTGGTCCCCAGGCTCGGGGCCATGGGCCCGGAGAGAGGAGGACCACCCCAAAGCACTTTTCTCCCGGGTTTCAGAGCAGTGTGCGCGATTTGCGGGAACAGCCGGCCAGAGTGCTTCCAAAACGGCCTTTGGAGGCAGGCGGGGAGGTGTGCCAGAGGGAGAGGGCCGGTTCTGCTGGGAGGCCCCACAGGCCAGAGGCACAACCCAGCGAGGCCCCTGCCCTTGGCCAGCCTTGCCCAGGCCTTCCTGGCGTCCAGGGCTACTGCCCCACGAAGGGGCAGGCTGCAGGGAGTGTGTCCAGACATGCACGGGCAGCTACCCCAACTCAGCCCCGCTAGGGCCTTTCCCCTGGGCCTAGGCCTCAGCTGAGGCCTACTGGGTGGGAAGGTGCTGGCAGGGGCTGTCTCCACACTGCAACGTCCCAGGAGGCAGAGCCTTCTGGCAGAGGGAAGAGGGGAGCAACGGGGTGGATGCCCAAGCCGTCTTTGCCCCAGCTGCCTCAGGGGAGCAGGGAGAGCAAGAGGCCCACTGTGATCCTAGGTCGGCTCTGCCTCTTCCCACCCAGGCGGAGCTGCTGGGGCTGCCAGGGAGCTGCCTGACAGACTCTGGCTCAGCCGAGCTCTCTGAAGGGGCAGGGGGCAGGAACAGACGTGTGCATGGAGTTGGGCCTTGGCCTGGGAGTGTGGACCCCCGAGCTGGTCCCCAGGCTCGGGGCCATGGGCCCGGAGAGAGGACCACCCCAAAGCACTTTTCTCCCGGGTTTCAGAGCAGTGTGCGCGATTTGCGGGAACAGCCGGCCAGAGTGCTTCCAAAACGGCCTTTGGAGGCAGGCGGGGAGGTGTGCCAGAGGGAGAGGGCCGGTTCTGCTGGGAGGCCCCACAGGCCAGAGGCACAACCCAGCGAGGCCCCTGCCCTTGGCCAGCCTTGCCCAGGCCTTCCTGGCGTCCAGGGCTACTGCCCCACGAAGGGGCAGGCTGCAGGGAGTGTGTCCAGACATGCACGGGCAGCTACCCCAACTCAGCCCCGCTAGGGCCTTTCCCCTGGGCCTAGGCCTCAGCTGAGGCCTACTGGGTGGGAAGGTGCTGGCAGGGGCTGTCTCCACACTGCAACGTCCCAGGAGGCAGAGCCTTCTGGCAGAGGGAAGAGGGGAGCAACGGGGTGGATGCCCAAGCCGTCTTTGCCCCAGCTGCCTCAGGGGAGCAGGGAGAGCAAGAGGCCCACTGTGATCCTAGGTCGGCTCTGCCTCTTCCCACCCAGGCGGAGCTGCTGGGGCTGCCAGGGAGCTGCCTGACAGACTCTGGCTCAGCCGAGCTCTCTGAAGGGGCAGGGGGCAGGAACAGACGTGTGCATGGAGTTGGGCCTTGGCCTGGGAGTGTGGACCCCCGAGCTGGTCCCCAGGCTCGGGGCCATGGGCCCGGAGAGAGGACCACCCCAAAGCACTTTTCTCCCGGGTTTCAGAGCAGTGTGCGCGATTTGCGGGAACAGCCGGCCAGAGTGCTTCCAAAACGGCCTTTGGAGGCAGGCGGGGAGGTGTGCCAGAGGGAGAGGGCCGGTTCTGCTGGGAGGCCCCACAGGCCAGAGGCACAACCCAGCGAGGCCCCTGCCCTTGGCCAGCCTTGCCCAGGCCTTCCTGGCGTCCAGGGCTACTGCCCCACGAAGGGGCAGGCTGCAGGGAGTGTGTCCAGACATGCACGGGCAGCTACCCCAACTCAGCCCCGCTAGGGCCTTTCCCCTGGGCCTAGGCCTCAGCTGAGGCCTACTGGGTGGGAAGGTGCTGGCAGGGGCTGTCTCCACACTGCAACGTCCCAGGAGGCAGAGCCTTCTGGCAGAGGGAAGAGGGGAGCAACGGGGTGGATGCCCAAGCCGTCTTTGCCCCAGCTGCCTCAGGGGAGCAGGGAGAGCAAGAGGCCCACTGTGATCCTAGGTCGGCTCTGCCTCTTCCCACCCAGGCGGAGCTGCTGGGGCTGCCAGGGAGCTGCCTGACAGACTCTGGCTCAGCCGAGCTCTCTGAAGGGGCAGGGGGCAGGAACAGACGTGTGCATGGAGTTGGGCCTTGGCCTGGGAGTGTGGACCCCCGAGCTGGTCCCCAGGCTCGGGGCCATGGGCCCGGAGAGAGGACCACCCCAAAGCACTTTTCTCCCGGGTTTCAGAGCAGTGTGCGCGATTTGCGGGAACAGCCGGCCAGAGTGCTTCCAAAACGGCCTTTGGAGGCAGGCGGGAGGTGTGCCAGAGGGAGAGGGCCGGTTCTGCTGGGAGGCCCCACAGGCCAGAGGCACAACCCAGCGAGGCCCCTGCCCTTGGCCAGCCTTGCCCAGGCCTTCCTGGCGTCCAGGGCTACTGCCCCACGAAGGGGGCAGGCTGCAGGGAGTGTGTCCAGACATGCACGGGCAGCTACCCCAACTCAGCCCCGCTAGGGCCTTTCCCCTGGGCCTAGGCCTCAGCTGAGGCCTACTGGGTGGGAAGGTGCTGGCAGGGGCTGTCTCCACACTGCAACGTCCCAGGAGGCAGAGCCTTCTGGCAGAGGGAAGAGGGGAGCAACGGGGTGGATGCCCAAGCCGTCTTTGCCCCAGCTGCCTCAGGGGAGCAGGGAGAGCAAGAGGCCCACTGTGATCCTAGGTCGGCTCTGCCTCTTCCCACCCAGGCGGAGCTGCTGGGGCTGCCAGGGAGCTGCCTGACAGACTCTGGCTCAGCCGAGCTCTCTGAAGGGGCAGGGGGCAGGAACAGACGTGTGCATGGAGTTGGGCCTTGGCCTGGGAGTGTGGACCCCCGAGCTGGTCCCCAGGCTCGGGGCCATGGGCCCGGAGAGAGGACCACCCCAAAGCACTTTTCTCCCGGGTTTCAGAGCAGTGTGCGCGATTTGCGGGAACAGCCGGCCAGAGTGCTTCCAAAACGGCCTTTGGAGGCAGGCGGGGGGAGGTGTGCCAGAGGGAGAGGGCCGGTTCTGCTGGGAGGCCCCACAGGCCAGAGGCACAACCCAGCGAGGCCCCTGCCCTTGGCCAGCCTTGCCCAGGCCTTCCTGGCGTCCAGGGCTACTGCCCCACGAAGGGGCAGGCTGCAGGGAGTGTGTCCAGACATGCACGGGCAGCTACCCCAACTCAGCCCCGCTAGGGCCTTTCCCCTGGGCCTAGGCCTCAGCTGAGGCCTACTGGGTGGGAAGGTGCTGGCAGGGGCTGTCTCCACACTGCAACGTCCCAGGAGGCAGAGCCTTCTGGCAGAGGGAAGAGGGGAGCAACGGGGTGGATGCCCAAGCCGTCTTTGCCCCAGCTGCCTCAGGGGAGCAGGGAGAGCAAGAGGCCCACTGTGATCCTAGGTCGGCTCTGCCTCTTCCCACCCAGGCGGAGCTGCTGGGGCTGCCAGGGAGCTGCCTGACAGACTCTGGCTCAGCCGAGCTCTCTGAAGGGGCAGGGGGCAGGAACAGACGTGTGCATGGAGTTGGGCCTTGGCCTGGGAGTGTGGACCCCCGAGCTGGTCCCCAGGCTCGGGGCCATGGGCCCGGAGAGAGGACCACCCCAAAGCACTTTTCTCCCGGGTTTCAGAGCAGTGTGCGCGATTTGCGGGAACAGCCGGCCAGAGTGCTTCCAAAACGGCCTTTGGAGGCAGGCGGGGAGGTGTGCCAGAGGGAGAGGGCCGGTTCTGCTGGGAGGCCCCACAGGCCAGAGGCACAACCCAGCGAGGCCCCTGCCCTTGGCCAGCCTTGCCCAGGCCTTCCTGGCGTCCAGGGCTACTGCCCCACGAAGGGGCAGGCTGCAGGGAGTGTGTCCAGACATGCACGGGCAGCTACCCCAACTCAGCCCCGCTAGGGCCTTTCCCCTGGGCCTAGGCCTCAGCTGAGGCCTACTGGGTGGGAAGGTGCTGGCAGGGGCTGTCTCCACACTGCAACGTCCCAGGAGGCAGAGCCTTCTGGCAGAGGGAAGAGGGGGGAGCAGCAACGGGGTGGATGCCCAAGCCGTCTTTGCCCCAGCTGCCTCAGGGGAGCAGGGAGAGCAAGAGGCCCACTGTGATCCTAGGTCGGCTCTGCCTCTTCCCACCCAGGCGGAGCTGCTGGGGCTGCCAGGGAGCTGCCTGACAGACTCTGGCTCAGCCGAGCTCTCTGAAGGGGCAGGGGGCAGGAACAGACGTGTGCATGGAGTTGGGCCTTGGCCTGGGAGTGTGGACCCCCGAGCTGGTCCCCAGGCTCGGGGCCATGGGCCCGGAGAGAGGACCACCCCAAAGCACTTTTCTCCCGGGTTTCAGAGCAGTGTGCGCGATTTGCGGGAACAGCCGGCCAGAGTGCTTCCAAAACGGCCTTTGGAGGCAGGCGGGGAGGTGTGCCAGAGGGAGAGGGGCCGGTTCTGCTGGAGGCCCCACAGGCCAGAGGCACAACCCAGCGAGGCCCCTGCCCTTGGCCAGCCTTGCCCAGGCCTTCCTGGCGTCCAGGGCTACTGCCCCACGAAGGGGCAGGCTGCAGGGAGTGTGTCCAGACATGCACGGGCAGCTACCCCAACTCAGCCCCGCTAGGGCCTTTCCCCTGGGCCTAGGCCTCAGCTGAGGCCTACTGGGTGGGAAGGTGCTGGCAGGGGCTGTCTCCACACTGCAACGTCCCAGGAGGCAGAGCCTTCTGGCAGAGGGAAGAGGGGAGCAACGGGGTGGATGCCCAAGCCGTCTTTGCCCCAGCTGCCTCAGGGGAGCAGGGAGAGCAAGAGGCCCACTGTGATCCTAGGTCGGCTCTGCCTCTTCCCACCCAGGCGGAGCTGCTGGGGCTGCCAGGGAGCTGCCTGACAGACTCTGGCTCAGCCGAGCTCTCTGAAGGGGCAGGGGGCAGGAACAGACGTGTGCATGGAGTTGGGCCTTGGCCTGGGAGTGTGGACCCCCGAGCTGGTCCCCAGGCTCGGGGCCATGGGCCCGGAGAGAGGACCACCCCAAAGCACTTTTCTCCCGGGTTTCAGAGCAGTGTGCGCGCGATTTGCGGGAACAGCCGGCCAGAGTGCTTCCAAAACGGCCTTTGGAGGCAGGCGGGGAGGTGTGCCAGAGGGAGAGGGCCGGTTTGCTGGGAGGCCCCACAGGCCAGAGGCACAACCCAGCGAGGCCCCTGCCCTTGGCCAGCCTTGCCCAGGCCTTCCTGGCGTCCAGGGCTACTGCCCCACGAAGGGGCAGGCTGCAGGGAGTGTGTCCAGACATGCACGGGCAGCTACCCCAACTCAGCCCCGCTAGGGCCTTTCCCCTGGGCCTAGGCCTCAGCTGAGGCCTACTGGGTGGGAAGGTGCTGGCAGGGGCTGTCTCCACACTGCAACGTCCCAGGAGGCAGAGCCTTCTGGCAGAGGGAAGAGGGGAGCAACGGGGTGGATGCCCAAGCCGTCTTTGCCCCAGCTGCCTCAGGGGAGCAGGGAGAGCAAGAGGCCCACTGTGATCCTAGGTCGGCTCTGCCTCTTCCCACCCAGGCGGAGCTGCTGGGGCTGCCAGGGAGCTGCCTGACAGACTCTGGCTCAGCCGAGCTCTCTGAAGGGGCAGGGGGCAGGAACAGACGTGTGCATGGAGTTGGGCCTTGGCCTGGGAGTGTGGACCCCCGAGCTGGTCCCCAGGCTCGGGGCCATGGGCCCGGAGAGAGGACCACCCCAAAGCACTTTTCTCCCGGGTTTCAGAGCAGTGTGCGCGATTTGCGGGAACAGCCGGCCAGAGTGCTTCCAAAACGGCCTTTGGAGGCAGGCGGGGAGGTGTGCCAGAGGGAGAGGGCCGGTTCTGCTGGGAGGCCCCACAGGCCAGAGGCACAACCCAGCGAGGCCCCTGCCCTTGGCCAGCCTTGCCCAGGCCTTCCTGGCGTCCAGGGCTACTGCCCCACGAAGGGGCAGGCTGCAGGGAGTGTGTCCAGACATGCACGGGCAGCTACCCCAACTCAGCCCCGCTAGGGCCTTTCCCCTGGGCCTAGGCCTCAGCTGAGGCCTACTGGGTGGGAAGGTGCTGGCAGGGGCTGTCTCCACACTGCAACGTCCCAGGAGGCAGAGCCTTCTGGCAGAGGGAAGAGGGGAGCAACGGGGTGGATGCCCAAGCCGTCTTTGCCCCAGCTGCCTCAGGGGAGCAGGGAGAGCAAGAGGCCCACTGTGATCCTAGGTCGGCTCTGCCTCTTCCCACCCAGGCGGAGCTGCTGGGGCTGCCAGGGAGCTGCCTGACAGACTCTGGCTCAGCCGAGCTCTCTGAAGGGGCAGGGGGCAGGAACAGACGTGTGCATGGAGTTGGGCCTTGGCCTGGGAGTGTGGACCCCCGAGCTGGTCCCCAGGCTCGGGGCCATGGGCCCGGAGAGAGGACCACCCCAAAGCACTTTTCTCCCGGGTTTCAGAGCAGTGTGCGCGATTTGCGGGAACAGCCGGCCAGAGTGCTTCCAAAACGGCCTTTGGAGGCAGGCGGGGAGGTGTGCCAGAGGGAGAGGGCCGGTTCTGCTGGGAGGCCCCACAGGCCAGAGGCACAACCCAGCGAGGCCCCTGCCCTTGGCCAGCCTTGCCCAGGCCTTCCTGGCGTCCAGGGCTACTGCCCACGAAGGGGCAGGCTGCAGGGAGTGTGTCCAGACATGCACGGGCAGCTACCCCAACTCAGCCCCGCTAGGGCCTTTCCCCTGGGCCTAGGCCTCAGCTGAGGCCTACTGGGTGGGAAGGTGCTGGCAGGGGCTGTCTCCACACTGCAACGTCCCAGGAGGCAGAGCCTTCTGGCAGAGGGAAGAGGGGAGCAACGGGGTGGATGCCCAAGCCGTCTTTGCCCCAGCTGCCTCAGGGGAGCAGGGAGAGCAAGAGGCCCACTGTGATCCTAGGTCGGCTCTGCCTCTTCCCACCCAGGCGGAGCTGCTGGGGCTGCCAGGGAGCTGCCTGACAGACTCTGGCTCAGCCGAGCTCTCTGAAGGGGCAGGGGGCAGGAACAGACGTGTGCATGGAGTTGGGCCTTGGCCTGGGAGTGTGGACCCCCGAGCTGGTCCCCAGGCTCGGGGCCATGGGCCCGGAGAGGGGACCACCCCAAAGCACTTTTCTCCCGGGTTTCAGAGCAGTGTGCGCGATTTGCGGGAACAGCCGGCCAGAGTGCTTCCAAAACGGCCTTTGGAGGCAGGCGGGGAGGTGTGCCAGAGGGAGAGGGCCGGTTCTGCTGGGAGGCCCCACAGGCCAGAGGCACAACCCAGCGAGGCCCCTGCCCTTGGCCAGCCTTGCCCAGGCCTTCCTGGCGTCCAGGGCTACTGCCCCACGAAGGGGCAGGCTGCAGGGAGTGTGTCCAGACATGCACGGGCAGCTACCCCAACTCAGCCCCGCTAGGGCCTTTCCCCTGGGCCTAGGCCTCAGCTGAGGCCTACTGGGTGGGAAGGTGCTGGCAGGGGCTGTCTCCACACTGCAACGTCCCAGGAGGCAGAGCCTTCTGGCAGAGGGAAGAGGGGAGCAACGGGGTGGATGCCCAAGCCGTCTTTGCCCCAGCTGCCTCAGGGGAGCAGGGAGAGCAAGAGGCCCACTGTGATCCTAGGTCGGCTCTGCCTCTTCCCACCCAGGCGGAGCTGCTGGGGCTGCCAGGGAGCTGCCTGACAGACTCTGGCTCAGCCGAGCTCTCTGAAGGGGCAGGGGGCAGGAACAGACGTGTGCATGGAGTTGGGCCTTGGCCTGGGAGTGTGGACCCCCGAGCTGGTCCCCAGGCTCGGGGCCATGGGCCCGGAGAGAGGACCACCCCAAAGCACTTTTCTCCCGGGTTTCAGAGCAGTGTGCGCGATTTGCGGGAACAGCCGGCCAGAGTGCTTCCAAAACGGCCTTTGGAGGCAGGCGGGGAGGTGTGCCAGAGGGAGAGGGCCGGTTCTGCTGGGAGGCCCCACAGGCCAGAGGCACAACCCAGCGAGGCCCCTGCCCTTGGCCAGCCTTGCCCAGGCCTTCCTGGCGTCCAGGGTACTGCCCCACGAAGGGGCAGGCTGCAGGGAGTGTGTCCAGACATGCACGGGCAGCTACCCCAACTCAGCCCCGCTAGGGCCTTTCCCCTGGGCCTAGGCCTCAGCTGAGGCCTACTGGGTGGGAAGGTGCTGGCAGGGGCTGTCTCCACACTGCAACGTCCCAGGAGGCAGAGCCTTCTGGCAGAGGGAAGAGGGGAGCAACGGGGTGGATGCCCAAGCCGTCTTTGCCCCAGCTGCCTCAGGGGAGCAGGGAGAGCAAGAGGCCCACTGTGATCCTAGGTCGGCTCTGCCTCTTCCCACCCAGGCGGAGCTGCTGGGGCTGCCAGGGAGCTGCCTGACAGACTCTGGCTCAGCCGAGCTCTCTGAAGGGGCAGGGGGCAGGAACAGACGTGTGCATGGAGTTGGGCCTTGGCCTGGGAGTGTGGACCCCCGAGCTGGTCCCCAGGCTCGGGGCCATGGGCCCGGAGAGAGGACCACCCCAAAGCACTTTTCTCCCGGGTTTCAGAGCAGTGTGCGCGATTTGCGGGAACAGCCGGCCAGAGTGCTTCCAAAACGGCCTTTGGAGGCAGGCGGGGAGGTGTGCCAGAGGGAGAGGGCCGGTTCTGCTGGGAGGCCCCACAGGCCAGAGGCACAACCCAGCGAGGCCCCTGCCCTTGGCCAGCCTTGCCCAGGCCTTCCTGGCGTCCAGGGCTACTGCCCCACGAAGGGGCAGGCTGCAGGGAGTGTGTCCAGACATGCACGGGCAGCTACCCCAACTCAGCCCCGCTAGGGCCTTTCCCCTGGGCCTAGGCCTCAGCTGAGGCCTACTGGGTGGGAAGGTGCTGGCAGGGGCTGTCTCCACACTGCAACGTCCCAGGAGGCAGAGCCTTCTGGCAGAGGGAAGAGGGGAGCAACGGGGTGGATGCCCAAGCCGTCTTTGCCCCAGCTGC
>JAJLRB010005427.1:586477-638392 GCA_020976825.1 Odocoileus hemionus | reverse complement strand
AGTGTGGAGACAGCCCCTGCCAGCACCTTCCCACCGCCAGTAGGCCTCAGCCTGAGGCCTAGGCCCAGGGGAAAGGCCTAGCGGGGCTGAGTTGGGGTAGCTGCCCAGTGCATGTCTGGACACACACCCTTGCAGCCTGTCCCTTCGTGGGGCAGTAGCCCTGGACGACAGGAAGGCCTGGGCAAGGCTTGGCCAAGGGCAGGGGCTCGCTCGGGTTGTGCCTCTGGCCTGTGGGGACTCCCAGCAGAACCCGGCCCTCTCCGTCTGGCACACCCTCCCCGCTGCCTCCAAAGGCCTCGTTTTTGGAAGCACACTGGCCCGGCTGTTACCGCAAATCGCGCACACTGCTCTGAAACCAGGGATGAAGATAAAGTGCTTTGGGGTGGTCCCTCTCTCCGGGTCCCATGGACCCGAGCTCTGGGGACCAGCTCGGGGGTCCACACTCCAGGCCAAGGCCCAACTTCCATGCACACGTCTGTTCCTGCCCCCTGCCCTTCGAGAGAGCTCGGCTGAGCCAGGAGTCTGTCAGGCAGCTACCTGGCAGCCCAGCAGCTCCCGCAATGCGGTGGGAAGAGCAGAGCCGACCCTAGGATCACAGTGGGCCTCATTGCTCTCCCTGTCCCTGAGGCACAAGGCTGGGGGCAAAGACGGCTTGGGCAATCCACCCGTTGCTCCCCTCTTCCCTGCTGCCAGAAGGCTCTGCCTAGCCTGCGGGACGTTGCAGTGTGGAGACACGCCCCTGCCAGCACCGCTTCCCACCCAGTACTGGCCTCAGCTGAGGCCTAGGCCCAGGGAAAGGCCTAGCGGGGCTTGAGTTGGGGTAGCGCCCGTGCATGTCTGGGACACACATCCTGCAGCCTGCCCCTTCGTGGGGCCAGTAGCCCTGGATGCCAGGAATGGCCTGGGCAACAGGCTGGCCTAGGGCAGGGGCCTCGCTGGGTTGTGCCTTGGCCTGTGGGGACTCCAGCAGAACCGGCCCTCTCCCTCTGGCACACATCCCCGCCTGCCTCCAAAGGCCGTTTTTATTGGAAGCACTCCTGGCCGGCTGTTCCCGCAATCGCGCACACTGGCTCTGAAACCCGGGAGGGAGAAAAGTGCTTTGGGGTGGTCCTCTCTCCGGGCCCATGGCCCCGAAGCCTGCGGGGACCAGCCCTCGGGGGTCCACACTCCCAGGCCAAGGCCCAAACTCCATGCACACGTCTGTTCCTGCCCCTGCCCTTCAGAGAGCTCGGCTGAGCCAGAGTCTGTCAGGCAGCTCCCTGGCACAACCCAGTTTTAGCTCCGCCTGGGTGGGAAGAGGCAGAGCCGACCTAGGACTCACTAGTGGGCCTCTTGCTCTCTCCTGCTCCCCTGAGGCAGATCGGGGCCAAAGACGGCTTGGGCAATCCATGCCCCGTTGCTCCCCTCTTCCTCTGCCCAGAAGGCTCTGCCTCCTGGGACGTTGCAGTGTGGAGACAGCCCCTGCCAGCATCCTTCCCACCCAGTAGTGCCTCAGCTGAGGGCCCTAGGCCCAGGGGAAAGGCCTAGCGGGGCTGAGTTGGGGTAAAGCTGCCCTGTGCATGTCTGGACACATCCCTGCAGCCTGCCCTTCGTGGGGCAGTAGCCCTGGACGCCAGGAAGGCCCTGGGGGCAAGGCTGGCCAAGGGGGCAGGGGCCTCGCTGGGTTGTGCCTCTGGCCTGTGGGGCCTTCCCAGCAGAACCGGCCCTCTCCCTTGGGCACACTCCCCGCTGCCTCTCAAAGGCGTTTGAAGCACTCTGCGGCTGTTCCGCATAATCGCGCACAATGCTCTGAAAACGGGAGGAGAAAAGTGCTTTGGGGTGGTCCTCTCTCGGGCCCATGGCCCCGAGCCTGGGGACCAGCTCGGGGGTCCACACTCCCAGGCCAAGGCCCAAACTCCCATGCAACACGTAGCTGTTCCTGTCCCCCTGCCCCTTCAGAGAGTCTCGGCTGAGCCAGAGTCTGTCAGGCAGCTTTCCCTGGCAGACCCAGCAGCTCCGCCTGGAGTGGGAAGACGGCAGAGCCGACTAGGATCACAGTGGGCCTCTTGCTCTCCTGCTCCCCTGAGGCAGCTGGGGCAACAGACGGCTTGGGCATCCACCCGTTGCTCCCCTCTTCCCTCTGCCAGAAGGCTCTGCCTCCTGGGACGTTGCAGTGTGGAGACAGCCCCTTGCCAGCACCCTTCCCACCCAGTAGGCCTCAGCTGAGGCCTAGGCCCGGAAAGGAGGAAAGGCCCTAGCGGGGCTGAGTTGGGGTAGCTGCCCGTTGCATGTCTGGGACACACTACCTGCAGCCTGCCCCTTCGTGGGCAGTAGCCCTGGGACGCTCAGGACAAGGCCTGGGCAAGGCTGGCCAAGGGCAGGTGGCCTCGCTGGGTTGTGCCTCTGGCCTGTGGGCTTCCTCCCAGCAGAACCGGCCCTCTCCCTCTGGCACACCTCCCGCCTGCCTCCAAAGGCCGTTTTGGAAGCACTCTGGCCGGCTGAATTTCCCGCAAATCCCGCACACTGCTTCTGAATAAGGGGCTTCTCCGGGAGGAAAAGTGCTTTGGGGTGGTCCTCTATCTCCGGGCCCCATGGTCCCCGAGCCTGGGGACCAGCAATATCGGGGGTCCACAGCTCCCAGGCCAAGGACCCCCAACTCCATGCACACGTTTCTGTTACTGCCCCCTGCCCCTTCAGAGAGCTCGGCTGAGCCAGTTGTGAGTCTGTCAGGCAGCTCCCTGGCAGCCCCAGCAGCTCCGCCTGGCCTGGGTGGGAAGAGGCAGAGCCGACCTAGGATCACAGTGGGCCCTCTTGCTCTCCCTGCTCCCCTGAGGCAGCTGGGGCAAAGACGGCTTGGGCATCCACCCCGTTGCTCCCCTCTTCCCTCTGCCAGAAGGCTCTGCCTCCTGGGACGTTGCAGTGTGGAGACAGCCCCTGCCAGCACCTTCCCAACCAGTAGGCCTCAGCTGAGGCCTAGGCCCAGGGGGAAAGGCCCCTAGCGGGGCTGAGTTGGGGTAGCTGCCCGTGCATGTCTGGACACACTCCCTGCAGGCCTGCCCCTTCGTGGGGCAGTAGCCCTGGACGCCAGGAAGGCCTGGGCAAGGCTGGCCAAGGGCAGGGGCCTCGCTGGGTTGTGCCTCTGGCCTGTGGGGCCTCCCAGCAGAACCGGCCCTCTCCCTCTGGCACACCTCCCCGCCTGCCTCCAAAGGCCGTTTTGGAAGCACTCTGGCCGGCTGTTCCCGCAAATCGCGCACACTGCTCTGAAACCCGGGAGGGAAAAGTGCTTTGGGGTGGTCCTCTCTCCGGGCCCATGGCCCCGAGCCTGGGGACCAGCTGGGGGGGTCCACACTCCCAGGCCAAGGCCCAACTCCATGCACACGTCTGTTCCTGCCCCCTGCCCCTTCAGAGAGCTCGGCTGAGCCAGAGTCTGTCAGGCAGCTCCCTGGCAGCCCCAGCAGCTCCGCCTGGGTGGGAAGAGGCAGAGCCGACCTAGGATCACAGTGGGCCTCTTGCTCTCCCTGCTCCCCTGAGGCAGCTGGGGCAAAGACGGCTTGGGCATCCACCCCGTTGCTCCCCTCTTCCCTCTGCCAGAAGGCTCTGCCTCCTGGGACGTTGCAGTGTGGAGACAGCCCCTGCCTGCACCTTCCCACCCAGTAGGCCTCAGCTGAGGCCTAGGCCCAGGGGAAAGGCCCTAGCGGGGCTGAGTTGGGGTAGCTGCCCGTGCATGTCTGGACACACTCCCTGCAGCCTGCCCCTTCGTGGGGCAGTAGCCCTGGACGCCAGGAAGGCCTGGGCAAGGCTGGCCAAGGGCAGGGGCCTCGCTGGGTTGTGCCTCTGGCCTGTGGGGCCTCCCAGCAGAACCGGCCCTCTCCCTCTGGCACACCTCCCCGCCTGCCTCCAAAGGCCGTTTTGGAAGCACTCTGGCCGGCTGTTCCCGCAAATCGCGCACACTGCTCTGAAACCCGGGAGAAAAGTGCTTTGGGGTGGTCCTCTCTCCGGGCCCATGGCCCCGAGCCTGGGGACCAGCTCGGGGGTCCACACTCCCAGGCCAAGGCCCAACTCCATGCACACGTCTGTTCCTGCCCCCTGCCCCTTCAGAGAGCTCGGCTGAGCCAGAGTCTGTCAGGCAGCTCCCTGGCAGCCCCAGCAGCTCCGCCTGGGTGGGAAGAGGCAGAGCCGACCTAGGATCACAGTGGGCCTCCTCTTGCTCTCCCTGCTCCCTGAGGCAGCTGGGGCAAAGACGGCTTGGGCATCCACCCCGTTGCTCCCCTCTTCCCTCTGCCAGAAGGCTCTGCCTCCTGGGACGTTGCAGTGTGGAGACAGCCCCTGCCAGCACCTTCCCACCCAGTAGGCCTCAGCTGAGGCCTAGGCCCAGGGGAAAGGCCCTAGCGGGGGCTGAGTTGGGGTAGCTGCCCGTGCATGTCTGGACACACTCCCTGCAGCCTGCCCCTTCGTGGGGCAGTAGCCCTGGACGCCAGGAAGGCCTGGGCAAGGCTGGCCAAGGGCAGGGGCCTCGCTGGGTTGTGCCTCTGGCCTGTGGGGCCTCCCAGCAGAACCGGCCCTCTCCCTCTGGCACACCTCCCCGCCTGCCTCCAAAGGCCGTTTTGGAAGCACTCTGGCCGGCTGTTCCCGCAAATCGCGCACACTGCTCTGAAACCCGGGAGAAAAGTGCTTTGGGGTGGTCCTCTCTCCGGGCCCATGGCCCCGAGCCTGGGGACCAGCTCGGGGGTCCACACTCCCAGGCCAAGGCCCAACTCCATGCACACGTCTGTTCCTGCCCCCTGCCCCTTCAGAGAGCTCGGCTGAGCCAGAGTCTGTCAGGCAGCTCCCTGGCAGCCCCAGCAGCTCCGCCTGGGTGGGAAGAGGCAGAGCCGACCTAGGATCACAGTGGGCCTCTTGCTCTCCCTGCTCCCCTGAGGCAGCTGGGGCAAAGACGGCTTGGGCATCCACCCCGTTGCTCCCCTCTTCCCTCTGCCAGAAGGCTCTGCCTCCTGGGACGTTGCAGTGTGGAGACAGCCCCTGCCAGCACCTTCCCACCCAGTAGGCCTCAGCTGAGGCCTAGGCCCAGGGGAAAGGCCCTAGCGGGGCTGAGTTGGGGTAGCTGCCCGTGCATGTCTGGACACACTCCCTGCAGCCTGCCCCTTCGTGGGGCAGTAGCCCTGGACGCCAGGAAGGCCTGGGCAAGGCTGGCCAAGGGCAGGGGCCTCGCTGGGTTGTGCCTCTGGCCTGTGGGGCCTCCCAGCAGAACCGGCCCTCTCCCTCTGGCACACCTCCCCGCCTGCCTCCAAAGGCCGTTTTGGAAGCACTCTGGCCGGCTGTTCCCGCAAATCGCGCACACTGCTCTGAAACCCGGGAGAAAAGTGCTTTGGGGTGGTCCTCTCTCCGGGCCCATGGCCCCGAGCCTGGGGACCAGCTCGGGGTCCACACTCCCAGGCCAAGGCCCAACTCCATGCACACGTCTGTTCCTGCCCCCTGCCCCTTCAGAGAGCTCGGCTGAGCCAGAGTCTGTCAGGCAGCTCCCTGGCAGCCCCAGCAGCTCCGCCTGGGTGGGAAGAGGCAGAGCCGACCTAGGATCACAGTGGGCCTCTTGCTCTCCCTGCTCCCCTGAGGCAGCTGGGGCAAAGACGGCTTGGGCATCCACCCCGTTGCTCCCCTCTTCCCTCTGCCAGAAGGCTCTGCCTCCTGGGACGTTGCAGTGTGGAGACAGCCCCTGCCAGCACCTTCCCACCCAGTAGGCCTCAGCTGAGGCCTAGGCCCAGGGGAAAGGCCCTAGCGGGGCTGAGTTGGGGTAGCTGCCCGTGCATGTCTGGACACACTCCCTGCAGCCTGCCCCTTCGTGGGGCAGTAGCCCTGGACGCCAGGAAGGCCTGGGCAAGGCTGGCCAAGGGCAGGGGCCTCGCTGGGTTGTGCCTCTGGCCTGTGGGGCCTCCCAGCAGAACCGGCCCTCTCCCTCTGGCACACCTCCCCGCCTGCCTCCAAAGGCCGTTTTGGAAGCACTCTGGCCGGCTGTTCCCGCAAATCGCGCACACTGCTCTGAAACCCGGGAGAAAAGTGCTTTGGGGTGGTCCTCTCTCCGGGCCCATGGCCCCGAGCCTGGGGACCAGCTCGGGGGTCCACACTCCCAGGCCAAGGCCCAACTCCATGCACACGTCTGTTCCTGCCCCCTGCCCCTTCAGAGAGCTCGGCTGAGCCAGAGTCTGTCAGGCAGCTCCCTGGCAGCCCCAGCAGCTCCGCCTGGGTGGGAAGAGGCAGAGCCGACCTAGGATCACAGTGGGCCTCTTGCTCTCCCTGCTCCCCTGAGGCAGCTGGGGCAAAGACGGCTTGGGCATCCACCCCGTTGCTCCCCTCTTCCCTCTGCCAGAAGGCTCTGCCTCCTGGGACGTTGCAGTGTGGAGACAGCCCCTGCCAGCACCTTCCCACCCAGTAGGCCTCAGCTGAGGCCTAGGCCCAGGGGAAAGGCCCTAGCGGGGCTGAGTTGGGGTAGCTGCCCGTGCATGTCTGGACACACTCCCTGCAGCCTGCCCCTTCGTGGGGCAGTAGCCCTGGACGCCAGGAAGGCCTGGGCAAGGCTGGCCAAGGGCAGGGGCCTCGCTGGGTTGTGCCTCTGGCCTGTGGGGCCTCCCAGCAGAACCGGCCCTCTCCCTCTGGCACACCTCCCCGCCTGCCTCCAAAGGCCGTTTTGGAAGCACTCTGGCCGGCTGTTCCCGCAAATCGCGCACACTGCTCTGAAACCCGGGAGAAAAGTGCTTTGGGGTGGTCCTCTCTCCGGGCCCATGGCCCCGAGCCTGGGGACCAGCTCGGGGGTCCACACTCCCAGGCCAAGGCCCAACTCCATGCACACGTCTGTTCCTGCCCCCTGCCCCTTCAGAGAGCTCGGCTGAGCCAGAGTCTGTCAGGCAGCTCCCTGGCAGCCCCAGCAGCTCCGCCTGGGTGGGAAGAGGCAGAGCCGACCTAGGATCACAGTGGGCCTCTTGCTCTCCCTGCTCCCCTGAGGCAGCTGGGGCAAAGACGGCTTGGGCATCCACCCCGTTGCTCCCCTCTTCCCTCTGCCAGAAGGCTCTGCCTCCTGGGACGTTGCAGTGTGGAGACAGCCCCTGCCAGCACCTTCCCACCCAGTAGGCCTCAGCTGAGGCCTAGGCCCAGGGGAAAGGCCCTAGCGGGGCTGAGTTGGGGTAGCTGCCCGTGCATGTCTGGACACACTCCCTGCAGCCTGCCCCTTCGTGGGGCAGTAGCCCTGGACGCCAGGAAGGCCTGGGCAAGGCTGGCCAAGGGCAGGGGCCTCGCTGGGTTGTGCCTCTGGCCTGTGGGGCCTCCCAGCAGAACCGGCCCTCTCCCTCTGGCACACCTCCCCGCCTGCCTCCAAAGGCCGTTTTGGAAGCACTCTGGCCGGCTGTTCCCGCAAATCGCGCACACTGCTCTGAAACCCGGGAGAGAAAAGTGCTTTGGGGTGGTCCTCTCTCCGGGCCCATGGCCCCGAGCCTGGGGACCAGCTCGGGGGTCCACACTCCCAGGCCAAGGCCCAACTCCATGCACACGTCTGTTCCTGCCCCCTGCCCCTTCAGAGAGCTCGGCTGAGCCAGAGTCTGTCAGGCAGCTCCCTGGCAGCCCCAGCAGCTCCGCCTGGGTGGGAAGAGGCAGAGCCGACCTAGGATCACAGTGGGCCTCTTGCTCTCCCTGCTCCCCTGAGGCAGCTGGGGCAAAGACGGCTTGGGCATCCACCCCGTTGCTCCCCTCTTCCCTCTGCCAGAAGGCTCTGCCTCCTGGGACGTTGCAGTGTGGAGACAGCCCCTGCCAGCACCTTCCCACCCAGTAGGCCTCAGCTGAGGCCTAGGCCCAGGGGAAAGGCCCTAGCGGGGCTGAGTTGGGGTAGCTGCCCGTGCATGTCTGGACACACTCCCTGCAGCCTGCCCCTTCGTGGGGCAGTAGCCCTGGACGCCAGGAAGGCCTGGGCAAGGCTGGCCAAGGGCAGGGGCCTCGCTGGGTTGTGCCTCTGGCCTGTGGGGCCTCCCAGCAGAACCGGCCCTCTCCCTCTGGCACACCTCCCCGCCTGCCTCCAAAGGCCGTTTTGGAAGCACTCTGGCCGGCTGTTCCCGCAAATCGCGCACACTGCTCTGAAACCCGGGAGAAAAGTGCTTTGGGGTGGTCCTCTCTCCGGGCCCATGGCCCCGAGCCTGGGGACCAGCTCGGGGGTCCACACTCCCAGGCCAAGGCCCAACTCCATGCACACGTCTGTTCCTGCCCCCTGCCCCTTCAGAGAGCTCGGCTGAGCCAGAGTCTGTCAGGCAGCTCCCTGGCAGCCCCAGCAGCTCCGCCTGGGTGGGAAGAGGCAGAGCCGACCTAGGATCACAGTGGGCCTCTTGCTCTCCCTGCTCCCCTGAGGCAGCTGGGGCAAAGACGGCTTGGGCATCCACCCCGTTGCTCCCCTCTTCCCTCTGCCAGAAGGCTCTGCCTCCTGGGACGTTGCAGTGTGGAGACAGCCCCTGCCAGCACCTTCCCACCCAGTAGGCCTCAGCTGAGGCCTAGGCCCAGGGGAAAGGCCCTAGCGGGGCTGAGTTGGGGTAGCTGCCCGTGCATGTCTGGACACACTCCCTGCAGCCTGCCCCTTCGTGGGGCAGTAGCCCTGGACGCCAGGAAGGCCTGGGCAAGGCTGGCCAAGGGCAGGGGGCCTCGCTGGGTTGTGCCTCTGGCCTGTGGGGCCTCCCAGCAGAACCGGCCCTCTCCCTCTGGCACACCTCCCCGCCTGCCTCCAAAGGCCGTTTTGGAAGCACTCTGGCCGGCTGTTCCCGCAAATCGCGCACACTGCTCTGAAACCCGGGAGAAAAGTGCTTTGGGGTGGTCCTCTCTCCGGGCCCATGGCCCCGAGCCTGGGGACCAGCTCGGGGGTCCACACTCCCAGGCCAAGGCCCAACTCCATGCACACGTCTGTTCCTGCCCCCTGCCCCTTCAGAGAGCTCGGCTGAGCCAGAGTCTGTCAGGCAGCTCCCTGGCAGCCCCAGCAGCTCCGCCTGGGTGGGAAGAGGCAGAGCCGACCTAGGATCACAGTGGGCCTCTTGCTCTCCCTGCTCCCCTGAGGCAGCTGGGGCAAAGACGGCTTGGGCATCCCCCCGTTGCTCCCCTCTTCCCTCTGCCAGAAGGCTCTGCCTCCTGGGACGTTGCAGTGTGGAGACAGCCCCTGCCAGCACCTTCCCACCCAGTAGGCCTCAGCTGAGGCCTAGGCCCAGGGGAAAGGCCCTAGCGGGGCTGAGTTGGGGTAGCTGCCCGTGCATGTCTGGACACACTCCCTGCAGCCTGCCCCTTCGTGGGGCAGTAGCCCTGGACGCCAGGAAGGCCTGGGCAAGGCTGGCCAAGGGCAGGGGCCTCGCTGGGTTGTGCCTCTGGCCTGTGGGGCCTCCCAGCAGAACCGGCCCTCTCCCTCTGGCACACCTCCCCGCCTGCCTCCAAAGGCCGTTTTGGAAGCACTCTGGCCGGCTGTTCCCGCAAATCGCGCACACTGCTCTGAAACCCGGGAGAAAAGTGCTTTGGGGTGGTCCTCTCTCCGGGCCCATGGCCCCGAGCCTGGGGACCAGCTCGGGGGTCCACACTCCCAGGCCAAGGCCCAACTCCATGCACACGTCTGTTCCTGCCCCCTGCCCCTTCAGAGAGC
Source organism: Odocoileus hemionus (assembly GCA_020976825.1). NCBI lineage: Eukaryota > Metazoa > Chordata > Mammalia > Artiodactyla > Cervidae > Odocoileus > Odocoileus hemionus. The sequence goes on along the minus strand of JAJLRB010005427.1, from coordinate 628,770 downwards.
TCGGCTGAGCCAGAGTCTGTCAGGCAGCTCCCTGGCAGCCCCAGCAGCTCCGCCTGGGTGGGAAGAGGCAGAGCCGACCTAGGATCACAGTGGGCCTCTTGCTCTCCCTGCTCCCCTGAGGCAGCTGGGGCAAAGACGGCTTGGGCATCCACCCCGTTGCTCCCCTCTTCCCTCTGCCAGAAGGCTCTGCCTCCTGGGACGTTGCAGTGTGGAGACAGCCCCTGCCAGCACCTTCCCACCCAGTAGGCCTCAGCTGAGGCCTAGGCCCAGGGGAAAGGCCCTAGCGGGGCTGAGTTGGGGTAGCTGCCCGTGCATGTCTGGACACACTCCCTGCAGCCTGCCCCTTCGTGGGGCAGTAGCCCTGGACGCCAGGAAGGCCTGGGCAAGGCTGGCCAAGGGCAGGGGCCTCGCTGGGTTGTGCCTCTGGCCTGTGGGGCCTCCCAGCAGAACCGGCCCTCTCCCTCTGGCACACCTCCCCGCCTGCCTCCAAAGGCCGTTTTGGAAGCACTCTGGCCGGCTGTTCCCGCAAATCGCGCACACTGCTCTGAAACCCGGGAGAAAAGTGCTTTGGGGTGGTCCTCTCTCCGGGCCCATGGCCCCGAGCCTGGGGACCAGCTCGGGGGTCCACACTCCCAGGCCAAGGCCCAACTCCATGCACACGTCTGTTCCTGCCCCCTGCCCCTTCAGAGAGCTCGGCTGAGCCAGAGTCTGTCAGGCAGCTCCCTGGCAGCCCCAGCAGCTCCGCCTGGGTGGGAAGAGGCAGAGCCGACCTAGGATCACAGTGGGCCTCTTGCTCTCCCTGCTCCCCTGAGGCAGCTGGGGCAAAGACGGCTTGGGCATCCACCCCGTTGCTCCCCTCTTCCCTCTGCCAGAAGGCTCTGCCTCCTGGGACGTTGCAGTGTGGAGACAGCCCCTGCCAGCACCTTCCCACCCAGTAGGCCTCAGCTGAGGCCTAGGCCCAGGGGAAAGGCCCTAGCGGGGCTGAGTTGGGGTAGCTGCCCGTGCATGTCTGGACACACTCCCTGCAGCCTGCCCCTTCGTGGGGCAGTAGCCCTGGACGCCAGGAAGGCCTGGGCAAGGCTGGCCAAGGGCAGGGGCCTCGCTGGGTTGTGCCTCTGGCCTGTGGGGCCTCCCAGCAGAACCGGCCCTCTCCCTCTGGCACACCTCCCCGCCTGCCTCCAAAGGCCGTTTTGGAAGCACTCTGGCCGGCTGTTCCCGCAAATCGCGCACACTGCTCTGAAACCCGGGAGAAAAGTGCTTTGGGGTGGTCCTCTCTCCGGGCCCATGGCCCCGAGCCTGGGGACCAGCTCGGGGGTCCACACTCCCAGGCCAAGGCCCAACTCCATGCACACGTCTGTTCCTGCCCCCTGCCCCTTCAGAGAGCTCGGCTGAGCCAGAGTCTGTCAGGCAGCTCCCTGGCAGCCCCAGCAGCTCCGCCTGGGTGGGAAGAGGCAGAGCCGACCTAGGATCACAGTGGGCCTCTTGCTCTCCCTGCTCCCCTGAGGCAGCTGGGGCAAAGACGGCTTGGGCATCCACCCCGTTGCTCCCCTCTTCCCTCTGCCAGAAGGCTCTGCCTCCTGGGACGTTGCAGTGTGGAGACAGCCCCTGCCAGCACCTTCCCACCCAGTAGGCCTCAGCTGAGGCCTAGGCCCAGGGGAAAGGCCCTAGCGGGGCTGAGTTGGGGTAGCTGCCCGTGCATGTCTGGACACACTCCCTGCAGCCTGCCCCTTCGTGGGGCAGTAGCCCTGGACGCCAGGAAGGCCTGGGCAAGGCTGGCCAAGGGCAGGGGGCCTCGCTGGGTTGTGCCTCTGGCCTGTGGGGCCTCCCAGCAGAACCGGCCCTCTCCCTCTGGCACACCTCCCCGCCTGCCTCCAAAGGCCGTTTTGGAAGCACTCTGGCCGGCTGTTCCCGCAAATCGCGCACACTGCTCTGAAACCCGGGAGAAAAGTGCTTTGGGGTGGTCCTCTCTCCGGGCCCATGGCCCCGAGCCTGGGGACCAGCTCGGGGGTCCACACTCCCAGGCCAAGGCCCAACTCCATGCACACGTCTGTTCCTGCCCCCTGCCCCTTCAGAGAGCTCGGCTGAGCCAGAGTCTGTCAGGCAGCTCCCTGGCAGCCCCAGCAGCTCCGCCTGGGTGGGAAGAGGCAGAGCCGACCTAGGATCACAGTGGGCCTCTTGCTCTCCCTGCTCCCCTGAGGCAGCTGGGGCAAAGACGGCTTGGGCATCCACCCCGTTGCTCCCCTCTTCCCTCTGCCAGAAGGCTCTGCCTCCTGGGACGTTGCAGTGTGGAGACAGCCCCTGCCAGCACCTTCCCACCCAGTAGGCCTCAGCTGAGGCCTAGGCCCAGGGGAAAGGCCCTAGCGGGGCTGAGTTGGGGTAGCTGCCCGTGCATGTCTGGACACACTCCCTGCAGCCTGCCCCTTCGTGGGGCAGTAGCCCTGGACGCCAGGAAGGCCTGGGCAAGGCTGGCCAAGGGCAGGGGCCTCGCTGGGTTGTGCCTCTGGCCTGTGGGGCCTCCCAGCAGAACCGGCCCTCTCCCTCTGGCACACCTCCCCGCCTGCCTCCAAAGGCCGTTTTGGAAGCACTCTGGCCGGCTGTTCCCGCAAATCGCGCACACTGCTCTGAAACCCGGGAGAAAAGTGCTTTGGGGTGGTCCTCTCTCCGGGCCCATGGCCCCGAGCCTGGGGACCAGCTCGGGGGTCCACACTCCCAGGCCAAGGCCCAACTCCATGCACACGTCTGTTCCTGCCCCCTGCCCCTTCAGAGAGCTCGGCTGAGCCAGAGTCTGTCAGGCAGCTCCCTGGCAGCCCCAGCAGCTCCGCCTGGGTGGGAAGAGGCAGAGCCGACCTAGGATCACAGTGGGCCTCTTGCTCTCCCTGCTCCCCTGAGGCAGCTGGGGCAAAGACGGCTTGGGCATCCACCCCGTTGCTCCCCCCTCTTCCCTCTGCCAGAAGGCTCTGCCTCCTGGACGTTGCAGTGTGGAGACAGCCCCTGCCAGCACCTTCCCACCCAGTAGGCCTCAGCTGAGGCCTAGGCCCAGGGGAAAGGCCCTAGCGGGGCTGAGTTGGGGTAGCTGCCCGTGCATGTCTGGACACACTCCCTGCAGCCTGCCCCTTCGTGGGGCAGTAGCCCTGGACGCCAGGAAGGCCTGGGCAAGGCTGGCCAAGGGCAGGGGCCTCGCTGGGTTGTGCCTCTGGCCTGTGGGGCCTCCCAGCAGAACCGGCCCTCTCCCTCTGGCACACCTCCCCGCCTGCCTCCAAAGGCCGTTTTGGAAGCACTCTGGCCGGCTGTTCCCGCAAATCGCGCACACTGCTCTGAAACCCGGGAGAAAAGTGCTTTGGGGTGGTCCTCTCTCCGGGCCCATGGCCCCGAGCCTGGGGACCAGCTCGGGGGGGTCCACACTCCCAGGCCAAGGCCCAACTCCATGCACACGTCTGTTCCTGCCCCCTGCCCCTTCAGAGAGCTCGGCTGAGCCAGAGTCTGTCAGGCAGCTCCCTGGCAGCCCCAGCAGCTCCGCCTGGGTGGGAAGAGGCAGAGCCGACCTAGGATCACAGTGGGCCTCTTGCTCTCCCTGCTCCCCTGAGGCAGCTGGGGCAAAGACGGCTTGGGCATCCACCCCGTTGCTCCCCTCTTCCCTCTGCCAGAAGGCTCTGCCTCCTGGGACGTTGCAGTGTGGAGACAGCCCCTGCCAGCACCTTCCCACCCAGTAGGCCTCAGCTGAGGCCTAGGCCCAGGGGAAAGGCCCTAGCGGGGCTGAGTTGGGGTAGCTGCCCGTGCATGTCTGGACACACTCCCTGCAGCCTGCCCCTTCGTGGGGCAGTAGCCCTGGACGCCAGGAAGGCCTGGGCAAGGCTGGCCAAGGGCAGGGGCCTCGCTGGGTTGTGCCTCTGGCCTGTGGGGCCTCCCAGCAGAACCGGCCCTCTCCCTCTGGCACACCTCCCCCCCGCCTGCCTCCAAAGCGTTTTTTGGAAGCACTCTGGCCGGCTGTTCCCGCAAATCGCGCACACTGCTCTGAAACCCGGGAGAAAAGTGCTTTGGGGTGGTCCTCTCTCCGGGCCCATGGCCCCGAGCCTGGGGACCAGCTCGGGGGTCCACACTCCCAGGCCAAGGCCCAACTCCATGCACACGTCTGTTCCTGCCCCCTGCCCCTTCAGAGAGCTCGGCTGAGCCAGAGTCTGTCAGGCAGCTCCCTGGCAGCCCCAGCAGCTCCGCCTGGGTGGGAAGAGGCAGAGCCGACCTAGGATCACAGTGGGCCTCTTGCTCTCCCTGCTCCCCTGAGGCAGCTGGGGCAAAGACGGCTTGGGCATCCACCCCGTTGCTCCCCTCTTCCCTCTGCCAGAAGGCTCTGCCTCCTGGGACGTTGCAGTGTGGAGACAGCCCCTGCCAGCACCTTCCCACCCAGTAGGCCTCAGCTGAGGCCTAGGCCCAGGGGAAAGGCCCTAGCGGGGCTGAGTTGGGTAGTAGCTGCCCGTGCATGTCTGGACACACTCCCTGCAGCCTGCCCCTTCGTGGGGCAGTAGCCCTGGACGCCAGGAAGGCCTGGGCAAGGCTGGCCAAGGGCAGGGGCCTCGCTGGGTTGTGCCTCTGGCCTGTGGGGCCTCCCAGCAGAACCGGCCCTCTCCCTCTGGCACACCTCCCCGCCTGCCTCCAAAGGCCGTTTTGGAAGCACTCTGGCCGGCTGTTCCCGCAAATCGCGCACACTGCTCTGAAACCCGGGAGAAAAGTGCTTTGGGGTGGTCCTCTCTCCGGGCCCATGGCCCCGAGCCTGGGGACCAGCTCGGGGGTCCACACTCCCAGGCCAAGGCCCAACTCCATGCACACGTCTGTTCCTGCCCCCTGCCCCTTCAGAGAGCTCGGCTGAGCCAGAGTCTGTCAGGCAGCTCCCTGGCAGCCCCAGCAGCTCCGCCTGGGTGGGAAGAGGCAGAGCCGACCTAGGATCACAGTGGGCCTCTTGCTCTCCCTGCTGCTCCCCTGAGGCAGCTGGGGCAAAGACGGCTTGGGCATCCACCCCGTTGCTCCCCTCTTCCCTCTGCCAGAAGGCTCTGCCTCCTGGGACGTTGCAGTGTGGAGACAGCCCCTGCCAGCACCTTCCCACCCAGTAGGCCTCAGCTGAGGCCTAGGCCCAGGGGAAAGGCCCTAGCGGGGCTGAGTTGGGGTAGCTGCCCGTGCATGTCTGGACACACTCCCTGCAGCCTGCCCCTTCGTGGGGCAGTAGCCCTGGACGCCAGGAAGGCCTGGGCAAGGCTGGCCAAGGGCAGGGGCCTCGCTGGGTTGTGCCTCTGGCCTGTGGGGCCTCCCAGCAGAACCGGCCCTCTCCCTCTGGCACACCTCCCCGCCTGCCTCCAAAGGCCGTTTTGGAAGCACTCTGGCCGGCTGTTCCCGCAAATCGCGCACACTGCTCTGAAACCCGGGAGAAAAGTGCTTTGGGGTGGTCCTCTCTCCGGGCCCATGGCCCCGAGCCTGGGGACCAGCTCGGGGGTCCACACTCCCAGGCCAAGGCCCAACTCCATGCACACGTCTGTTCCTGCCCCCTGCCCCTTCAGAGAGCTCGGCTGAGCCAGAGTCTGTCAGGCAGCTCCCTGGCAGCCCCAGCAGCTCCGCCTGGGTGGGAAGAGGCAGAGCCGACCTAGGATCACAGTGGGCCTCTTGCTCTCCCTGCTCCCCTGAGGCAGCTGGGGCAAAGACGGCTTGGGCATCCACCCCGTTGCTCCCCTCTTCCCTCTGCCAGAAGGCTCTGCCTCCTGGGACGTTGCAGTGTGGAGACAGCCCCTGCCAGCACCTTCCCACCCAGTAGGCCTCAGCTGAGGCCTAGGCCCAGGGGAAAGGCCCTAGCGGGGCTGAGTTGGGGTAGCTGCCCGTGCATGTCTGGACACACTCCCTGCAGCCTGCCCCTTCGTGGGGCAGTAGCCCTGGACGCCAGGAAGGCCTGGGCAAGGCTGGCCAAGGGCAGGGGCCTCGCTGGGTTGTGCCTCTGGCCTGTGGGGCCTCCCAGCAGAACCGGCCCTCTCCCTCTGGCACACCTCCCCGCCTGCCTCCAAAGGCCGTTTTGGAAGCACTCTGGCCGGCTGTTCCCGCAAATCGCGCACACTGCTCTGAAACCCGGGAGAAAAGTGCTTTTTGGGGTGGTCCTCTCTCCGGGCCCATGGCCCCGAGCCTGGGGACCAGCTCGGGGGTCCACACTCCCAGGCCAAGGCCCAACTCCATGCACACGTCTGTTCCTGCCCCCTGCCCCTTCAGAGAGCTCGGCTGAGCCAGAGTCTGTCAGGCAGCTCCCTGGCAGCCCCAGCAGCTCCGCCTGGGTGGGAAGAGGCAGAGCCGACCTAGGATCACAGTGGGCCTCTTGCTCTCCCTGCTCCCCTGAGGCAGCTGGGGCAAAGACGGCTTGGGCATCCACCCCGTTTGCTCCCCTCTTCCCTCTGCCAGAAGGCTCTGCCTCCTGGGACGTTGCAGTGTGGAGACAGCCCCTGCCAGCACCTTCCCACCCAGTAGGCCTCAGCTGAGGCCTAGGCCCAGGGGAAAGGCCCTAGCGGGGCTGAGTTGGGGTAGCTGCCCGTGCATGTCTGGACACACTCCCTGCAGCCTGCCCCTTCGTGGGGCAGTAGCCCTGGACGCCAGGAAGGCCTGGGCAAGGCTGGCCAAGGGCAGGGGCCTCGCTGGGTTGTGCCTCTGGCCTGTGGGGCCTCCCAGCAGAACCGGCCCTCTCCCTCTGGCACACCTCCCCGCCTGCCTCCAAAGGCCGTTTTGGAAGCACTCTGGCCGGCTGTTCCCGCAAATCGCGCACACTGCTCTGAAACCCGGGAGAAAAGTGCTTTGGGGTGGTCCTCTCTCCGGGCCCATGGCCCCGAGCCTGGGGACCAGCTCGGGGGTCCACACTCCCAGGCCAAGGCCCAACTCCATGCACACGTCTGTTCCTGCCCCCTGCCCCAGAGAGAGCTCGGCTGAGCCAGAGTCTGTCAGGCAGCTCCCTGGCAGCCCCCAGCAGCTCCGCCTGGGTGGGAAGAGGCAGAGCCGACCTAGGATCACAGTGGGCCTCTTGCTCTCCCTGCTCCCCTGAGGCAGCTGGGGCAAAGACGGCTTGGGCATCCACCCCGTTGCTCCCCTCTTCCCTCTGCCAGAAGGCTCTGCCTCCTGGGACGTTGCAGTGTGGAGACAGCCCCTGCCAGCACCTTCCCACCCAGTAGGCCTCAGCTGAGGCCTAGGCCCAGGGGAAAGGCCCTAGCGGGGCTGAGTTGGGGTAGCTGCCCGTGCATGTCTGGACACACTCCCTGCAGCCTGCCCCTTCGTGGGGCAGTAGCCCTGGACGCCAGGAAGGCCTGGGCAAGGCTGGCCAAGGGCAGGGGCCTCGCTGGGTTGTGCCTCTGGCCTGTGGGGCCTCCCAGCAGAACCGGCCCTCTCCCTCTGGCACACCTCCCCGCCTGCCTCCAAAGGCCGTTTTGGAAGCACTCTGGCCGGCTGTTCCCGCAAATCGCGCACACTGCTCTGAAACCCGGGAGAAAAGTGCTTTGGGGGGTGGTCCTCTCTCCGGGCCCATGGCCCCGAGCCTGGGGACCAGCTCGGGGGTCCACACTCCCAGGCCAAGGCCCAACTCCATGCACACGTCTGTTCCTGCCCCCTGCCCCTTCAGAGAGCTCGGCTGAGCCAGAGTCTGTCAGGCAGCTCCCTGGCAGCCCCAGCAGCTCCGCCTGGGTGGGAAGAGGCAGAGCCGACCTAGGATCACAGTGGGCCTCTTGCTCTCCCTGCTCCCCTGAGGCAGCTGGGGCAAAGACGGCTTGGGCATCCACCCCGTTGCTCCCCTCTTCCCTCTGCCAGAAGGCTCTGCCTCCTGGGACGTTGCAGTGTGGAGACAGCCCCTGCCAGCACCTTCCCACCCAGTAGGCCTCAGCTGAGGCCTAGGCCCAGGGGAAAGGCCCTAGCGGGGCTGAGTTGGGGTAGCTGCCCGTGCATGTCTGGACACACTCCCTGCAGCCTGCCCCTTCGTGGGGCAGTAGCCCTGGACGCCAGGAAGGCCTGGGCAAGGCAGGCCAAGGGCAGGGGCCTCGCTGGGTTGTGCCTCTGGCCTGTGGGGCCTCCCAGCAGAACCGGCCCTCTCCCTCTGGCACACCTCCCCGCCTGCCTCCAAAGGCCGTTTTGGAAGCACTCTGGCCGGCTGTTCCCGCAAATCGCGCACACTGCTCTGAAACCCGGGAGAAAAGTGCTTTGGGGTGGTCCTCTCTCCGGGCCCATGGCCCCGAGCCTGGGGACCAGCTCGGGGGTCCACACTCCCAGGCCAAGGCCCAACTCCATGCACACGTCTGTTCCTGCCCCCTGCCCCTTCAGAGAGCTCGGCTGAGCCAGAGTCTGTCAGGCAGCTCCCTGGCAGCCCCAGCAGCTCCGCCTGGGTGGGAAGAGGCAGAGCCGACCTAGGATCACAGTGGGCCTCTCTTGCTCTCCCTGCTCCCCTGAGGCAGCTGGGGCAAAGACGGCTTGGGCATCCACCCCGTTGCTCCCCTCTTCCCTCTGCCAGAAGGCTCTGCCTCCTGGGACGTTGCAGTGTGGAGACAGCCCCTGCCAGCACCTTCCCACCCAGTAGGCCTCAGCTGAGGCCTAGGCCCAGGGGAAAGGCCCTAGCGGGGCTGAGTTGGGGTAGCTGCCCGTGCATGTCTGGACACACTCCCTGCAGCCTGCCCCTTCGTGGGGCAGTAGCCCTGGACGCCAGGAAGGCCTGGGCAAGGCTGGCCAAGGGCAGGGGCCTCGCTGGGTTGTGCCTCTGGCCTGTGGGGCCTCCCAGCAGAACCGGCCCTCTCCCTCTGGCACACCCCCCCCCCCGCCTGCCTCCAAAGGCCGTTTTGGAAGCACTCTGGCCGGCTGTTCCCGCAAATCGCGCACACTGCTCTGAAACCCGGGAGAAAAGTGCTTTGGGGTGGTCCTCTCTCCGGGCCCATGGCCCCGAGCCTGGGGACCAGCTCGGGGGTCCACACTCCCAGGCCAAGGCCCAACTCCATGCACACGTCTGTTCCTGCCCCCTGCCCCTTCAGAGAGCTCGGCTGAGCCAGAGTCTGTCAGGCAGCTCCCTGGCAGCCCCAGCAGCTCCGCCTGGGTGGGAAGAGGCAGAGCCGACCTAGGATCACAGTGGGGCCTCTTGCTCTCCCTGCTCCCCTGAGGCAGCTGGGGCAAAGACGGCTTGGGCATCCACCCCGTTGCTCCCCTCTTCCCTCTGCCAGAAGGCTCTGCCTCCTGGGGACGTTGCAGTGTGGAGACAGCCCCTGCCAGCACCTTCCCACCCAGTAGGCCTCAGCTGAGGCCTAGGCCCAGGGGAAAGGCCCTAGCGGGGCTGAGTTGGGGTAGCTGCCCGTGCATGTCTGGACACACTCCCTGCAGCCTGCCCCTTCGTGGGGCAGTAGCCCTGGACGCCAGGAAGGCCGGGCAAGGCTGGCCAAGGGCAGGGGCCTCGCTGGGTTGTGCCTCTGGCCTGTGGGGCCTCCCAGCAGAACCGGCCCTCTCCCTCTGGCACACCTCCCCGCCTGCCTCCAAAGGCCGTTTTGGAAGCACTCTGGCCGGCTGTTCCCGCAAATCGCGCATGCACTGCACTGCTCTGAAACCCGGGAGAAAAGTGCTTTGGGGTGGTCCTCTCTCCGGGCCCATGGCCCCGAGCCTGGGGACCAGCTCGGGGGTCCACACTCCCAGGCCAAGGCCCAACTCCATGCACACGTCTGTTCCTGCCCCCTGCCCCTTCAGAGAGCTCGGCTGAGCCAGAGTCTGTCAGGCAGCTCCCTGGCAGCCCCAGCAGCTCCGCCTGGGTGGGAAGAGGCAGAGCCGACCTAGGATCACAGTGGGCCTCTTGCTCTCCCTGCTCCCCTGAGGCAGCTGGGGCAAAGACGGCTTGGGCATCCACCCCGTTGCTCCCCTCTTCCCTCTGCCAGAAGGCTCTGCCTCCTGGGACGTTGCAGTGTGGAGACAGCCCCTGCCAGCACCTTCCCACCCAGTAGGCCTCAGCTGAGGCCTAGGCCCAGGGGAAAGGCCCTAGCGGGGCTGAGTTGGGGTAGCTGCCCGTGCATGTCTGGACACACTCCCTGCAGCCTGCCCCTTCGTGGGGCAGTAGCCCTGGACGCCAGGAAGGCCTGGGCAAGGCTGGCCAAGGGCAGGGGCCTCGCTGGGTTGTGCCTCTGGCCTGTGGGGCCTCCCAGCAGAACCGGCCCTCTCCCTCTGGCACACCTCCCCGCCTGCCTCCAAAGGCCGTTTTGGAAGCACTCTGGCCGGCTGTTCCCGCAAATCGCGCACACTGCTCTGAAACCCGGGAGAAAAGTGCTTTGGGGTGGTCCTCTCTCCGGGCCCATGGCCCCGAGCCTGGGGACCAGCTCGGGGGTCCACACTCCCAGGCCAGGCCAAGGCCCCCATGCATGCACACGTCTGTTCCTGCCCCCTGCCCCTTCAGAGAGCTCGGCTGAGCCAGAGTCTGTCAGGCAGCTCCCTGGCAGCCCCAGCAGCTCCGCCTGGGTGGGAAGAGGCAGAGCCGACCTAGGATCACAGTGGGGCCTCTTGCTCTCCCTGCTCCCCTGAGGCAGCTGGGGCAAAGACGGCTTGGGCATCCCCCCCGTTGCTCCCCTCTTCCCTCTGCCAGAAGGCTCTGCCTCCTGGGACGTTGCAGTGTGGAGACAGCCCCTGCCAGCACCTTCCCACCCAGTAGGCCTCAGCTGAGGCCTAGGCCCAGGGGAAAGGCCCTAGCGGGGCTGAGTTGGGGTAGCTGCCCGTGCATGTCTGGACACACTCCCTGCAGCCTGCCCCTTCGTGGGGCAGTAGCCCTGGACGCCAGGAAGGCCTGGGCAAGGCTGGCCAAGGGCAGGGGCCTCGCTGGGTTGTGCCTCTGGCCTGTGGGGCCTCCCAGCAGAAACCGCCCCCCTCTCCCTCTGGCACACCTCCCCGCCTGCCTCCAAAGGCCGTTTTGGAAGCACTCTGGCCGGCTGTTCCCGCAAATCGCGCACACTGCTCTGAAACCCGGGAGAAAAGTGCTTTGGGGTGGTCCTCTCTCCGGGCCCATGGCCCCGAGCCTGGGGACCAGCTCGGGGGTCCACACTCCCAGGCCAAGGCCCAACTCCATGCACACGTCTGTTCCTGCCCCCTGCCCCTTCAGAGAGCTCGGCTGAGCCAGAGTCTGTCAGGCAGCTCCCTGGCAGCCCCAGCAGCTCCGCCTGGGTGGGAAGAGGCAGAGCCGACCTAGGATCACAGTGGGCCTCTTGCTCTCCCTGCTCCCCTGAGGCAGCTGGGGCAAAGACGGCTTGGGCATCCACCCCGTTGCTCCCCTCTTCCCTCTGCCAGAAGGCTCTGCCTCCTGGGACGTTGCAGTGTGGAGACAGCCCCTGCCAGCACCTTCCCACCCAGTAGGCCTCAGCTGAGGCCTAGGCCCAGGGGAAAGGCCCTAGCGGGGCTGAGTTGGGGTAGCTGCCCGTGCATGTCTGGACACACTCCCTGCAGCCTGCCCCTTCGTGGGGCAGTAGCCCTGGACGCCAGGAAGGCCTGGGCAAGGCTGGCCAAGGGCAGGGGGCCTCGCTGGGTTGTGCCTCTGGCCTGTGGGGCCTCCCAGCAGAACCGGCCCTCTCCCTCTGGCACACCTCCCCGCCTGCCTCCAAAGGCCGTTTTGGAAGCACTCTGGCCGGCTGTTCCCGCAAATCGCGCACACTGCTCTGAAACCCGGGAGAAAAGTGCTTTGGGGTGGTCCTCTCTCCGGGCCCATGGCCCCGAGCCTGGGGACCAGCTCGGGGGTCCACACTCCCAGGCCAAGGCCCAACTCCATGCACACGTCTGTTCCTGCCCCCTGCCCCTTCAGAGAGCTCGGCTGAGCCAGAGTCTGTCAGGCAGCTCCCTGGCAGCCCCAGCAGCTCTCCGCCTGGGTGGGAAGAGGCAGAGCCGACCTAGGATCACAGTGGGCCTCTTGCTCTCCCTGCTCCCCTGAGGCAGCTGGGGCAAAGACGGCTTGGGCATCCACCCCGTTGCTCCCCTCTTCCCTCTGCCAGAAGGCTCTGCCTCCTGCCTCCTGGGACGTTGCAGTGTGGAGACAGCCCCTGCCAGCACCTTCCCACCCAGTAGGCCTCAGTAGGCCTCAGCTGAGGCCTAGGCCCAGGGGAAAGGCCCTAGCGGGGCTGAGTTGGGGTAGCTGCCCGTGCATGTCTGGACACACTCCCTGCAGCCTGCCCCTTCGTGGGGCAGTAGCCCTGGACGCCAGGAAGGCCTGGGCAAGGCTGGCCAAGGGCAGGGGCCTCGCTGGGTTGTGCCTCTGGCCTGTGGGGCCTCCCAGCAGAACCGGCCCTCTCCCTCTGGCACACCTCCCCGCCTGCCTCCAAAGGCCGTTTTGGAAGCACTCTGGCCGGCTGTTCCCGCAAATCGCGCACACTGCTCTGAAACCCGGGAGAAAAGTGCTTTGGGGTGGTCCTCTCTCCGGGCCCATGGCCCCGAGCCTGGGGACCAGCTCGGGGGTCCACACTCCCAGGCCAAGGCCCAACTCCATGCACACACGTCTGTTCCTGCCCCCTGCCCCTTCAGAGAGCTCGGCTGAGCCAGAGCCAGAGTCTGTCAGGCAGCTCCCTGGCAGCCCCAGCAGCTCCGCCTGGGTGGGAAGAGGCAGAGCCGACCTAGGATCACAGTGGGCCTCTTGCTCTCCCTGCTCCCCTGAGGCAGCTGGGGCAAAGACGGCTTGGGCATCCACCCCGTTGCTCCCCTCTTCCCTCTGCCAGAAGGCTCTGCCTCCTGGGACGTTGCAGTGTGGAGACAGCCCCTGCCAGCACCTTCCCACCCAGTAGGCCTCAGCTGAGGCCTAGGCCCAGGGGAAAGGCCCTAGCGGGGCTGAGTTGGGGTAGCTGCCCGTGCATGTCTGGACACACTCCCTCCCTGCAGCCTGCCCCTTCGTGGGGCAGTAGCCCTGGACGCCAGGAAGGCCTGGGCAAGGCTGGCCAAGGGCAGGGGCCTCGCTGGGTTGTGCCTCTGGCCTGTGGGGCCTCCCAGCAGAACCGGCCCCTCTCCCTCTGGCACACCTCCCCGCCTGCCTCCAAAGGCCGTTTTGGAAGCACTCTGGCCGGCTGTTCCCGCAAATCGCGCACACTGCTCTGAAACCCGGGAGAAAAGTGCTTTGGGGTGGTCCTCTCTCCGGGCCCATGGCCCCGAGCCTGGGGACCAGCTCGGGGGTCCACACTCCCAGGCCAAGGCCCAACTCCATGCACACGTCTGTTCCTGCCCCCTGCCCCTTCAGAGAGCTCGGCTGAGCCAGAGTCTGTCAGGCAGCTCCCTGGCAGCCCCAGCAGCTCCGCCTGGGTGGGAAGAGGCAGAGCCGACCTAGGATCACAGTGGGCCTCTTGCTCTCCCTGCTCCCCCCTGAGGCAGCTGGGGCAAAGACGGCTTGGGCATCCACCCCGTTGCTCCCCTCTTCCCTCTGCCAGAAGGCTCTGCCTCCTGGGACGTTGCAGTGTGGAGACAGCCCCTGCCAGCACCTTCCCACCCAGTAGGCCTCAGCTGAGGCCTAGGCCCAGGGGAAAGGCCCTAGCGGGGCTGAGTTGGGGTAGCTGCCCGTGCATGTCTGGACACACTCCCTGCAGCCTGCCCCCCTTCGTGGGGCAGTAGCCCTGGACGCCAGGAAGGCCTGGGCAAGGCTGGCCAAGGGCAGGGGCCTCGCTGGGTTGTGCCTCTGGCCTGTGGGGCCTCCCAGCAGAACCGGCCCTCTCCCTCTGGCACACCTCCCCCGCCTGCCTCCAAAGGCCGTTTTGGAAGCACTCTGGCCGGCTGTTCCCGCAAATCGCGCACACTGCTCTGAAACCCGGGAGAAAAGTGCTTTGGGGTGGGTCTCTCTCCGGGCCCATGGCCCCGATGGCCCCGAGCCTCTGGGGACCAGCTCGGGGGTCCACACTCCCAGGCCAAGGCCCAACTCCATGCACACGTCTGTTCCTGCCCCCTGCCCCTTCAGAGAGCTCGGCTGAGCCAGAGTCTGTCAGGCAGCTCCCTGGCAGCCCCAGCAGCTCCGCCTGGGTGGGAAGAGGCAGAGCCGACCTAGGATCACAGTGGGCCTCTTGCTCTCCCTGCTCCCCTGAGGCAGCTGGGGCAAAGACGGCTTGGGCATCCCCACCCCGTTGCTCCCCTCTTCCCTCTGCCAGAAGGCTCTGCCTCCTGGGACGTTGCAGTGTGGAGACAGCCCCTGCCAGCACCTTCCCACCCAGTAGGCCTCAGCTGAGGCCTAGGCCCAGGGGAAAGGCCCTAGCGGGGCTGAGTTGGGGTAGCTGCCCGTGCATGTCTGGACACACTCCCTGCAGCCTGCCCCTTCGTGGGGCAGTAGCCCTGGACGCCAGGAAGGCCTGGGCAAGGCTGCGGGCAGGGGCCTCGCTGGGTTGTGCCTCTGGCCTGTGGGGCCTCCCAGCAGAACCGGCCCTCTCCCTCTGGCACACCTCCCCGCCTGCCTCCAAAGGCGTTTTTTGGAAGCACTCTGGCCGGCTGTTCCCGCAAATCGCGCACACTGCTCTGAAACCCGGGAGAAAAGTGCTTTGGGGTGGTCCTCTCTCCGGGCCCATGGCCCCGAGCCTGGGGACCAGCTCGGGGGTCCACACTCCCAGGCCAAGGCCCAACTCCATGCACACGTCTGTTCCTGCCCCCTGCCCCTTCAGAGAGCTCGGCTGAGCCAGAGTCTGTCAGGCAGCTCCCTGGCAGCCCCAGCAGCTCCGCCTGGGTGGGAAGAGGCAGAGCCGACCTAGGATCACAGTGGGCCTCTTGCTCTCCCTGCTCCCCTGAGGCAGCTGGGGCAAAGACGGCTTGGGCATCCACCCCGTTGCTCCCCTCTTCCCTCTGCCAGAAGGCTCTGCCTCCTGGGACGTTGCAGTGTGGAGACAGCCCCTGCCAGCACCTTCCCACCCAGTAGGCCTCAGCTGAGGCCTAGGCCCAGGGGAAAGGCCCTAGCGGGGCTGAGTTGGGGTAGCTGCCCGTGCATGTCTGGACACACTCCCTGCAGCCTGCCCCTTCGTGGGGCAGTAGCCCTGGACGCCAGGAAGGCCTGGGCAAGGCTGGCCAAGGGCAGGGGCCTCGCTGGGTTGTGCCTCTGGCCTGTGGGGCCTCCCAGCAGAACCGGCCCTCTCCCTCTGGCACACCTCCCCGCCTGCCTCCAAAGGCCGTTTTGGAAGCACTCTGGCCGGCTGTTCCCGCAAATCGCGCACACTGCTCTGAAACCCGGGAGAAAAGTGCTTTGGGGTGGTCCTCTCTCCGGGCCCATGGCCCCGAGCCTGGGGACCAGCTCGGGGGTCCACACTCCCAGGCCAAGGCCCAACTCCATGCACACGTCTGTTCCTGCCCCCTGCCCCTTCAGAGAGAGAGCTCGGCTGAGCCAGAGTCTGTCAGGCAGCTCCCTGGCAGCCCCAGCAGCTCCGCCTGGGTGGGAAGAGGCAGAGCCGACCTAGGATCACAGTGGGCCTCTTGCTCTCCCTGCTCCCCTGAGGCAGCTGGGGCAAAGACGGCTTGGGCATCCACCCCGTTGCTCCCCTCTTCCCTCTGCCAGAAGGCTCTGCCTCCTGGGACGTTGCAGTGTGGAGACAGCCCCTGCCAGCACCTTCCCACCCACCCAGTAGGCCTCAGCTGAGGCCTAGGCCCAGGGGAAAGGCCCTAGCGGGGCTGAGTTGGGGTAGCTGCCCGTGCATGTCTGGACACACTCCCTGCAGCCTGCCCCTTCGTGGGGCAGTAGCCCTGGACGCCAGGAAGGCCTGGGCAAGGCTGGCCAAGGGCAGGGGCCTCGCTGGGTTGTGCCTCTGGCCTGTGGGGCCTCCCAGCAGAACCGGCCCTCTCCCTCTGGCACACCTCCCCGCCTGCCTCCAAAGGCCGTTTTGGAAGCACTCTGGCCGGCTGTTCCCGCAAATCGCGCACACTGCTCTGAAACCCGGGAGAAAAGTGCTTTGGGGTGGTCCTCTCTCCGGGCCCATGGCCCCGAGCCTGGGGACCAGCTCGGGGGTCCACACTCCCAGGCCAAGGCCCAACTCCATGCACACGTCTGTTCCTGCCCCCTGCCCCTTCAGAGAGCTCGGCTGAGCCAGAGTCTGTCAGGCAGCTCCCTGGCAGCCCCAGCAGCTCCGCCTGGGTGGGAAGAGGCAGAGCAGAGCCGACCTAGGATCACAGTGGGCCTCTTGCTCTCCCTGCTCCCCTGAGGCAGCTGGGGCAAAGACGGCTTGGGCATCCACCCCGTTGCTCCCCTCTTCCCTCTGCCAGAAGGCTCTGCCTCCTGGGACGTTGCAGTGTGGAGACAGCCCCTGCCAGCACCTTCCCACCCAGTAGGCCTCAGCTGAGGCCTAGGCCAGGGGAAAGGCCCTAGCGGGGCTGAGTTGGGGTAGCTGCCCGTGCATGTCTGGACACACTCCCTGCAGCCTGCCCCTTCGTGGGGCAGTAGCCCTGGACGCCAGGAAGGCCTGGGCAAGGCTGGCCAAGGGCAGGGGCCTCGCTGGGTTGTGCCTCTGGCCTGTGGGGCCTCCCAGCAGAACCGGCCCCCTCTCCCTCTGGCACACCTCCCCGCCTGCCTCCAAAGGCCGTTTTGGAAGCACTCTGGCCGGCTGTTCCCGCAAATCGCGCACACTGCTCTGAAACCCGGGAGAAAAGTGCTTTGGGGTGGTCCTCTCTCCGGGCCCATGGCCCCGAGCCTGGGGACCAGCTCGGGGGTCCACACTCCCAGGCCAAGGCCCAACTCCATGCACACGTCTGTTCCTGCCCCCTGCCCCTTCAGAGAGCTCGGCTGAGCCAGAGTCTGTCAGGCAGCTCCCTGGCAGCCCCAGCAGCTCCGCCTGGGTGGGAAGAGGCAGAGCCGACCTAGGATCACAGTGGGCCTCTTGCTCTCCCTGCTCCCCTGAGGCAGCTGGGGCAAAGACGGCTTGGGCATCCACCCCGTTGCTCCCCTCTTCCCTCTGCCAGAAGGCTCTGCCTCCTGGGACGTTGCAGTGTGGAGACAGCCCCTGCCAGCACCTTCCCACCCAGTAGGCCTCAGCTGAGGCCTAGGCCCAGGGGAAAGGCCCTAGCGGGGCTGAGTTGGGGTAGCTGCCCGTGCATGTCTGGACACACTCCCTGCAGCCTGCCCCTTCGTGGGGCAGTAGCCCTGGACGCCAGGAAGGCCTGGGCAAGGCTGGCCAAGGGCAGGGGCCTCGCTGGGTTGTGCCTCTGGCCTGTGGGGCCTCCCAGCAGAACCGGCCCTCTCCCTCTGGCACACCTCCCCGCCTGCCTCCAAAGGCCGTTTTGGAAGCACTCTGGCCGGCTGTTCCCGCAAATCGCGCACACTGCTCTGAAACCCGGGAGAAAAGTGCTTTGGGGTGGTCCTCTCTCCGGGCCCATGGCCCCGAGCCTGGGGACCAGCTCGGGGGTCCACACTCCCAGGCCAAGGCCCAACTCCATGCACACGTCTGTTCCTGCCCCCTGCCCCTTCAGAGAGCTCGGCTGAGCCAGAGTCTGTCAGGCAGCTCCCTGGCAGCCCCAGCAGCTCCGCCTGGGTGGGAAGAGGCAGAGCCGACCTAGGATCACAGTGGGCCTCTTGCTCTCCCTGCTCCCCTGAGGCAGCTGGGGCAAAGACGGCTTGGGCATCCACCCCGTTGCTCCCCTCTTCCCTCTGCCAGAAGGCTCTGCCTCCTGGGACGTTGCAGTGTGGAGACAGCCCCTGCCAGCACCTTCCCACCCAGTAGGCCTCAGCTGAGGCCTAGGCCCAGGGGAAAGGCCCTAGCGGGGCTGAGTTGGGGTAGCTGCCCGTGCATGTCTGGACACACTCCCTGCAGCCTGCCCCGTCGTGGGGCAGTAGCCCTGGACGCCAGGAAGGCCTGGGCAAGGCTGGCCAAGGGCAGGGGCCTCGCTGGGTTGTGCCTCTGGCCTGTGGGGCCTCCCAGCAGAACCGGCCCTCTCCCTCTGGCACACCTCCCCGCCTGCCTCCAAAGGCCGTTTTGGAAGCACTCTGGCCGGCTGTTCCCGCAAATCGCGCACACTGCTCTGAAACCCGGGAGAAAAGTGCTTTGGGGTGGTCCTCTCTCCGGGCCCATGGCCCCGAGCCTGGGGACCAGCTCGGGGGTCCACACTCCCAGGCCAAGGCCCAACTCCATGCACACGTCTGTTCCTGCCCCCTGCCCCTTCAGAGAGCTCGGCTGAGCCAGAGTCTGTCAGGCAGCTCCCTGGCAGCCCCAGCAGCTCCGCCTGGGTGGGAAGAGGCAGAGCCGACCTAGGATCACAGTGGGCCTCTTGCTCTCCCTGCTCCCCTGAGGCAGCTGGGGCAAAGACGGCTTGGGCATCCACCCCGTTGCTCCCCTCTTCCCTCTGCCAGAAGGCTCTGCCTCCTGGGACGTTGCAGTGTGGAGACAGCCCCTGCCAGCACCTTCCCACCCAGTAGGCCTCAGCTGAGGCCTAGGCCCAGGGGAAAGGCCCTAGCGGGGCTGAGTGGGGGTAGCTGCCCGTGCATGTCTGGACACACTCCCTGCAGCCTGCCCCTTCGTGGGGCAGTAGCCCTGGACGCCAGGAAGGCCTGGGCAAGGCTGGCCAAGGGCAGGGGCCTCGCTGGGTTGTGCCTCTGGCCTGTGGGGCCTCCCAGCAGAACCGGCCCTCTCCCTCTGGCACACCTCCCCGCCTGCCTCCAAAGGCCGTTTTGGAAGCACTCTGGCCGGCTGTTCCCGCAAATCGCGCACACTGCTCTGAAACCCGGGAGAAAAGTGCTTTGGGGTGGTCCTCTCTCCGGGCCCATGGCCCCGAGCCTGGGGACCAGCTCGGGGGTCCACACTCCCAGGCCAAGGCCCAACCCATGCACACGTCTGTTCCTGCCCCCTGCCCCTTCAGAGAGCTCGGCTGAGCCAGAGTCTGTCAGGCAGCTCCCTGGCAGCAGCCCCAGCAGCTCCGCCTGGGTGGGAAGAGGCAGAGCCGACCTAGGATCACAGTGGGCCTCTTGCTCTCCCTGCTCCCCTGAGGCAGCTGGGGCAAAGACGGCTTGGGCATCCACCCCGTTGCTCCCCTCTTCCCTCTGCCAGAAGGCTCTGCCTCCTGGGACGTTGCAGTGTGGAGACAGCCCCTGCCAGCACCTTCCCACCCAGTAGGCCTCAGCTGAGGCCTAGGCCCAGGGGAAAGGCCCTAGCGGGGCTGAGTTGAGTTGGGGTAGCTGCCCGTGCATGTCTGGACACACTCCCTGCAGCCTGCCCCTTCGTGGGGCAGTAGCCCTGGACGCCAGGAAGGCCTGGGCAAGGCTGGCCAAGGGCAGGGGCCTCGCTGGGTTGTGCCTCTGGCCTGTGGGCCTCCCAGCAGAACCGGCCCTCTCCCTCTGGCACACCTCCCCGCCTGCCTCCAAAGGCCGTTTTGGAAGCACTCTGGCCGGCTGTTCCCGCAAATCGCGCACACTGCTCTGAAACCCGGGAGAAAAGTGCTTTGGGGTGGTCCTCTCTCCGGGCCCATGGCCCCGAGCCTGGGGACCAGCTCGGGGGTCCACACTCCCAGGCCAAGGCCCAACTCCATGCACACGTCTGTTCCTGCCCCCTGCCCCTTCAGAGAGCTCGGCTGAGCCAGAGTCTGTCAGGCAGCTCCCTGGCAGCCCCAGCAGCTCCGCCTGGGTGGGAAGAGGCAGAGCCGACCTAGGATCACAGTGGGGCCTCTTGCTCTCCCTGCTCCCCTGAGGCAGCTGGGGCAAAGACGGCTTGGGCATCCACCCCGTTGCTCCCCTCTTCCCTCTGCCAGAAGGCTCTGCCTCCTGGGACGTTGCAGTGTGGAGACAGCCCCTGCCAGCACCTTCCCACCCAGTAGGCCTCAGCTGAGGCCTAGGCCCAGGGGAAAGGCCCTAGCGGGGCTGAGTTGGGGTAGCTGCCCGTGCATGTCTGGACACACTCCCTGCAGCCTGCCCCTTCGTGGGGCAGTAGCCCTGGACGCCAGGAAGGCCTGGGCAAGGCTGGCCAAGGGCAGGGGCCTCGCTGGGTTGTGCCTCTGGCCTGTGGGGCCTCCCAGCAGAACCGGCCCTCTCCCTCTGGCACACCTCCCCGCCTGCCTCCAAAGGCCGTTTTGGAAGCACTCTGGCCGGCTGTTCCCGCAAATCGCGCACACTGCTCTGAAACCCGGGAGAAAAGTGCTTTGGGGTGGTCCTCTCTCCGGGCCCATGGCCCCGAGCCTGGGGACCAGCTCGGGGGTCCACACTCCCAGGCCAAGGCCCAACTCCATGCACACGTCTGTTCCTGCCCCCTGCCCCTTCAGAGAGCTCGGCTGAGCCAGAGTCTGTCAGGCAGCTCCCTGGCAGCCCCAGCAGCTCCGCCTGGGTGGGAAGAGGCAGAGCCGACCTAGGATCACAGTGGGCCTCTTGCTCTCCCTGCTCCCCTGAGGCAGCTGGGGCAAAGACGGCTTGGGCATCCACCCCGTTGCTCCCCTCTTCCCTCTGCCAGAAGGCTCTGCCTCCTGGGACGTTGCAGTGTGGAGACAGCCCCTGCCAGCACCTTCCCACCCAGTAGGCCTCAGCTGAGGCCTAGGCCCAGGGGAAAGGCCCTAGCGGGGCTGAGTTGGGGTAGCTGCCCGTGCATGTCTGGACACACTCCCTGCAGCCTGCCCCTTCGTGGGGCAGTAGCCCTGGACGCCAGGAAGGCCTGGGCAAGGCTGGCCAAGGGCAGGGGCCTCGCTGGGTTGTGCCTCTGGCCTGTGGGGCCTCCCAGCAGAACCGGCCCTCTCCCTCTGGCACACCTCCCCGCCTGCCTCCAAAGGCCGTTTTGGAAGCACTCTGGCCGGCTGTTCCCGCAAATCGCGCACACTGCTCTGAAACCCGGGAGAAAAGTGCTTTGGGGTGGTCCTCTCTCCGGGCCCATGGCCCCGAGCCTGGGGACCAGCTCGGGGGTCCACACTCCCAGGCCAAGGCCCAACTCCATGCACACGTCTGTTCCTGCCCCCTGCCCCTTCAGAGAGCTCGGCTGAGCCAGAGTCTGTCAGGCAGCTCCCTGGCAGCCCCAGCAGCTCCGCCTGGGTGGGAAGAGGCAGAGCCGACCTAGGATCACAGTGGGCCTCTTGCTCTCCCTGCTCCCCTGAGGCAGCTGGGGCAAAGACGGCTTGGGCATCCACCCCGTTGCTCCCCTCTTCCCTCTGCCAGAAGGCTCTGCCTCCTGGGACGTTGCAGTGTGGAGACAGCCCCTGCCAGCACCTTCCCACCCAGTAGGCCTCAGCTGAGGCCTAGGCCCAGGGGAAAGGCCCTAGCGGGGCTGAGTTGGGGTAGCTGCCCGTGCATGTCTGGACACACTCCCTGCAGCCTGCCCCTTCGTGGGGCAGTAGCCCTGGACGCCAGGAAGGCCTGGGCAAGGCTGGCCAAGGGCAGGGGCCTCGCTGGGTTGTGCCTCTGGCCTGTGGGGCCTCCCAGCAGAACCGGCCCTCTCCCTCTGGCACACCTCCCCGCCTGCCTCCAAAGGCCGTTTTGGAAGCACTCTGGCCGGCTGTTCCCGCAAATCGCGCACACTGCTCTGAAACCCGGGAGAAAAGTGCTTTGGGGTGGTCCTCTCTCCGGGCCCATGGCCCCGAGCCTGGGGACCAGCTCGGGGGTCCACACTCCCAGGCCAAGGCCCAACTCCATGCACACGTCTGTTCCTGCCCCCTGCCCCTTCAGAGAGCTCGGCTGAGCCAGAGTCAGCCAGAGTCTGTCAGGCAGCTCCCTGGCAGCCCCAGCAGCTCCGCCTGGGTGGGAAGAGGCAGAGCCGACCTAGGATCACAGTGGGCCTCTTGCTCTCCCTGCTCCCCTGAGGCAGCTGGGGCAAAGACGGCTTGGGGCATCCACCCCGTTGCTCCCCTCTTCCCTCTGCCAGAAGGCTCTGCCTCCTGGGACGTTGCAGTGTGGAGACAGCCCCTGCCAGCACCTTCCCACCCAGTAGGCCTCAGCTGAGGCCTAGGCCCAGGGGAAAGGCCCTAGCGGGGCTGAGTTGGGGTAGCTGCCCGTGCATGTCTGGACACACTCCCTGCAGCCTGCCCCTTCGTGGGGCAGTAGCCCTGGACGCCAGGAAGGCCTGGGCAAGGCTGGCCAAGGGCAGGGGCCTCGCTGGGTTGTGCCTCTGGCCTGTGGGGCCTCCCAGCAGAACCGGCCCTCTCCCTCTGGCACACCTCCCCGCCTGCCTCCAAAGGCCGTTTTGGAAGCACTCTGGCCGGCTGTTCCCGCAAATCGCGCACACTGCTCTGAAACCCGGGAGAAAAGTGCTTTGGGGTGGTCCTCTCTCCGGGCCCATGGCCCCGAGCCTGGGGACCAGCTCGGGGGTCCACACTCCCAGGCCAAGGCCCAACTCCATGCACACGTCTGTTCCTGCCCCCTGCCCCTTCAGAGAGCTCGGCTGAGCCAGAGTCTGTCAGGCAGCTCCCTGGCAGCCCCAGCAGCTCCGCCTGGGTGGGAAGAGGCAGAGCCGACCTAGGATCACAGTGGGCCTCTTGCTCTCCCTGCTCCCCTGAGGCAGCTGGGGCAAAGACGGCTTGGGCATCCACCCCGTTGCTCCCCTCTTCCCTCTGCCAGAAGGCTCTGCCTCCTGGGACGTTGCAGTGTGGAGACAGCCCCTGCCAGCACCTTCCCACCCAGTAGGCCTCAGCTGAGGCCTAGGCCCAGGGGAAAGGCCCTAGCGGGGCTGAGTTGGGGTAGCTGCCCGTGCATGTCTGGACACACTCCCTGCAGCCTGCCCCTTCGTGGGGCAGTAGCCCTGGACGCCAGGAAGGCCTGGGCAAGGCTGGCCAAGGGCAGGGGCCTCGCTGGGTTGTGCCTCTGGCCTGTGGGGCCTCCCAGCAGAACCGGCCCTCTCCCTCTGGCACACCTCCCCGCCTGCCTCCAAAGGCCGTTTTGGAAGCACTCTGGCCGGCTGTTCCCGCAAATCGCGCACACTGCTCTGAAACCCGGGAGAAAAGTGCTTTGGGGTGGTCCTCTCTCCGGGCCCATGGCCCCGAGCCTGGGGACCAGCTCGGGGGTCCACACTCCCAGGCCAAGGCCCAACTCCATGCACACGTCTGTTCCTGTCCCCTGCCCCTTCAGAGAGCTCGGCTGAGCCAGAGTCTGTCAGGCAGCTCCCTGGCAGCCCCAGCAGCTCCGCCTGGGTGGGAAGAGGCAGAGCCGACCTAGGATCACAGTGGGCCTCTTGCTCTCCCTGCTCCCCTGAGGCAGGCAGCTGGGGCAAAGACGGCTTGGGCATCCACCCCGTTGCTCCCCTCTTCCCTCTGCCAGAAGGCTCTGCCTCCTGGGACGTTGCAGTGTGGAGACAGCCCTGCCAGCACCTTCCCACCCAGTAGGCCTCAGCTGAGGCCTAGGCCCAGGGGAAAGGCCCTAGCGGGGCTGAGTTGGGGTAGCTGCCCGTGCATGTCTGGACACACTCCCTGCAGCCTGCCCCTTCGTGGGGCAGTAGCCCTGGACGCCAGGAAGGCCTGGGCAAGGCTGGCCAAGGGCAGGGGCCTCGCTGGGTTGTGCCTCTGGCCTGTGGGGCCTCCCAGCAGAACCGGCCCTCTCCCTCTGGCACACCTCCCCGCCTGCCTCCAAAGGCCGTTTTGGAAGCACTCTGGCCGGCTGTTCCCGCAAATCGCGCACACTGCTCTGAAACCCGGGAGAAAAGTGCTTTGGGGTGGTCCTCTCTCCGGGCCCATGGCCCCGAGCCTGGGGACCAGCTCGGGGGTCCACACTCCCAGGCCAAGGCCCAACTCCATGCACACGTCTGTTCCTGCCCCCTGCCCCTTCAGAGAGCTCGGCTGAGCCAGAGTCTGGCAGGCAGCTCCCTGGCAGCCCCAGCAGCTCCGCCTGGGTGGGAAGAGGCAGAGCCGACCTAGGATCACAGTGGGCCTCTTGCTCTCCCTGCTCCCCTGAGGCAGCTGGGGCAAAGACGGCTTGGGCATCCACCCCGTTGCCCCTCTTCCCTCTGCCAGAAGGCTCTGCCTCCTGGGACGTTGCAGTGTGGAGACAGCCCCCCTGCCAGCACCTTCCCACCCAGTAGGCCTCAGCTGAGGCCTAGGCCCAGGGGAAAGGCCCTAGCGGGGCTGAGTTGGGGTAGCTGCCCGTGCATGTCTGGACACACTCCCTGCAGCCTGCCCCTTCGTGGGGCAGTAGCCCTGGACGCCAGGAAGGCCTGGGCAAGGCTGGCCAAGGGCAGGGGCCTCGCTGGGTTGTGCCTCTGGCCTGTGGGGCCTCCCAGCAGAACCGGCCCGGCCCTCTCCCTCTGGCACACCTCCCCGCCTGCCTCCAAAGGCCGTTTTGGAAGCACTCTGGCCGGCTGTTCCCGCAAATCGCGCACACTGCTCTGAAACCCGGGAGAAAAGTGCTTTGGGGTGGTCCTCTCTCCGGGCCCATGGCCCCGAGCCTGGGGACCAGCTCGGGGGTCCACACTCCCAGGCCAAGGCCCAACTCCATGCACACGTCTGTTCCTGCCCCCTGCCCCTTCAGAGAGCTCGGCTGAGCCAGAGTCTGTCAGGCAGCTCCCTGGCAGCCCCAGCAGCTCCGCCTGGGTGGGAAGAGGCAGAGCCGACCTAGGATCACAGTGGGCCTCTTGCTCTCCCTGCTCCCCTGAGGCAGCTGGGGCAAAGACGGCTTGGGCATCCACCCCGTTGCTCCCCTCTTCCCTCTGCCAGAAGGCTCTGCCTCCTGGGACGTTGCAGTGTGGAGACAGCCCCTGCCAGCACCTTCCCACCCCAGTAGGCCTCAGCTGAGGCCTAGGCCCAGGGGGAAAGGCCCTAGCGGGGCTGAGTTGGGGTAGCTGCCCGTGCATGTCTGGACACACTCCCTGCAGCCTGCCCCTTCGTGGGGCAGTAGCCCTGGACGCCAGGAAGGCCTGGGCAAGGCTGGCCAAGGGCAGGGGCCTCGCTGGGTTGTGCCTCTGGCCTGTGGGGCCTCCCAGCAGAACCGGCCCTCTCCCTCTGGCACACCTCCCCGCCTGCCTCCAAAGGCCGTTTTGGAAGCACTCTGGCCGGCTGTTCCCGCAAATCGCGCACACTGCTCTGAAACCCGGGAGAAAAGTGCTTTGGGGTGGTCCTCTCTCCGGGCCCATGGCCCCGAGCCTGGGGACCAGCGGGGGGGGTCCACACTCCCAGGCCAAGGCCCAACTCCATGCACACGTCTGTTCCTGCCCCCTGCCCCTTCAGAGAGCTCGGCTGAGCCAGAGTCTGTCAGGCAGCTCCCTGGCAGCCCCAGCAGCTCCGCCTGGGTGGGAAGAGAGCAGAGCCGACCTAGGATCACAGTGGGCCTCTTGCTCTCCCTGCTCCCCTGAGGCAGCTGGGGCAAAGACGGCTTGGGCATCCACCCCGTTGCTCCCCTCTTCCCTCTGCCAGAAGGCTCTGCCTCCTGGGACGTTGCAGTGTGGAGACAGCCCCTGCCAGCACCTTCCCACCCAGTAGGCCTCAGCTGAGGCCTAGGCCCAGGGGAAAGGCCCTAGCGGGGCTGAGTTGGGGTAGCTGCCCGTGCATGTCTGGACACACTCCCTGCAGCCTGCCCCTTCGTGGGGCAGTAGCCCTGGACGCCAGGAAGGCCTGGGCAAGGCTGGCCAAGGGCAGGGGCCTCGCTGGGTTGTGCCTCTGGCCTGTGGGGCCTCCCAGCAGAACCGGCCCTCTCCCTCTGGCACACCTCCCCGCCTGCCTCCAAAGGCCGTTTTGGAAGCACTCTGGCCGGCTGTTCCCGCAAATCGCGCACACTGCTCTGAAACCCGGGAACCCGGGAGAAAAGTGCTTTGGGGTGGTCCTCTCTCCGGGCCCATGGCCCCGAGCCTGGGGACCAGCTCGGGGGTCCACACTCCCAGGCCAAGGCCCAACTCCATGCACACGTCTGTTCCTGCCCCCTGCCCCTTCAGAGAGCTCGGCTGAGCCAGAGTCTGTCAGGCAGCTCCCTGGCAGCCCCAGCAGCTCCGCCTGGGTGGGAAGAGGCAGAGCCGACCTAGGATCACAGTGGGCCTCTTGCTCTCCCTGCTCCCCTGAGGCAGCTGGGGCAAAGACGGCTTGGGCATCCACCCCGTTGCTCCCCTCTTCCCTCTGCCAGAAGGCTCTGCCTCCTGGGACGTTGCAGTGTGGAGACAGCCCCTGCCAGCACCTTCC
Organism: Odocoileus hemionus; assembly: GCA_020976825.1. Lineage (NCBI taxonomy): Eukaryota > Metazoa > Chordata > Mammalia > Artiodactyla > Cervidae > Odocoileus > Odocoileus hemionus. The sequence continues at coordinate 602,790 of JAJLRB010005427.1, read as the reverse complement.
CACCCAGTAGGCCTCAGCTGAGGCCTAGGCCCAGGGGAAAGGCCCTAGCGGGGCTGAGTTGGGGTAGCTGCCCGTGCATGTCTGGACACACTCCCTGCAGCCTGCCCCTTCGTGGGGCAGTAGCCCTGGACGCCAGGAAGGGGGGGCAAGGCTGGCCAAGGGCAGGGGCCTCGCTGGGTTGTGCCTCTGGCCTGTGGGGCCTCCCAGCAGAACCGGCCCTCTCCCTCTGGCACACCTCCCCGCCTGCCTCCAAAGGCCGTTTTGGAAGCACTCTGGCCGGCTGTTCCCGCAAATCGCGCACACTGCTCTGAAACCCGGGAGAAAAGTGCTTTGGGGTGGTCCTCTCTCCGGGCCCATGGCCCCGAGCCTGGGGACCAGCTCGGGGGTCCACACTCCCAGGCCAAGGCCCAACTCCATGCACACGTCTGTTCCTGCCCCCTGCCCCTTCAGAGAGCTCGGCTGAGCCAGAGTCTGTCAGGCAGCTCCCTGGCAGCCCCAGCAGCTCCGCCTGGGTGGGAAGAGGCAGAGCCGACCTAGGATCACAGTGGGCCTCTTGCTCTCCCTGCTCCCCTGAGGCAGCTGGGGCAAAGACGGCTTGGGCATCCACCCCGTTGCTCCCCTCTTCCCTCTGCCAGAAGGCTCTGCCTCCTGGGACGTTGCAGTGTGGAGACAGCCCCTGCCAGCACCTTCCCACCCAGTAGGCCTCAGCTGAGGCCTAGGCCCAGGGGAAAGGCCCTAGCGGGGCTGAGTTGGGGTAGCTGCCCGTGCATGTCTGGACACACTCCCTGCAGCCTGCCCCTTCGTGGGGCAGTAGCCCTGGACGCCAGGAAGGCCTGGGCAAGGCTGGCCAAGGGCAGGGGCCTCGCTGGGTTGTGCCTCTGGCCTGTGGGGCCTCCCAGCAGAACCGGCCCTCTCCCTCTGGCACACCTCCCCGCCTGCCTCCAAAGGCCGTTTTGGAAGCACTCTGGCCGGCTGTTCCCGCAAATCGCGCACACTGCTCTGAAACCCGGGAGAAAAGTGCTTTGGGGTGGTCCTCTCTCCGGGCCCATGGCCCCGAGCCTGGGGACCAGCTCGGGGGTCCACACTCCCAGGCCAAGGCCCAACTCCATGCACACGTCTGTTCCGCCCCCTGCCCCTTCAGAGAGCTCGGCTGAGCCAGAGTCTGTCAGGCAGGCAGCTCCCTGGCAGCCCCAGCAGCTCCGCCTGGGTGGGAAGAGGCAGAGCCGACCTAGGATCACAGTGGGCCTCTTGCTCTCCCTGCTCCCCTGAGGCAGCTGGGGCAAAGACGGCTTGGGCATCCACCCCGTTGCTCCCCTCTTCCCTCTGCCAGAAGGCTCTGCCTCCTGGGACGTTGCAGTGTGGAGACAGCCCCTGCCAGCACCTTCCCACCCAGTAGGCCTCAGCTGAGGCCTAGGCCCAGGGGAAAGGCCCTAGCGGGGGCTGAGTTGGGGTAGCTGCCCGTGCATGTCTGGACACACTCCCTGCAGCCTGCCCCTTCGTGGGGCAGTAGCCCTGGACGCCAGGAAGGCCTGGGCAAGGCTGGCCAAGGGCAGGGGCCTCGCTGGGTTGTGCCTCTGGCCTGTGGGGCCTCCCAGCAGAACCGGCCCTCTCCCTCTGGCACACCTCCCCGCCTGCCTCCAAAGGCCGTTTTGGAAGCACTCTGGCCGGCTGTTCCCGCAAATCGCGCACACTGCTCTGAAACCCGGGAGAAAAGTGCTTTGGGGTGGTCCTCTCTCCGGGCCCATGGCCCCGAGCCTGGGGACCAGCTCGGGGGTCCACACTCCCAGGCCAAGGCCCAACTCCATGCACACGTCTGTTCCTGCCCCCTGCCCCTTCAGAGAGCTCGGCTGAGCCAGAGTCTGTCAGGCAGCTCCCTGGCAGCCCCAGCAGCTCCGCCTGGGTGGGAAGAGGCAGAGCCGACCTAGGATCACAGTGGGCCTCTTGCTCTCCCTGCTCCCCTGAGGCAGCTGGGGCAAAGACGGCTTGGGCATCCACCCCGTTGCTCCCCTCTTCCCTCTGCCAGAAGGCTCTGCCTCCTGGGACGTTGCAGTGTGGAGACAGCCCCTGCCAGCACCTTCCCACCCAGTAGGCCTCAGCTGAGGCCTAGGCAGGGGGGAAAGGCCCTAGCGGGGCTGAGTTGGGGTAGCTGCCCGTGCATGTCTGGACACACTCCCTGCAGCCTGCCCCTTCGTGGGGCAGTAGCCCTGGACGCCAGGAAGGCCTGGGCAAGGCTGGCCAAGGGCAGGGGCCTCGCTGGGTTGTGCCTCTGGCCTGTGGGGCCTCCCAGCAGAACCGGCCCTCTCCCTCTGGCACACCTCCCCGCCTGCCTCCAAAGGCCGTTTTGGAAGCACTCTGGCCGGCTGTTCCCGCAAATCGCGCACACTGCTCTGAAACCCGGGAGAAAAGTGCTTTGGGGTGGTCCTCTCTCCGGGCCCATGGCCCCGAGCCTGGGGACCAGCTCGGGGGTCCACACTCCCAGGCCAAGGCCCAACTCCATGCACACGTCTGTTCCTGCCCCCTGCCCCTTCAGAGAGCTCGGCTGAGCCAGAGTCTGTCAGGCAGCTCCCTGGCAGCCCCAGCAGCTCCGCCTGGGTGGGAAGAGGCAGAGCCGACCTAGGATCACAGTGGGCCTCTTGCTCTCCCTGCTCCCCTGAGGCAGCTGGGGCAAAGACGGCTTGGGCATCCACCCCGTTGCTCCCCTCTTCCCTCTGCCAGAAGGCTCTGCCTCCTGGGACGTTGCAGTGTGGAGACAGCCCCTGCCAGCACCTTCCCACCCAGTAGGCCTCAGCTGAGGCCTAGGCCCAGGGGAAAGGCCCTAGCGGGGCTGAGTTGGGGTAGCTGCCCGTGCATGTCTGGACACACTCCCTGCAGCCTGCCCCTTCGTGGGGCAGTAGCCCTGGACGCCAGGAAGGCCTGGGCAAGGCTGGCCAAGGGCAGGGGCCTCGCTGGGTTGTGCCTCTGGCCTGTGGGGCCTCCCAGCAGAACCGGCCCTCTCCCTCTGGCACACCTCCCCGCCTGCCTCCAAAGGCCGTTTTGGAAGCACTCTGGCCGGCTGTTCCCGCAAATCGCGCACACTGCTCTGAAACCCGGAAGAAAAGTGCTTTGGGGTGGTCCTCTCTCCGGGCCCATGGCCCCGAGCCTGGGGACCAGCTCGGGGGTCCACACTCCCAGGCCAAGGCCCAACTCCATGCACACGTCTGTTCCTGCCCCCTGCCCCTTCAGAGAGCTCGGCTGAGCCAGAGTCTGTCAGGCAGCTCCCTGGCAGCCCCAGCAGCTCCGCCTGGGTGGGAAGAGGCAGAGCCGACCTAGGATCACAGTGGGCCTCTTGCTCTCCCTGCTCCCCTGAGGCAGCTGGGGCAAAGACGGCTTGGGCATCCACCCCGTTGCTCCCCTCTTCCCTCTGCCAGAAGGCTCTGCCTCCTGGGACGTTGCAGTGTGGAGACAGCCCCTGCCAGCACCTTCCCACCCAGTAGGCCTCAGCTGAGGCCTAGGCCCAGGGGAAAGGCCCTAGCGGGGCTGAGTTGGGGTAGCTGCCCGTGCATGTCTGGACACACTCCCTGCAGCCTGCCCCTTCGTGGGGCAGTAGCCCTGGACGCCAGGAAGGCCTGGGCAAGGCTGGCCAAGGGCAGGGGCCTCGCTGGGTTGTGCCTCTGGCCTGTGGGGCCTCCCAGCAGAACCGGCCCTCTCCCTCTGGCACACCTCCCCGCCTGCCTCCAAAGGCCGTTTTGGAAGCACTCTGGCCGGCTGTTCCCGCAAATCGCGCACACTGCTCTGAAACCCGGGAGAAAAGTGCTTTGGGGTGGTCTCTCTCTCCGGGCCCATGGCCCCGAGCCTGGGGACCAGCTCGGGGGTCCACACTCCCAGGCCAAGGCCCAACTCCATGCACACGTCTGTTCCTGCCCCCTGCCCCTTCAGAGAGCTCGGCTGAGCCAGAGTCTGTCAGGCAGCTCCCTGGCAGCCCCAGCAGCTCCGCCTGGGTGGGAAGAGGCAGAGCCGACCTAGGATCACAGTGGGCCTCTTGCTCTCCCTGCTCCCCTGAGGCAGCTGGGGCAAAGACGGCTTGGGCATCCACCCCGTTGCTCCCCTCTTCCCTCTGCCAGAAGGCTCTGCCTCCTGGGACGTTGCAGTGTGGAGACAGCCCCTGCCAGCACCTTCCCACCCAGTAGGCCTCAGCTGAGGCCTAGGCCCAGGGGAAAGGCCCCCTAGCGGGGCTGCTGAGTTGGGGTAGCTGCCCGTGCATGTCTGGACACACTCCCTGCAGCCTGCCCCTTCGTGGGGCAGTAGCCCTGGACGCCAGGAAGGCCTGGGCAAGGCTGGCCAAGGGCAGGGGCCTCGCTGGGTTGTGCCTCTGGCCTGTGGGGCCTCCCAGCAGAACCGGCCCTCTCCCTCTGGCACACCTCCCCGCCTGCCTCCAAAGGCCGTTTTGGAAGCACTCTGGCCGGCTGTTCCCGCAAATCGCGCACACTGCTCTGAAACCCGGGAGAAAAGTGCTTTGGGGTGGTCCTCTCTCCGGGCCCATGGCCCCGAGCCTGGGGACCAGCTCGGGGGTCCACACTCCCAGGCCAAGGCCCAACTCCATGCACACGTCTGTTCCTGCCCCCCCTGCCCCTTCAGAGAGCTCGGCTGAGCCAGAGTCTGTCAGGCAGCTCCCTGGCAGCCCCAGCAGCTCCGCCTGGGTGGGAAGAGGCAGAGCCGACCTAGGATCACAGTGGGCCTCTTGCTCTCCCTGCTCCCCTGAGGCAGCTGGGGCAAAGACGGCTTGGGCATCCACCCCGTTGCTCCCCTCTTCCCTCTGCCAGAAGGCTCTGCCTCCTGGGACGTTGCAGTGTGGAGACAGCCCCTGCCAGCACCTTCCCACCCAGTAGGCCTCAGCTGAGGCCTAGGCCCAGGGGAAAGGCCCTAGCGGGGCTGAGTTGGGGTAGCTGCCCGTGCATGTCTGGACACACTCCCTGCAGCCTGCCCCTTCGTGGGGCAGTAGCCCTGGACGCCAGGAAGGCCTGGGCAAGGCTGGCCAAGGGCAGGGGCCTCGCTGGGTTGTGCCTCTGGCCTGTGGGGCCTCCCAGCAGAACCGGCCCTCTCCCTCTGGCACACCCTCCCCCCGCCTGCCTCCAAAGGCCGTTTTGGAAGCACTCTGGCCGGCTGTTCCCGCAAATCGCGCACACTGCTCTGAAACCCGGGAGAAAAGTGCTTTGGGGTGGTCCTCTCTCCGGGCCCATGGCCCCGAGCCTGGGGACCAGCTCGGGGGTCCACACTCCCAGGCCAAGGCCCAACTCCATGCACACGTCTGTTCCTGCCCCCTGCCCCTTCAGAGAGCTCGGCTGAGCCAGAGTCTGTCAGGCAGCTCCCTGGCAGCCCCAGCAGCTCCGCCTGGGTGGGAAGAGGCAGAGCCGACCTAGGATCACAGTGGGCCTCTTGCTCTCCCTGCTCCCCTGAGGCAGCTGGGGCAAAGACGGCTTGGGCATCCACCCCGTTGCTCCCCTCTTCCCTCTGCCAGAAGGCTCTGCCTCCTGGGACGTTGCAGTGTGGAGACAGCCCCTGCCAGCACCTTCCCACCCAGTAGGCCTCAGCTGAGGCCTAGGCCCAGGGGAAAGGCCCTAGCGGGGCTGAGTTGGGGTAGCTGCCCGTGCATGTCTGGACACACTCCCTGCAGCCTGCCCCTTCGTGGGGCAGTAGCCCCCTGGACGCCAGGAAGGCCTGGGCAAGGCTGGCCAAGGGCAGGGGGCCTCGCTGGGTTGTGCCTCTGGCCTGTGGGGCCTCCCAGCAGAACCGGCCCTCTCCCTCTGGCACACCTCCCCGCCTGCCTCCAAAGGCCGTTTTGGAAGCACTCTGGCCGGCTGTTCCCGCAAATCGCGCACACTGCTCTGAAACCCGGGAGAAAAGTGCTTTGGGGTGGTCCTCTCTCCGGGCCCATGGCCCCGAGCCTGGGGACCAGCTCGGGGGTCCACACTCCCAGGCCAAGGCCCAACTCCATGCACACGTCTGTTCCTGCCCCCTGCCCCTTCAGAGAGCTCGGCTGAGCCAGAGTCTGTCAGGCAGCTCCCTGGCAGCCCCAGCAGCTCCGCCTGGGTGGGAAGAGGCAGAGCCGACCTAGGATCACAGTGGGCCTCTTGCTCTCCCTGCTCCCCTGAGGCAGCTGGGGCAAAGACGGCTTGGGCATCCACCCCGTTGCTCCCCTCTTCCCTCTGCCAGAAGGCTCTGCCTCCTGGGACGTTGCAGTGTGGAGACAGCCCCTGCCCCTGCCAGCACCTTCCCACCCAGTAGGCCTCAGCTGAGGCCTAGGCCCAGGGGAAAGGCCCTAGCGGGGCTGAGTTGGGGTAGCTGCCCGTGCATGTCTGGACACACTCCCTGCAGCCTGCCCCTTCGTGGGGCAGTAGCCCTGGACGCCAGGAAGGCCTGGGCAAGGCTGGCCAAGGGCAGGGGCCTCGCTGGGTTGTGCCTCTGGCCTGTGGGGCCTCCCAGCAGAACCGGCCCTCTCCCTCTGGGCACACCCCCCCGCCTGCCTCCAAAGGCCGTTTTGGAAGCACTCTGGCCGGCTGTTCCCGCAAATCGCGCACACTGCTCTGAAACCCGGGAGAAAAGTGCTTTGGGGTGGTCCTCTCTCCGGGCCCATGGCCCCGAGCCTGGGGACCAGCTCGGGGGTCCACACTCCCAGGCCAAGGCCCAACTCCATGCACACGTCTGTTCCTGCCCCCTGCCCCTTCAGAGAGCTCGGCTGAGCCAGAGTCTGTCAGGCAGCTCCCTGGCAGCCCCAGCAGCTCCGCCTGGGTGGGAAGAGGCAGAGCCGACCTAGGATCACAGTGGGCCTCTTGCTCTCCCTGCTCCCCTGAGGCAGCTGGGGCAAAGACGGCTTGGGCATCCACCCCGTTGCTCCCCTCTTCCCTCTGCCAGAAGGCTCTGCCTCCTGGGACGTTGCAGTGTGGAGACAGCCCCTGCCAGCACCTTCCCACCCAGTAGGCCTCAGCTGAGGCCTAGGCCCAGGGGAAAGGCCCTAGCGGGGCTGAGTTGGGGTAGCTGCCCGTGCATGTCTGGACACACTCCCTGCAGCCTGCCCCTTCGTGGGGCAGTAGCCCTGGACGCCAGGAAGGCCTGGGCAAGGCTGGCCAAGGGCAGGGGCCTCGCTGGGTTGTGCCTCTGGCCTGTGGGGCCTCCCAGCAGAACCGGCCCTCTCCCTCTGGCACACCTCCCCGCCTGCCTCCAAAGGCCGTTTTGGAAGCACTCTGGCCGGCTGTTCCCGCAAATCGCGCACACACTGCTCTGAAACCCGGGAGAAAAGTGCTTTGGGGTGGTCCTCTCTCCGGGCCCATGGCCCCGAGCCTGGGGACCAGCTCGGGGGTCCACACTCCCAGGCCAAGGCCCAACTCCATGCACACGTCTGTTCCTGCCCCCTGCCCCTTCAGAGAGCTCGGCTGAGCCAGAGTCTGTCAGGCAGCTCCCTGGCAGCCCCAGCAGTCCGCCTGGGTGGGAAGAGGCAGAGCCGACCTAGGATCACAGTGGGCCTCTTGCTCTCCCTGCTCCCCTGAGGCAGCTGGGGCAAAGACGGCTTGGGCATCCACCCCGTTGCTCCCCTCTTCCCTCTGCCAGAAGGCTCTGCCTCCTGGGACGTTGCAGTGTGGAGACAGCCCCTGCCAGCACCTTCCCACCCAGTAGGCCTCAGCTGAGGCCTAGGCCCAGGGGAAAGGCCCTAGCGGGGCTGAGTTGGGGTAGCTGCCCGTGCATGTCTGGACACACTCCCTGCAGCCTGCCCCTTCGTGGGGCAGTAGCCCTGGACGCCAGGAAGGCCTGGGCAAGGCTGGCCAAGGGGGCAAGGGCCCTCGCGCTGGGTTGTGCCTCTGGCCTGTGGGGCCTCCCAGCAGAACCGGCCCTCTCCCTCTGGCACACCTCCCCGCCTGCCTCCAAAGGCCGTTTTGGAAGCACTCTGGCCGGCTGTTCCCGCAAATCGCGCACACTGCTCTGAAACCCGGGAGAAAAGTGCTTTGGGGTGGTCCTCTCTCCGGGCCCATGGCCCCGAGCCTGGGGACCAGCTCGGGGGTCCACACTCCCAGGCCAAGGCCCAACTCCATGCACACGTCTGTTCCTGCCCCCTGCCCCTTCAGAGAGCTCGGCTGAGCCAGAGTCTGTCAGGCAGCTCCCTGGCAGCCCCAGCAGCTCCGCCTGGGTGGGAAGAGGCAGAGCCGACCTAGGATCACAGTGGGCCTCTTGCTCTCCCTGCTCCCCTGAGGCAGCTGGGGCAAAGACGGCTTGGGCATCCACCCCGTTGCTCCCCTCTTCCCTCTGCCAGAAGGCTCTGCCTCCTGGGACGTTGCAGTGTGGAGACAGCCCCTGCCAGCACCTTCCCACCCAGTAGGCCTCAGCTGAGGCCTAGGCCCAGGGGAAAGGCCCTAGCGGGGCTGAGTTGGGGTAGCTGCCCGTGCATGTCTGGACACACTCCCTGCAGCCTGCCCCTTCGTGGGGCAGTAGCCCTGGACGCCAGGAAGGCCTGGGCAAGGCTGGCCAAGGGCAGGGGCCTCGCTGGGTTGTGCCTCTGGCCTGTGGGGCCTCCCAGCAGAACCGGCCCTCTCCCTCTGGCACACCTCCCCGCCTGCCTCCAAAGGCCGTTTTGGAAGCACTCTGGCCGGCTGTTCCCGCAAATCGCGCACACTGCTCTGAAACCCGGGAGAAAAGTGCTTTGGGGTGGTCCTCTCTCCGGGCCCATGGCCCCGAGCCTGGGGACCAGCTCGGGGGTCCACACTCCCAGGCCAAGGCCCAACTCCATGCACACGTCTGTTCCTGCCCCCTGCCCCTTCAGAGAGCTCGGCTGAGCCAGAGTCTGTCAGGCAGCTCCCTGGCAGCCCCAGCAGCTCCGCCTGGGTGGGAAGAGGCAGAGCCGACCTAGGATCACAGTGGGCCTCTTGCTCTCCCTGCTCCCCTGAGGCAGCTGGGGCAAAGACGGCTTGGGCATCCACCCCGTTGCTCCCCTCTTCCCTCTGCCAGAAGGCTCTGCCTCCTGGGACGTTGCAGTGTGGAGACAGCCCCTGCCAGCACCTTCCCACCCAGTAGGCCTCAGCTGAGGCCTAGGCCCAGGGGAAAGGCCCTAGCGGGGCTGAGTTGGGGTAGCTGCCCGTGCATGTCTGGACACACTCCCTGCAGCCTGCCCCTTCGTGGGGCAGTAGCCCTGGACGCCAGGAAGGCCTGGGCAAGGCTGGCCAAGGGCAGGGGCCTCGCTGGGTTGTGCCTCTGGCCTGTGGGGCCTCCCAGCAGAACCGGCCCTCTCCCTCTGGCACACCTCCCCGCCTGCCTCCAAAGGCCGTTTTGGAAGCACTCTGGCCGGCTGTTCCCGCAAATCGCGCACACTGCTCTGAAACCCGGGAGAAAAGTGCTTTGGGGTGGTCCTCTCTCCGGGCCCATGGCCCCGAGCCTGGGGACCAGCTCGGGGGTCCACACTCCCAGGCCAAGGCCCAACTCCATGCACACGTCTGTTCCTGCCCCCTGCCCCTTCAGAGAGCTCGGCTGAGCCAGAGTCTGTCAGGCAGCTCCCTGGCAGCCCCAGCAGCTCCGCCTGGGTGGGAAGAGGCAGAGCCGACCTAGGATCACAGTGGGCCTCTTGCTCTCCCTGCTCCCCTGAGGCAGCTGGGGCAAAGACGGCTTGGGCATCCACCCCGTTGCTCCCCTCTTCCCTCTGCCAGAAGGCTCTGCCTCCTGGGACGTTGCAGTGTGGAGACAGCCCCTGCCAGCACCTTCCCACCCAGTAGGCCTCAGCTGAGGCCTAGGCCCAGGGGAAAGGCCCTAGCGGGGCTGAGTTGGGGTAGCTGCCCGTGCATGTCTGGACACACTCCCTGCAGCCTGCCCCTTCGTGGGGCAGTAGCCCTGGACGCCAGGAAGGCCTGGGCAAGGCTGGCCAAGGGCAGGGGCCTCGCTGGGTTGTGCCTCTGGCCTGTGGGGCCTCCCAGCAGAACCGGCCCTCTCCCTCTGGCACACCTCCCCGCCTGCCTCCAAAGGCCGTTTTGGAAGCACTCTGGCCGGCTGTTCCCGCAAATCGCGCACACTGCTCTGAAACCCGGGAGAAAAGTGCTTTGGGGTGGTCCTCTCTCCGGGCCCATGGCCCCGAGCCTGGGGACCAGCTCGGGGGTCCACACTCCCAGGCCAAGGCCCAACTCCATGCACACGTCTGTTCCTGCCCCCTGCCCCTTCAGAGAGCTCGGCTGAGCCAGAGTCTGTCAGGCAGCTCCCTGGCAGCCCCAGCAGCTCCGCCTGGGTGGGAAGAGGCAGAGCCGACCTAGGATCACAGTGGGCCTCTTGCTCTCCCTGCTCCCCTGAGGCAGCTGGGGCAAAGACGGCTTGGGCATCCACCCCGTTGCTCCCCTCTTCCCTCTGCCAGAAGGCTCTGCCTCCTGGGACGTTGCAGTGTGGAGACAGCCCCTGCCAGCACCTTCCCACCCAGTAGGCCTCAGCTGAGGCCTAGGCCCAGGGGAAAGGCCCTAGCGGGGCTGAGTTGGGGTAGCTGCCCGTGCATGTCTGGACACACTCCCTGCAGCCTGCCCCTTCGTGGGGCAGTAGCCCTGGACGCCAGGAAGGCCTGGGCAAGGCTGGCCAAGGGCAGGGGCCTCGCTGGGTTGTGCCTCTGGCCTGTGGGGCCTCCCAGCAGAACCGGCCCTCTCCCTCTGGCACACCTCCCCGCCTGCCTCCAAAGGCCGTTTTGGAAGCACTCTGGCCGGCTGTTCCCGCAAATCGCGCACACTGCTCTGAAACCCGGGAGAAAAGTGCTTTGGGGTGGTCCTCTCTCCGGGCCCATGGCCCCGAGCCTGGGGACCAGCTCGGGGGTCCACACTCCCAGGCCAAGGCCCAACTCCATGCACACGTCTGTTCCTGCCCCCTGCCCCTTCAGAGAGCTCGGCTGAGCCAGAGTCTGTCAGGCAGCTCCCTGGCAGCCCCAGCAGCTCCGCCTGGGTGGGAAGAGGCAGAGCCGACCTAGGATCACAGTGGGCCTCTTGCTCTCCCTGCTCCCCTGAGGCAGCTGGGGCAAAGACGGCTTGGGCATCCACCCCGTTGCTCCCCTCTTCCCTCTGCCAGAAGGCTCTGCCTCCTGGGACGTTGCAGTGTGGAGACAGCCCCTGCCAGCACCTTCCCACCCAGTAGGCCTCAGCTGAGGCCTAGGCCCAGGGGAAAGGCCCTAGCGGGCTGAGTTGGGGTAGCTGCCCGTGCATGTCTGGACACACTCCCTGCAGCCTGCCCCTTCGTGGGGCAGTAGCCCTGGACGCCAGGAAGGCCTGGGCAAGGCTGGCCAAGGGCAGGGGCCTCGCTGGGTTGTGCCTCTGGCCTGTGGGGCCTCCCAGCAGAACCGGCCCTCTCCCTCTGGCACACCTCCCCGCCTGCCTCCAAAGGCCGTTTTGGAAGCACTCTGGCCGGCTGTTCCCGCAAATCGCGCACACTGCTCTGAAACCCGGGAGAAAAGTGCTTTGGGGTGGTCCTCTCTCCGGGCCCATGGCCCCGAGCCTGGGGACCAGCTCGGGGGGTCCACACTCCCAGGCCAAGGCCCAACTCCATGCACACGTCTGTTCCTGCCCCCTGCCCCTTCAGAGAGCTCGGCTGAGCCAGAGTCTGTCAGGCAGCTCCCTGGCAGCCCCAGCAGCTCCGCCTGGGTGGGAAGAGGCAGAGCCGACCTAGGATCACAGTGGGCCTCTTGCTCTCCCTGCTCCCCTGAGGCAGCTGGGGCAAAGACGGCTTGGGCATCCACCCCGTTGCTCCCCTCTTCCCTCTGCCAGAAGGCTCTGCCTCCTGGGACGTTGCAGTGTGGAGACAGCCCCTGCCAGCACCTTCCCACCCAGTAGGCCTCAGCTGAGGCCTAGGCCCAGGGGAAAGGCCCTAGCGGGGCTGAGTTGGGGTAGCTGCCCGTGCATGTCTGGACACACTCCCTGCAGCCTGCCCCTTCGTGGGGCAGTAGCCCTGGACGCCAGGAAGGCCTGGGCAAGGCTGGCCAAGGGCAGGGGCCTCGCTGGGTTGTGCCTCTGGCCTGTGGGGCCTCCCAGCAGAACCGGCCCTCTCCCTCTGGCACACCTCCCCCGCCTGCCTCCAAAGGCCGTTTTGGAAGCACTCTGGCCGGCTGTTCCCGCAAATCGCGCACACTGCTCTGAAACCCGGGAGAAAAGTGCTTTGGGGTGGTCCTCTCTCCGGGCCCATGGCCCCGAGCCTGGGGACCAGCTCGGGGGTCCACACTCCCAGGCCAAGGCCCAACTCCATGCACACGTCTGTTCCTGCCCCCTGCCCCTTCAGAGAGCTCGGCTGAGCCAGAGTCTGTCAGGCAGCTCCCTGGCAGCCCCAGCAGCTCCGCCTGGGTGGGAAGAGGCAGAGCCGACCTAGGATCACAGTGGGCCTCTTGCTCTCCCTGCTCCCCTGAGGCAGCTGGGGCAAAGACGGCTTGGGCATCCACCCCGTTGCTCCCCTCTTCCCTCTGCCAGAAGGCTCTGCCTCCTGGGACGTTGCAGTGTGGAGACAGCCCCTGCCAGCACCTTCCCACCCAGTAGGCCTCAGCTGAGGCCTAGGCCCAGGGGAAAGGCCCTAGCGGGGCTGAGTTGGGGTAGCTGCCCGTGCATGTCTGGACACACTCCCTGCAGCCTGCCCCTTCGTGGGGCAGTAGCCCTGGACGCCAGGAAGGCCTGGGCAAGGCTGGCCAAGGGCAGGGGCCTCGCTGGGTTGTGCCTCTGGCCTGTGGGGCCTCCCAGCAGAACCGGCCCTCTCCCTCTGGCACACCTCCCCGCCTGCCTCCAAAGGCCGTTTTGGAAGCACTCTGGCCGGCTGTTCCCGCAAATCGCGCACACTGCTCTGAAACCCGGGAGAAAAGTGCTTTGGGGTGGGTCTCTCTCTCCGGGCCCATGGCCCCGAGCCTGGGGACCAGCTCGGGGGTCCACACTCCCAGGCCAAGGCCCAACTCCATGCACACGTCTGTTCCTGCCCCCTGCCCCTTCAGAGAGCTCGGCTGAGCCAGAGTCTGTCAGGCAGCTCCCTGGCAGCCCCAGCAGCTCCGCCTGGGTGGGAAGAGGCAGAGCCGACCTAGGATCACAGTGGGCCTCTTGCTCTCCCTGCTCCCCTGAGGCAGCTGGGGCAAAGACGGCTTGGGCATCCACCCCGTTGCTCCCCTCTTCCCTCTGCCAGAAGGCTCTGCCTCCTGGGACGTTGCAGTGTGGAGACAGCCCCTGCCAGCACCTTCCCACCCAGTAGGCCTCAGCTGAGGCCTAGGCCCAGGGGAAAGGCCCTAGCGGGGCTGAGTTGGGGTAGCTGCCCGTGCATGTCTGGACACACTCCCTGCAGCCTGCCCCTTCGTGGGGCAGTAGCCCTGGACGCCAGGAAGGCCTGGGCAAGGCTGGCCAAGGGCAGGGGCCTCGCTGGGTTGTGCCTCTGGCCTGTGGGCCCTCCCAGCAGAACCGGCCCTCTCCCTCTGGCACACCTCCCCGCCTGCCTCCAAAGGCCGTTTTGGAAGCACTCTGGCCGGCTGTTCCCCGCAAATCGCGCACACTGCTCTGAAACCCGGGAGAAAAGTGCTTTGGGGTGGTCCTCTCTCCGGGCCCATGGCCCCGAGCCTGGGGACCAGCTCGGGGGTCCACACTCCCAGGCCAAGGCCCAACTCCATGCACACACGTCTGTTCCTGCCCCCTGCCCCTTCAGAGAGCTCGGCTGAGCCAGAGTCTGTCAGGCAGCTCCCTGGCAGCCCCAGCAGCTCCGCCTGGGGTGGGAAGAGGCAGAGCCGACCTAGGATCACAGTGGGCCTCTTGCTCTCCCTGCTCCCCTGAGGCAGCTGGGGCAAAAGACGGCTTGGGCATCCACCCCGTTGCTCCCCTCTTCCCTCTGCCAGAAGGCTCTGCCTCCTGGGACGTTGCAGTGTGGAGACAGCCCCTGCCAGCACCTTCCCACCCAGTAGGCCTCAGCTGAGGCCTAGGCCCAGGGGAAAGGCCCTAGCGGGGCTGAGTTGGGGTAGCTGCCCGTGCATGTCTGGACACACTCCCTGCAGCCTGCCCCTTCGTGGGCAGTAGCCCTGGACGCCAGGAAGGCCTGGGCAAGGCTGGCCAAGGGCAGGGGCCTCGCTGGGTTGTGCCTCTGGCCTGTGGGGCCTCCCAGCAGAACCGGCCCTCTCCCTCTGGCACACCTCCCCGCCTGCCTCCAAAGGCCCGTTTTGGAAGCACTCTGGCCGGCTAGTTCCCGCAAATCGCGCACACTGCTCTGAAACCCGGGAGAAAAGTGCTTTGGGGTGGTCCTCTCTCCGGGCCCATGGCCCCGAGCCTGGGGACCAGCTCGGGGGTCCACACTCCCAGGCCAAGGCCCAACTCCATGCACACGTCTGTTCCTGCCCCCTGCCCCTTCAGAGAGCTCGGCTGAGCCAGAGTCTGTCAGGCAGCTCCCTGGCAGCCCCAGCAGCTCCGCCTGGGTGGGAAGAGGCAGAGCCGACCTAGGATCACAGTGGGCCTCTTGCTCTCCCTGCTCCCCTGAGGCAGCTGGGGCAAAGACGGCTTGGGCATCCACCCCGTTGCTCCCCTCTTCCCTCTGCCAGAAGGCTCTGCCTCCTGGGACGTTGCAGTGTGGAGACAGCCCCTGCCAGCACCTTCCCACCCAGTAGGCCTCAGCTGAGGCCTAGGCCCAGGGGAAAGGCCCTAGCGGGGCTGAGTTGGGGTAGCTGCCCGTGCATGTCTGGACACACTCCCTGCAGCCTGCCCCTTCGTGGGGCAGTAGCCCTGGACGCCAGGGAGGCCTGGGCAAGGCTGGCCAAGGGCAGGGGCCTCGCTGGGTTGTGCCTCTGGCCTGTGGGGCCTCCCAGCAGAACCGGCCCTCTCCCTCTGGCACACCTCCCCGCCTGCCTCCAAAGGCCGTTTTTGGAAGCACTCTGGCCGGCTGTTCCCGCAAATCGCGCACACTGCTCTGAAACCCGGGAGAAAAGTGCTTTGGGGTGGTCCTCTCTCCGGGCCCATGGCCCCGAGCCTGGGGACCAGCTCGGGGGTCCACACTCCCAGGCCAAGGCCCAACTCCATGCACACGTCTGTTCCTGCCCCCTGCCCCTTCAGAGAGCTCGGCTGAGCCAGAGTCTGTCAGGCAGCTCCCTGGCAGCCCCAGCAGCTCCGCCTGGGTGGGAAGAGGCAGAGCCGACCTAGGATCACAGTGGGCCTCTTGCTCTCCCTGCTCCCCTGAGGCAGCTGGGGCAAAGACGGCTTGGGCATCCACCCCGTTTTTTTTGCTCCCCTTTTCCCTCTGCCAGAAGGCTCTGCCTCCTGGGACGTTGCAGTGTGGAGACAGCCCCTGCCAGCACCTTCCCACCCAGTAGGGCCTCAGCTGAGGCCTAGGCCCAGGGGAAAGGCCCTAGCGGGGCTGAGTTGGGGTAGGCTGCCCGTGCATGTCTGGACACACTCCCTGCAGCCTGCCCCTTCGTGGGGCAGTAGCCCTGGACGCCAGGAAGCCTGGGCAAGGCTGGCCAAGGGCAGGGGCCTCGCTGGGTTGTGCCTCTGGCCTGTGGGGCCTCCCAGCAGAACCGGCCCTCTCCCCTCTGGCACACCTCCCCGCCTGCCTCCAAAGGCCGTTTTGGAAGCACTCTGGCCGGCTGTTCCCGCAAATCGCGCACACTGCTCTGAAACCCGGGAGAAAAGTGCTTTGGGGTGGTCCTCTCTCCGGGCCCATGGCCCCGAGCCTGGGGACCAGCTCGGGGGTCCACACTCCCAGGCCAAGGCCCAACTCCATGCACACGTCTGTTCCTGCCCCCTGCCCCTTCAGAGAGCTCGGCTGAGCCAGAGTCTGTCAGGCAGCTCCCTGGCAGCCCCAGCAGCTCCGCCTGGGTGGGAAGAGGCAGAGCCGACCTAGGATCACAGTGGGCCTCTTGCTCTCCCTGCTCACCCTGAGGCAGCTCGGGCTAAAGACCCGGCTGGGCATCCACCCCGTTGCTTCCCCTCTTCCCTCTGCCAGAAGGCTCTGCCTCCTGGGACGTTGCAGTGTGGGACAGCCCCTGCCAGCACCTTCCCACCAGTAGGCCTCAGCTGAGGCCTAGGCCCAGGGAAATGGCCCTAGCGGCGGGGCTGAGTTGGGGTAGCTGCCCTGTGCATGTCTGGACACACCTCCCTGCAGCCTGCCCCTTCGTGGGGCAGTAGCCCTGGGACGCCAGGAAGGCCTGGGCAAGGCTGGCCAAGGGCAGGGGCCTCGCTGGGTTGTGCCTCTGGCCTGTGGGGCCTACCCAGCAGAACGGGCCCTCTCACCTCTGGCAGACCTCTCCCCGCCTGCCTCCAAAGGCCGTTTTGGAACAGCACTCTGGCCGGCTGTTCCCGCAAATCGCGCACACTGCTCTGAAACGGGGAGAAAAGTGCTTTGGG
>JAJLRB010005427.1:570964-585977 GCA_020976825.1 Odocoileus hemionus | reverse complement strand
GTCTGTCAGGCAGCTCCCTGGCAGCCCCAGCAGCTCCGCCTGGGTGGGAAGAGGCAGAGCCGACCTAGGATCACAGTGGGCCTCTTGCTCTCCCTGCTCCCCTGAGGCAGCTGGGGCAAAGACGGCTTGGGCATCCACCCCGTTGCTCCCCTCTTCCCTCTGCCAGAAGGCTCTGCCTCCTGGGACGTTGCAGTGTGGAGACAGCCCCTGCCAGCACCTTCCCACCCAGTAGGCCTCAGCTGAGGCCTAGGCCCAGGGGAAAGGCCCTAGCGGGGCTGAGTTGGGGTAGCTGCCCGTGCATGTCTGGACACACTCCCTGCAGCCTGCCCCTTCGTGGGGCAGTAGCCCTGGACGCCAGGAAGGCCTGGGCAAGGCTGGCCAAGGGCAGGGGCCTCGCTGGGTTGTGCCTCTGGCCTGTGGGGCCTCCCAGCAGAACCGGCCCTCTCCCTCTGGCACACCTCCCCGCCTGCCTCCAAAGGCCGTTTTGGAAGCACTCTGGCCGGCTGTTCCCGCAAATCGCGCACACTGCTCTGAAACCCGGGAGAAAAGTGCTTTGGGGTGGTCCTCTCTCCGGGCCCATGGCCCCGAGCCTGGGGACCAGCTCGGGGGTCCACACTCCCAGGCCAAGGCCCAACTCCATGCACACGTCTGTTCCTGCCCCCTGCCCCTTCAGAGAGCTCGGCTGAGCCAGAGTCTGTCAGGCAGCTCCCTGGCAGCCCCAGCAGCTCCGCCTGGGTGGGAAGAGGCAGAGCCGACCTAGGATCACAGTGGGCCTCTTGCTCTCCCTGCTCCCCTGAGGCAGCTGGGGCAAAGACGGCTTGGGCATCCACCCCGTTGCTCCCCTCTTCCCTCTGCCAGAAGGCTCTGCCTCCTGGGACGTTGCAGTGTGGAGACAGCCCCTGCCAGCACCTTCCCACCCAGTAGGCCTCAGCTGAGGCCTAGGCCCAGGGGAAAGGCCCTAGCGGGGCTGAGTTGGGGTAGCTGCCCGTGCATGTCTGGACACACTCCCTGCAGCCTGCCCCTTCGTGGGGCAGTAGCCCTGGACGCCAGGAAGGCCTGGGCAAGGCTGGCCAAGGGCAGGGGCCTCGCTGGGTTGTGCCTCTGGCCTGTGGGGCCTCCCAGCAGAACCGGCCCTCTCCCTCTGGCACACCTCCCCGCCTGCCTCCAAAGGCCGTTTTGGAAGCACTCTGGCCGGCTGTTCCCGCAAATCGCGCACACTGCTCTGAAACCCGGGAGAAAAGTGCTTTGGGGTGGTCCTCTCTCCGGGCCCATGGCCCCGAGCCTGGGGACCAGCTCGGGGGTCCACACTCCCAGGCCAAGGCCCAACTCCATGCACACGTCTGTTCCTGCCCCCTGCCCCTTCAGAGAGCTCGGCTGAGCCAGAGTCTGTCAGGCAGCTCCCTGGCAGCCCCAGCAGCTCCGCCTGGGTGGGAAGAGGCAGAGCCGACCTAGGATCACAGTGGGCCTCTTGCTCTCCCCTGCTCCCCTGAGGCAGCTGGGGCAAAGACGGCTTGGGCATCCACCCCGTTGCTCCCCTCTTCCCTCTGCCAGAAGGCTCTGCCTCCTGGGACGTTGCAGTGTGGAGACAGCCCCTGCCAGCACCTTCCCACCCAGTAGGCCTCAGCTGAGGCCTAGGCCCAGGGGAAAGGCCCTAGCGGGGCTGAGTTGGGGTAGCTGCCCGTGCATGTCTGGACACACTCCCTGCAGCCTGCCCCTTCGTGGGGCAGTAGCCCTGGACGCCAGGAAGGCCTGGGCAAGGCTGGCCAAGGGCAGGGGCCTCGCTGGGTTGTGCCTCTGGCCTGTGGGGCCTCCCAGCAGAACCGGCCCTCTCCCTCTGGCACACCTCCCCGCCTGCCTCCAAAGGCCGTTTTGGAAGCACTCTGGCCGGCTGTTCCCGCAAATCGCGCACACTGCTCTGAAACCCGGGAGAAAAGTGCTTTGGGGTGGTCCTCTCTCCGGGCCCATGGCCCCGAGCCTGGGGACCAGCTCGGGGGTCCACACTCCCAGGCCAAGGCCCAACTCCATGCACACGTCTGTTCCTGCCCCCTGCCCCTTCAGAGAGCTCGGCTGAGCCAGAGTCTGTCAGGCAGCTCCCTGGCAGCCCCAGCAGCTCCGCCTGGGTGGGAAGAGGCAGAGCCGACCTAGGATCACAGTGGGCCTCTTGCTCTCCCTGCTCCCCTGAGGCAGCTGGGGCAAAGACGGCTTGGGCATCCACCCCGTTGCTCCCCTCTTCCCTCTGCCAGAAGGCTCTGCCTCCTGGGACGTTGCAGTGTGGAGACAGCCCCTGCCAGCACCTTCCCACCCAGTAGGCCTCAGCTGAGGCCTAGGCCCAGGGGAAAGGCCCTAGCGGGGCTGAGTTGGGGTAGCTGCCCGTGCATGTCTGGACACACTCCCTGCAGCCTGCCCCTTCGTGGGGCAGTAGCCCTGGACGCCAGGAAGGCCTGGGCAAGGCTGGCCAAGGGCAGGGGCCTCGCTGGGTTGTGCCTCTGGCCTGTGGGGCCTCCCAGCAGAACCGGCCCTTCTCCCTCTGGCACACCTCCCCGCCTGCCTCCAAAGGCCGTTTTGGAAGCACTCTGGCCGGCTGTTCCCGCAAATCGCGCACACTGCTCTGAAACCCGGGAGAAAAAAGTGCTTTGGGGTGGTCCTCTCTCCGGGCCCATGGCCCCGAGCCTGGGGACCAGCTCGGGGGTCCACACTCCCAGGCCAAGGCCCAACTCCATGCACACGTCTGTTCCTGCCCCCTGCCCCTTCAGAGAGCTCGGCTGAGCCAGAGTCTGTCAGGCAGCTCCCTGGCAGCCCCAGCAGCTCCGCCTGGGTGGGAAGAGGCAGAGCCGACCTAGGATCACAGTGGGCCTCTTGCTCTCCCTGCTCCCCTGAGGCAGCTGGGGCAAAGACGGCTTGGGCATCCACCCCGTTGCTCCCCTCTTCCCTCTGCCAGAAGGCTCTGCCTCCTGGGACGTTGCAGTGTGGAGACAGCCCCTGCCAGCACCTTCCCACCCAGTAGGCCTCAGCTGAGGCCTAGGCCCAGGGGAAAGGCCCTAGCGGGGCTGAGTTGGGGTAGCTGCCCGTGCATGTCTGGACACACTCCCTGCAGCCTGCCCCTTCGTGGGGCAGTAGCCCTGGACGCCAGGAAGGCCTGGGCAAGGCTGGCCAAGGGCAGGGGCCTCGCTGGGTTGTGCCTCTGGCCTGTGGGGCCTCCCAGCAGAACCGGCCCTCTCCCTCTGGCACACCTCCCCGCCTGCCTCCAAAGGCCGTTTTGGAAGCACTCTGGCCGGCTGTTCCCGCAAATCGCGCACACTGCTCTGAAACCCGGGAGAAAAGTGCTTTGGGGTGGTCCTCTCTCCGGGCCCATGGCCCCGAGCCTGGGGACCAGCTCGGGGGTCCACACTCCCAGGCCAAGGCCCAACTCCATGCACACGTCTGTTCCTGCCCCCCTGCCCCTTCAGAGAGCTCGGCTGAGCCAGAGTCTGTCAGGCAGCTCCCTGGCAGCCCCAGCAGCTCCGCCTGGGTGGGAAGAGGCAGAGCCGACCTAGGATCACAGTGGGCCTCTTGCTCTCCCTGCTCCCCTGAGGCAGCTGGGGCAAAGACGGCTTGGGCATCCACCCCGTTGCTCCCCTCTTCCCTCTGCCAGAAGGCTCTGCCTCCTGGGACGTTGCAGTGTGGAGACAGCCCCTGCCAGCACCTTCCCACCCAGTAGGCCTCAGCTGAGGCCTAGGCCCAGGGGAAAGGCCCTAGCGGGGCTGAGTTGGGGTAGCTGCCCGTGCATGTCTGGACACACTCCCTGCAGCCTGCCCCTTCGTGGGGCAGTAGCCCTGGACGCCAGGAAGGCCTGGGCAAGGCTGGCCAAGGGCAGGGGCCTCGCTGGGTTGTGCCTCTGGCCTGTGGGGCCTCCCAGCAGAACCGGCCCTCTCCCTCTGGCACACCTCCCCGCCTGCCTCCAAAGGCCGTTTTGGAAGCACTCTGGCCGGCTGTTCCCGCAAATCGCGCACACTGCTCTGAAACCCGGGAGAAAAGTGCTTTGGGGTGGTCCTCTCTCCGGGCCCATGGCCCCGAGCCTGGGGACCAGCTCGGGGGTCCACACTCCCAGGCCAAGGCCCAACTCCATGCACACGTCTGTTCCTGCCCCCTGCCCCTTCAGAGAGCTCGGCTGAGCCAGAGTCTGTCAGGCAGCTCCCTGGCAGCCCCAGCAGCTCCGCCTGGGTGGGAAGAGGCAGAGCCGACCTAGGATCACAGTGGGCCTCTTGCTCTCCCTGCTCCCCTGAGGCAGCTGGGGCAAAGACGGCTTGGGCATCCACCCCGTTGCTCCCCTCTTCCCTCTGCCAGAAGGCTCTGCCTCCTGGGACGTTGCAGTGTGGAGACAGCCCCTGCCAGCACCTTCCCACCCAGTAGGCCTCAGCTGAGGCCTAGGCCCAGGGGAAAGGCCCTAGCGGGGCTGAGTTGGGGTAGCTGCCCGTGCATGTCTGGACACACTCCCTGCAGCCTGCCCCTTCGTGGGGCAGTAGCCCTGGACGCCAGGAAGGCCTGGGCAAGGCTGCCAAGGGCAGGGGCCTCGCTGGGTTGTGCCTCTGGCCTGTGGGGCCTCCCAGCAGAACCGGCCCTCTCCCTCTGGCACACCTCCCCGCCTGCCTCCAAAGGCCGTTTTGGAAGCACTCTGGCCGGCTGTTCCCGCAAATCGCGCACACTGCTCTGAAACCCGGGAGAAAAGTGCTTTGGGGTGGTCCTCTCTCCGGGCCCATGGCCCCGAGCCTGGGGACCAGCTCGGGGGTCCACACTCCCAGGCCAAGGCCCAACTCCATGCACACGTCTGTTCCTGCCCCCTGCCCCTTCAGAGAGCTCGGCTGAGCCAGAGTCTGTCAGGCAGCTCCCTGGCAGCCCCAGCAGCTCCGCCTGGGTGGGAAGAGGCAGAGCCGACCTAGGATCACAGTGGGCCTCTTGCTCTCCCTGCTCCCCTGAGGCAGCTGGGGCAAAGACGGCTTGGGCATCCACCCCGTTGCTCCCCTCTTCCCTCTGCCAGAAGGCTCTGCCTCCTGGGACGTTGCAGTGTGGAGACAGCCCCTGCCAGCACCTTCCCACCCAGTAGGCCTCAGCTGAGGCCTAGGCCCAGGGGAAAGGCCCTAGCGGGGCTGAGTTGGGGTAGCTGCCCGTGCATGTCTGGACACACTCCCTGCAGCCTGCCCCTTCGTGGGGCAGTAGCCCTGGACGCCAGGAAGGCCTGGGCAAGGCTGGCCAAGGGCAGGGGCCTCGCTGGGTTGTGCCTCTGGCCTGTGGGGCCTCCCAGCAGAACCGGCCCTCTCCCTCTGGCACACCTCCCCGCCTGCCTCCAAAGGCCGTTTTGGAAGCACTCTGGCCGGCTGTTCCCGCAAATCGCGCACACTGCTCTGAAACCCGGGAGAAAAGTGCTTTGGGGTGGTCCTCTCTCCGGGCCCATGGCCCCGAGCCTGGGGACCAGCTCGGGGGTCCACACTCCCAGGCCAAGGCCCAACTCCATGCACACGTCTGTTCCTGCCCCCTGCCCCTTCAGAGAGCTCGGCTGAGCCAGAGTCTGTCAGGCAGCTCCCTGGCAGCCCCAGCAGCTCCGCCTGGGTGGGAAGAGGCAGAGCCGACCTAGGATCACAGTGGGCCTCTTGCTCTCCCTGCTCCCCTGAGGCAGCTGGGGCAAAGACGGCTTGGGCATCCACCCCGTTGCTCCCCTCTTCCCTCTGCCAGAAGGCTCTGCCTCCTGGGACGTTGCAGTGTGGAGACAGCCCCTGCCAGCACCTTCCCACCCAGTAGGCCTCAGCTGAGGCCTAGGCCCAGGGGAAAGGCCCTAGCGGGGCTGAGTTGGGGTAGCTGCCCGTGCATGTCTGGACACACTCCCTGCAGCCTGCCCCTTCGTGGGGCAGTAGCCCTGGACGCCAGGAAGGCCTGGGCAAGGCTGGCCAAGGGCAGGGGCCTCGCTGGGTTGTGCCTCTGGCCTGTGGGGCCTCCCAGCAGAACCGGCCCTCTCCCTCTGGCACACCTCCCCGCCTGCCTCCAAAGGCCGTTTTGGAAGCACTCTGGCCGGCTGTTCCCGCAAATCGCGCACACTGCTCTGAAACCCGGGAGAAAAGTGCTTTGGGGTGGTCCTCTCTCCGGGCCCATGGCCCCGAGCCTGGGGACCAGCTCGGGGGTCCACACTCCCAGGCCAAGGCCCAACTCCATGCACACGTCTGTTCCTGCCCCCTGCCCCTTCAGAGAGCTCGGCTGAGCCAGAGTCTGTCAGGCAGCTCCCTGGCAGCCCCAGCAGCTCCGCCTGGGTGGGAAGAGGCAGAGCCGACCTAGGATCACAGTGGGCCTCTTGCTCTCCCTGCTCCCCTGAGGCAGCTGGGGCAAAGACGGCTTGGGCATCCACCCCGTTGCTCCCCTCTTCCCTCTGCCAGAAGGCTCTGCCTCCTGGGACGTTGCAGTGTGGAGACAGCCCCTGCCAGCACCTTCCCACCCAGTAGGCCTCAGCTGAGGCCTAGGCCCAGGGGAAAGGCCCTAGCGGGGGGCTGAGTTGGGGTAGCTGCCCGTGCATGTCTGGACACACTCCCTGCAGCCTGCCCCTTCGTGGGGCAGTAGCCCTGGACGCCAGGAAGGCCTGGGCAAGGCTGGCCAAGGGCAGGGGCCTCGCTGGGTTGTGCCTCTGGCCTGTGGGGCCTCCCAGCAGAACCGGCCCTCTTCTCTGGCACACCTCCCCGCCTGCCTCCAAAGGCCGTTTTGGAAGCACTCTGGCCGGCTGTTCCCGCAAATCGCGCACACTGCTCTGAAACCCGGGAGAAAAGTGCTTTGGGGTGGTCCTCTCTCCGGGCCCATGGCCCCGAGCCTGGGGACCAGCTCGGGGGTCCACACTCCCAGGCCAAGGCCCAACTCCATGCACACGTCTGTTCCTGCCCCCTGCCCCTTCAGAGAGCTCGGCTGAGCCAGAGTCTGTCAGGCAGCTCCCTGGCAGCCCCAGCAGCTCCGCCTGGGTGGGAAGAGGCAGAGCCGACCTAGGATCACAGTGGGCCTCTTGCTCTCCCTGCTCCCCTGAGGCAGCTGGGGCAAAGACGGCTTGGGCATCCACCCCGTTGCTCCCCTCTTCCCTCTGCCAGAAGGCTCTGCCTCCTGGGACGTTGCAGTGTGGAGACAGCCCCTGCCAGCACCTTCCCACCCAGTAGGCCTCAGCTGAGGCCTAGGCCCAGGGGAAAGGCCCTAGCGGGGCTGAGTTGGGGTAGCTGCCCGTGCATGTCTGGACACACTCCCTGCAGCCTGCCCCTTCGGGGCAGTAGCCCTGGACGCCAGGAAGGCCTGGGCAAGGCTGGCCAAGGGCAGGGGCCTCGCTGGGTTGTGCCTCTGGCCTGTGGGGCCTCCCAGCAGAACCGGCCCTCTCCCTCTGGCACACCTCCCCGCCTGCCTCCAAAGGCCGTTTTGGAAGCACTCTGGCCGGCTGTTCCCGCAAATCGCGCACACTGCTCTGAAACCCGGGAGAAAAGTGCTTTGGGGTGGTCCTCTCTCCGGGCCCATGGCCCCGAGCCTGGGGACCAGCTCGGGGGTCCACACTCCCAGGCCAAGGCCCAACTCCATGCACACGTCTGTTCCTGCCCCCTGCCCCTTCAGAGAGCTCGGCTGAGCCAGAGTCTGTCAGGCAGCTCCCTGGCAGCCCCAGCAGCTCCGCCTGGGTGGGAAGAGGCAGAGCCGACCTAGGATCACAGTGGGCCTCTTGCTCTCCCTGCTCCCCTGAGGCAGCTGGGGCAAAGACGGCTTGGGCATCCACCCCGTTGCTCCCCTCTTCCCTCTGCCAGAAGGCTCTGCCTCCTGGGACGTTGCAGTGTGGAGACAGCCCCTGCCAGCACCTTCCCACCCAGTAGGCCTCAGCTGAGGCCTAGGCCCAGGGGAAAGGCCCTAGCGGGGCTGAGTGAGTTGGGGTAGCTGCCCGTGCATGTCTGGACACACTCCCTGCAGCCTGCCCCTTCGTGGGGCAGTAGCCCTGGACGCCAGGAAGGCCTGGGCAAGGCTGGCCAAGGGCAGGGGCCTCGCTGGGTTGTGCCTCTGGCCTGTGGGGCCTCCCAGCAGAACCGGCCCTCTCCCTCTGGCACACCTCCCCGCCTGCCTCCAAAGGCCGTTTTGGAAGCACTCTGGCCGGCTGTTCCCGCAAATCGCGCACACTGCTCTGAAACCCGGGAGAAAAAAGTGCTTTGGGGTGGTCCTCTCTCCGGGCCCATGGCCCCGAGCCTGGGGACCAGCTCGGGGGTCCACACTCCCAGGCCAAGGCCCAACTCCATGCACACGTCTGTTCCTGCCCCCTGCCCCTTCAGAGAGCTCGGCTGAGCCAGAGTCTGTCAGGCAGCTCCCTGGCAGCCCCAGCAGCTCCGCCTGGGTGGGAAGAGGCAGAGCCGACCTAGGATCACAGTGGGCCTCTTGCTCTCCCTGCTCCCCTGAGGCAGCTGGGGCAAAGACGGCTTGGGCATCCACCCCGTTGCTCCCCTCTTCCCTCTGCCAGAAGGCTCTGCCTCCTGGGACGTTGCAGTGTGGAGGAGACAGCCCCTGCCAGCACCTTCCCACCCAGTAGGCCTCAGCTGAGGCCTAGGCCCAGGGGAAAGGCCCTAGCGGGGCTGAGTTGGGGTAGCTGCCCGTGCATGTCTGGACACACTCCCTGCAGCCTGCCCCTTCGTGGGGCAGTAGCCCTGGACGCCAGGAAGGCCTGGGCAAGGCTGGCCAAGGGCAGGGGCCTCGCTGGGTTGTGCCTCTGGCCTGTGGGGCCTCCCAGCAGAACCGGCCCTCTCCCTCTGGCACACCTCCCCGCCTGCCTCCAAAGGCCGTTTTGGAAGCACTCTGGCCGGCTGTTCCCGCAAATCGCGCACACTGCTCTGAAACCCGGGAGAGAAAAAGTGCTTTGGGGTGGTCCTCTCTCCGGGCCCATGGCCCCGAGCCTGGGGACCAGCTCGGGGGTCCACACTCCCAGGCCAAGGCCCAACTCCATGCACACGTCTGTTCCTGCCCCCTGCCCCTTCAGAGAGCTCGGCTGAGCCGAGTCTGTCAGGCAGCTCCCTGGCAGCCCCAGCAGCTCCGCCTGGGTGGGAAGAGGCAGAGCCGACCTAGGATCACAGTGGGCCTCTTGCTCTCCCTGCTCCCCTGAGGCAGCTGGGGCAAAGACGGCTTGGGCATCCACCCCGTTGCTCCCCTCTTCCCTCTGCCAGAAGGCTCTGCCTCCTGGGACGTTGCAGTGTGGAGACAGCCCCTGCCAGCACCTTCCCACCCAGTAGGCCTCAGCTGAGGCCTAGGCCCAGGGGAAAGGCCCTAGCGGGGCTGAGTTGGGGTAGCTGCCCGTGCATGTCTGGACACACTCCCTGCAGCCTGCCCCTTCGTGGGGCAGTAGCCCTGGACGCCAGGAAGGCCTGGGCAAGGCTGGCCAAGGGCAGGGGCCTCGCTGGGTTGTGCCTCTGGCCTGTGGGGCCTCCCAGCAGAACCGGCCCTCTCCCTCTGGCACACTCCCCCGCCTGCCTCCAAAGGCCGTTTTGGAAGCACTCTGGCCGGCTGGCTGTTCCCGCAAATCGCGCACACTGCTCTGAAACCCGGGAGAAAAAAGTGCTTTGGGGTGGTCCTCTCTCCGGGCCCATGGCCCCGAGCCTGGGGACCAGCTCGGGGGTCCACACTCCCAGGCCAAGGCCCAACTCCATGCACACGTCTGTTCCTGCCCCCTGCCCCTTCAGAGAGCTCGGCTGAGCCAGAGTCTGTCAGGCAGCTCCCTGGCAGCCCCAGCAGCTCCGCCTGGGTGGGAAGAGGCAGAGCCGACCTAGGATCACAGTGGGCCTCTTGCTCTCCCTGCTCCCCTGAGGCAGCTGGGGCAAAGACGGCTTGGGCATCCACCCCGTTGCTCCCCTCTTCCCTCTGCCAGAAGGCTCTGCCTCCTGGGACGTTGCAGTGTGGAGACAGCCCCTGCCAGCACCTTCCCACCCAGTAGGCCTCAGCTGAGGCCTAGGCCCAGGGGAAAGGCCCTAGCGGGGCTGAGTTGGGGTAGCTGCCCGTGCATGTTGGACACACTCCCTGCAGCCTGCCCCTTCGTGGGGCAGTAGCCCTGGACGCCAGGAAGGCCTGGGCAAGGCTGGCCAAGGGCAGGGGCCTCGCTGGGTTGTGCCTCTGGCCTGTGGGGCCTCCCAGCAGAACCGGCCCTCTCCCTCTGGCACACCTCCCCGCCTGCCTCCAAAGGCCGTTTTGGAAGCACTCTGGCCGGCTGTTCCCGCAAATCGCGCACACTGCTCTGAAACCCGGGAGAAAAGTGCTTTGGGGTGGTCCTCTCTCCGGGCCCATGGCCCCGAGCCTGGGGACCAGCTCGGGGGTCCACACTCCCAGGCCAAGGCCCAACTCCATGCACACGTCTGTTCCTGCCCCCTGCCCCTTCAGAGAGCTCGGCTGAGCCAGAGTCTGTCAGGCAGCTCCCTGGCAGCCCCAGCAGCTCCGCCTGGGTGGGAAGAGGCAGAGCCGACCTAGGATCACAGTGGGCCTCTTGCTCTCCCTGCTCCCCTGAGGCAGCCGGGGCAAAGACGGCTTGGGCATCCACCCCGTTGCTCCCCTCTTCCCTCTGCCAGAAGGCTCTGCCTCCTGGGACGTTGCAGTGTGGAGACAGCCCCTGCCAGCACCTTCCCACCCAGTAGGCCTCAGCTGAGGCCTAGGCCCAGGGGAAAGGCCCTAGCGGGGCTGAGTTGGGGTAGCTGCCCGTGCATGTCTGGACACACTCCCTGCAGCCTGCCCCTTCGTGGGGCAGTAGCCCTGGACGCCAGGAAGGCCTGGGCAAGGCTGGCCAAGGGCAGGGGCCTCGCTGGGTTGTGCCTCTGGCCTGTGGGGCCTCCCAGCAGAACCGGCCCTCTCCCTCTGGCACACCTCCCCGCCTGCCTCCAAAGGCCGTTTTGGAAGCACTCTGGCCGGCTGTTCCCGCAAATCGCGCACACTGCTCTGAAACCCGGGAGAAAAGTGCTTTGGGGTGGTCCTCTCTCCGGGCCCATGGCCCCGAGCCTGGGGACCAGCTCGGGGGTCCCACACTCCCAGGCCAAGGCCCAACTCCATGCACACGTCTGTTCCTGCCCCCTGCCCCTTCAGAGAGCTCGGCTGAGCCAGAGTCTGTCAGGCAGCTCCCTGGCAGCCCCAGCAGCTCCGCCTGGGTGGGAAGAGGCAGAGCCGACCTAGGATCACAGTGGGCCTCTTGCTCTCCCTGCTCCCCTGAGGCAGCTGGGGCAAAGACGGCTTGGGCATCCACCCCGTTGCTCCCCTCTTCCCCTCTGCCAGAAGGCTCTGCCTCCTGGGACGTTGCAGTGTGGAGACAGCCCCTGCCAGCACCTTCCCACCCAGTAGGCCTCAGCTGAGGCCTAGGCCCAGGGGAAAGGCCCTAGCGGGGCTGAGTTGGGGTAGCTGCCCGTGCATGTCTGGACACACTCCCTGCAGCCTGCCCCTTCGTGGGGCAGTAGCCCTGGACGCCAGGAAGGCCTGGGCAAGGCTGGCCAAGGGCAGGGGCCTCGCTGGGTTGTGCCTCTGGCCTGTGGGGCCTCCCAGCAGAACCGGCCCTCTCCCTCTGGCACACCTCCCCGCCTGCCTCCAAAGGCCGTTTTGGAAGCACTCTGGCCGGCTGTTCCCGCAAATCGCGCACACTGCTCTGAAACCCGGGAGAAAAGTGCTTTGGGGTGGTCCTCTCTCCGGGCCCATGGCCCCGAGCCTGGGGACCAGCTCGGGGGTCCACACTCCCAGGCCAAGGCCCAACTCCATGCACACGTCTGTTCCTGCCCCCTGCCCCTTCAGAGAGCTCGGCTGAGCCAGAGTCTGTCAGGCAGCTCCCTGGCAGCCCCAGCAGCTCCGCCTGGGTGGGAAGAGGCAGAGCCGACCTAGGATCACAGTGGGCCTCTTGCTCTCCCTGCTCCCCTGAGGCAGCTGGGGCAAAGACGGCTTGGGCATCCACCCCGTTGCTCCCCTCTTCCCTCTGCCAGAAGGCTCTGCCTCCTGGGACGTTGCAGTGTGGAGACAGCCCCTGCCAGCACCTTCCCACCCAGTAGGCCTCAGCTGAGGCCTAGGCCCAGGGGAAAGGCCCTAGCGGGGCTGAGTTGGGGTAGCTGCCCGTGCATGTCTGGACACACTCCCTGCAGCCTGCCCCTTCGTGGGGCAGTAGCCCTGGACGCCAGGAAGGCCTGGGCAAGGCTGGCCAAGGGCAGGGGCCTCGCTGGGGTTTGTGCCTCTGGCCTGTGGGGCCTCCCAGCAGAAACCGGCCCTCTCCCTCTGGCACACCTCCCCGCCTGCCTCCAAAGGCCGTTTTGGAAGCACTCTGGCCGGCTGTTCCCGCAAATCGCGCACACTGCTCTGAAACCCGGGAGAAAAGTGCTTTGGGGTGGTCCTCTCTCCGGGCCCCATGGCCCCGAGCCTGGGGACCAGCTCGGGGGTCCACACTCCCAGGCCAAGGCCCAACTCCATGCACACGTCTGTTCCTGCCCCCTGCCCCTTCAGAGAGCTCGGCTGAGCCAGAGTCTGTCAGGCAGCTCCCTGGCAGCCCCAGCAGCTCCGCCTGGGTGGGAAGAGGCAGAGCCGACCTAGGATCACAGTGGGCCTCTTGCTCTCCCTGCTCCCCTGAGGCAGCTGGGGCAAAGACGGCTTGGGCATCCACCCCGTTGCTCCCCTCTTCCCTCTGCCAGAAGGCTCTGCCTCCTGGGACGTTGCAGTGTGGAGACAGCCCCTGCCAGCACCTTCCCACCCAGTAGGCCTCAGCTGAGGCCTAGGCCCAGGGGAAAGGCCCTAGCGGGGCTGAGTTGGGGTAGCTGCCCGTGCATGTCTGGACACACTCCCTGCAGCCTGCCCCTTCGTGGGGCAGTAGCCCTGGACGCCAGGAAGGCCTGGGCAAGGCTGGCCAAGGGCAGGGGCCTCGCTGGGTTGTGCCTCTGGCCTGTGGGGCCTCCCAGCAGAACCGGCCCTCTCCCTCTGGCACACCTCCCCGCCTGCCTCCAAAGGCCGTTTTGGAAGCACTCTGGCCGGCTGTTCCCGCAAATCGCGCACACTGCTCTGAAACCCGGGAAAAAAGTGCTTTGGGGTGGTCCTCTCTCCGGGCCCATGGCCCCGAGCCTGGGGACCAGCTCGGGGGTCCACACTCCCAGGCCAAGGCCCAACTCCATGCACACGTCTGTTCCTGCCCCCTGCCCCTTCAGAGAGCTCGGCTGAGCCAGAGTCTGTCAGGCAGCTCCCTGGCAGCCCCAGCAGCTCCGCCTGGGTGGGAAGAGGCAGAGCCGACCTAGGATCACAGTGGGCCTCTTGCTCTCCCTGCTCCCCTGAGGCAGCTGGGGCAAAGACGGCTTGGGCATCCACCCCGTTGCTCCCCTCTTCCCTCTGCCAGAAGGCTCTGCCTCCTGGGACGTTGCAGTGTGGAGACAGCCCCTGCCAGCACCTTCCCACCCAGTAGGCCTCAGCTGAGGCCTAGGCCCAGGGGAAAGGCCCTAGCGGGGCTGAGTTGGGGTAGCTGCCCGTGCATGTCTGGACACACTCCCTGCAGCCTGCCCCTTCGTGGGGCAGTAGCCCTGGACGCCAGGAAGGCCTGGGCAAGGCTGGCCAAGGGCAGGGGCCTCGCTGGGTTGTGCCTCTGGCCTGTGGGGCCTCCCAGCAGAACCGGCCCTCTCCCTCTGGCACACCTCCCCCCTGCCTGCCTCCAAAGGCCGTTTTGGAAGCACTCTGGCCGGCTGTTCCCGCAAATCGCGCACACTGCTCTGAAACCCGGGAAAAAAAGTGCTTTGGGGTGGTCCTCTCTCCGGGCCCATGGCCCCGAGCCTGGGGACCAGCTCGGGGGTCCACACTCCCAGGCCAAGGCCCAACTCCATGCACACGTCTGTTCCTGCCCCCTGCCCCTTCAGAGAGCTCGGCTGAGCCAGAGTCTGTCAGGCAGCTCCCTGGCAGCCCCAGCAGCTCCGCCTGGGTGGGAAGAGGCAGAGCCGACCTAGGATCACAGTGGGCCTCTTGCTCTCCCTGCTCCCCTGAGGCAGCTGGGGCAAAGACGGCTTGGGCATCCACCCCGTTGTTCCCCTCTTCCCTCTGCCAGAAGGCTCTGCCTCCTGGGACGTTGCAGTGTGGAGACAGCCCCTGCCAGCACCTTCCCACCCAGTAGGCCTCAGCTGAGGCCTAGGCCCAGGGGAAAGGCCCTAGCGGGGCTGAGTTGGGGTAGCTGCCCGTGCATGTCTGGACACACTCCCTGCAGCCTGCCCCTTCGTGGGGCAGTAGCCCTGGACGCCAGGAAGGCCTGGGCAAGGCTGGCCAAGGGCAGGGGCCTCGCTGGGTTGTGCCTCTGGCCTGTGGGGGGCCCTCCCAGCAGAACCGGCCCTCTCCCTCTGGCACACCTCCCTGCCTGCCTCCAAAGGCCGTTTTGGAAGCACTCTGGCCGGCTGTTCCCGCAAATCGCGCACACTGCTCTGAAACCCGGGAGAAAAGTGCTTTGGGGTGGTCCTCTCTCCGGGCCCATGGCCCCGAGCCTGGGGACCAGCTCGGGGGTCCACACTCCCAGGCCAAGGCCCAACTCCATGCAACGTCTGTTCCTGCCCCCTGCCCCTTCAGAGAGCTCGGCTGAGCCAGAGTCTGTCAGGCAGCTCCCTGGCAGCCCCAGCAGCTCCGCCTGGGTGGGAAGAGGCAGAGCCGACCTAGGATCACAGTGGGCCTCTTGCTCTCCCTGCTCCCCTGAGGCAGCTGGGGCAAAGACGGCTTGGGCATCCACCCCGTTGCTCCCCTCTTCCCTCTGCCAGAAGGCTCTGCCTCCTGGGACGTTGCAGTGTGGAGACAGCCCCTGCCAGCACCTTCCCACCCAGTAGGCCTCAGCTGAGGCCTAGGCCCAGGGGAAAGGCCCTAGCGGGGCTGAGTTGGGGTAGCTGCCCGTGCATGTCTGGACACACTCCCTGCAGCCTGCCCCTTCGTGGGGCAGTAGCCCTGGACGCCAGGAAGGCCTGGGCAAGGCTGGCCAAGGGCAGGGGCCTCGCTGGGTTGTGCCTCTGGCCTGTGGGGCCTCCCAGCAGAACCGGCCCTCTCCCTC
>JAJLRB010005427.1:553648-570464 GCA_020976825.1 Odocoileus hemionus | reverse complement strand
CCCAACAGCTCCACCTGTGTGGGAAGAGGCAGAGTCCGACCTAGGATCACAGTGGGCCTCTTGCCTCTCCCTGCTGCCCTGAGGCACCTGGGCAAAGAGGCTTGGGCATCCACCCCGTTGCTCCCCTCTTCCCTCTGCCAGAAGTCTCTGCCCCTGGGACGCTGCAGTGTGGAGACAGCCCCTGCCAGCACGTTCCCTCCCAGTAGGCCTCAACTGAGGCCTAGGCCCAGGGGAAAGGCCCAAGCGGGGCTGAGCTTGGGGAGGTGCCCGGGCATGTCTGGACACACTCCCTGCAGCCTGCCCCTTCATGGGGCAGTAGCCCTGGATGCCAGGAAGGCCTGGGCAAAGCTGGCCAAGGACAGGGGCCTTGTGGGATTGTGCCTCTGGCCTGTGGGGCCTCTGAGCATTACCGGCCCTGTCCCTCTGGAAGACCTCCCCGATGCTTCCAAGGTCAATTTGCAAGCACTCTGGCCGGCTGTTCCCGCAAATCGCGCATTCTGCTCTGAAACCTCAAAGAAAAGTGCTTTGGGGTGGTCCTCTCTCAGGCCCATGGCCCTGAGCCTGGGGACAAGCTAGGGGGTCCACACTCCCAGGCCAAGGCCCAAACCCATGCACACGTCTGTTCCTGCCCCTTGCCCCTTCACAGAGCTCGGCTGAGCCAGAGTCTGTCAGGCAGCTCCCTGGCAACCCCAGCAGCTCCGCCTGGGTGGGAAGAGACAGAGCCGACCTAGGAACACAGTGGGCCTCTTGCTCTCCCTCCTGCCCTGAGGCAGCTGGGGCAAAGAGGGCTTGGGCATCCACCCCTTGCTCCCATCTTCCCTCTGCCAGAAGTCTCTGCCCCCTGGGCTTTTGCAGTGTGGAGACAGCCCCTGCCAGCACTTCCACCCATTAGGCCTCAGCTGAGGCCTAGGCTCAGGGGAAAGACCCAAGCGGGGCTGAGCCTGGGGTAGGCTGCCCGGGCATGTCTGGACACACTCCCTGCAGCCTGCCCCTTCGTGGCGCAGTACCCCTGGATGCCAGGAAGGCCTGGGCAAAGCTGACCAAGGGCAGGGGCCTTGTTGGATTCTTCCTCTTGGCCTGTGGGGCCTCCCAGCAGAACCGGACCTCTCCCTCTGGAAGACCTCCCCGCCTGCTTCCAAAGGCCGTTTGGAAACACTCTGGCTGGCTATTCCCGCAAAGCGCGCACTCTGCTTTGAAACCTGGGAGAAAAGCGCTTTGGGGTGGTCCTCTCTCAGGGCGCATGGCCCTGAGCCTGGGGACCAGCTACTGGGTCCACACTCCCAGGCCAAGGCCCAAGTCCATGCACACGTCTGTTCCTGCCCCCTGCCCTTCAGAGAGCTCGGCTGAGCCAGAGTCTGTCAGGCAGCTCCCTGGCAGCCCCAGCAGCACCGCCTGTGTTGGAAGGCGCAAAGCCGACCTAGGGCCACAGTGGCCTCTTGCTCTCCCTGCTCCCCTGAGGCAGCTGGGGCAAAGAGGGCTTGGGCATCCACCCCACTTTCTCCCCTCTTCCCTCTGCCAGAAGGCTCTGCCCCCTGGGACGTTGCAGTGTGGGGACTGCCCCTGCCAGCACATCCATTCCCAGTAGGCCTCAACTGAGGCCTAGGCCCAGGGGAAAGGCCCTAGCGGGGCTGAGCCTGGGGTAGGTGCCTAGGCATGTCTGGACACATTCCCCACAGCCTGCCCCTTCATGGGGCAGTAGCCCTGGATTCCAGGAAGGACTGGGCAAAGCTGGCCAAGGGCAGGGGCCTCGCTGGATTCTACCTCTTGGCCTGTGGGGCCTCCCAGCATGAATGGCCCTCTCCCTCTGGAGGACCTCCCCGCCTGCCTCCAAGGCCGTTTTGCAAGCACTCTGGCTGGCTATTCCCGCAAATCGCGCACACTGCTCTGAAACCCGGGAGAAAAGTGCTTTGGGGTGGTCCTCTCTCCGGGCCCATGGCCCCGAGCCTGGGACCAGCTCGGGGGTCCACACTCCCAGGCCAAGGCATAACTCCATGCACACGTCTGTTCCTGCCCCCTGCCCCTTCAGAGAGCTCGGCTGAGCCAGAGTCTGTCAGGCAGCTCCTTGGCAGCCCCAGCAGCTCCGCCTGTGTGTGAAGGGGCAGAGCCGACCTAGGATCACAGTGGGCTCTTGCTCTCCCTGCTCCCCTGAGGCAGCTGGGGCAAAGACGGCTTGGGCATCCACCCCGTTGCTCCCCTCTTCCCTCTGCCAGAAGGCTCTGCCCCTGGGACGTTGCAGTGTGGGGACAGCCCCTGCCAGCACTTCCCACCCAGTAGGCCTCAACTGAGGCCTAGGCCCAGGGGAAAGCCCCAAGCGGGGCTGAGTTGGGGTAGCTGCCCGTGCATGTCTGGACACACTCCCCACAGCCTGCCCCTTCATGGGGCAGTAGCCCTGGATGCCAGGAAAGCCTGGGCAAGGCTGGCCAAGGCCAGGGGCCTTGCTGGGTTGTGCCTCTGGCCTGTGGGGCCTCCCAGCATTAACCGGCCCTCTCTCTCTGGCAGACCTCCCCGCCTGCCTCCAAGGCCGTTTTGGAAGCACTCTGGCCGGCTGTTCCCGCAAGCCGCGCACACTGCTCTGAAACCCGGGAGAAAAGTGCTTGGGGTGGTCCTCTCTCCGGGCCCATGGCCCCGAGCCTGGGGACCAGCTCGGGGGTCCACACTCCCAGGCAAGGCCCAACTCCATGCACACGTCTGTTCCTGCCCCCTGCCCCTTCAGAGAGCTCGGCTGAGCCAGAGTCTGTCAGGCAGCTCCCTGGCAGCCCCAGCAGCTCCGCCTGTGTGGGAAGAGGCAGAGCCGACCTAGGATCACAGTGGGCCTCTTGCTCTCCCTGCTCCCCTGAGGCAGCTGGGGCAAAGAGGGCTTGGGCATCCACCCCCGTTGCTCCCCTTTTCCCTCTGCCAGAAGGCTCTGCCCCCTGGGACTTTTGCAGTGTGGAGACAGCCCCTGCCAGCACCTTCCCACCCAGTAGGCCTCAGCTGAGGCCTAGGCCCAGGGGAAAGACCCTAGCGGGGCTGAGTTGGGGTAGCTGCCCGTGCATGTCTGGACACACTCCCTGCAGCCTGCCCCTTCGTGGGGCAGTAGCCCTGGACGCCAGGAAGGCCTGGGCAAGGCTGGCCAAGGGCAGGGCCCTCGCTGGGTTGTGCCTCTGGCCTGTGGGGCCTCCCAGCAGAACCGGCCCTCTCCCTCTGGCACACCTCCCCGCCTGCTTCCAAGGCCGTTTTGGAAGCACTCTGGCCGGCTGTTCCCGCAAATCGCGCACTCTGCTCTGAAACCCGGGAGAAAAGTGCTTTGGGGTGGTCCTCTCTCGGGCCCATGCCCCGAGCCTGGGGACCAGCTCGGGGGGTCCACACTCCCAGGCCAAGGCCCAACTCCATGCACACGTCTGTTCCTGCCCCCTGCCCCTTCAGAGAGCTCGGCTGAGCCAGAGTCTGTCAGGCAGCTCCCTGGCAGCCCCAGCAGCTCCGCCTGTGTGGGAAGAGGCAGAGCCGACCTAGGATCACAGTGGGTCTCTTGCTCTCCCTGCTCCCCTGAGGCAGCTGGGGCAAAGACGGCTTGGGCATCCACCCCGTTTCTCCCCTCTTCCCTCTGCCAGAAGGCTCTGCCCCCTGGACCTGTTGCAGTGTGGGGACAGCCCCTGCCAGCACCTTCCCACCCAGTAGGCCTCAGCTGAGGCCTAGGCCCAGGGGAAAGGCCCAAGCGGGGCTGAGTTGGGGTAGGTGCCCGTGCATGTCTGGACACACTCCCTGCAGCCTGCCCCTTCGTGGGGCAGTACCCCTGGACGCCAGGAAGGCCTGGGCAAAGCTGGCCCAAGGCCAGGGGCCTTGCTGGGTTGTGCCTCTGGCCTGTGGGGCCTCCCAGCAGAACCGGCCCTCTCCCTCTGGCAGGACCTCCCCGGCTGCCTCCAAAGGCCGTTTTGGAAGCACTCTGGCCGGCTGTTCCCGCAAATCGCGCACACTGCTCTGAAACCCGGGAGAAAAGTGCTTTGGGGTGGTCCTCTCTCCGGGCCCATGGCCCCGAGCCTGGGGACCAGCTCGGGGGTCCACACTCCCAGGCCAAGGCCCAACTCCATGCACACGTCTGTTCCTGCCCCCTGCCCCTTCAGAGAGCTCGGCTGAGCCAGAGTCTGTCAGGCAGCTCCCTGGCAGCCCCAGCAGCTCCGCCTGGGTGGGAAGAGGCAGAGCCGACCTAGGATCACAGTGGGCCTCTTGCTCTCCCTGCTGCCCTGAGGCAGCTGGGGCAAAGACGGCTTGGGCATCCACCCCGTTGCTCCCCTCTTCCCTCTGCCAGAAGGCTCTGCCTCCTGGGACGTTGCAGTGTGGAGACAGCCCCTGCCAGCACCTTCCCACCCAGTAGGCCTCAGCTGAGGCCTAGGCCCAGGGGAAAGGCCCTAGCGGGGCTGAGTTGGGGTAGCTGCCCGTGCATGTCTGGACACACTCCCTGCAGCCTGCCCCTTCGTGGGGCAGTAGCCCTGGACGCCAGGAAGGCCTGGGCAAGGCTGACCAAGGGCAGGGGCCTCGCTGGGTTGTGCCTCTGGCCTGTGGGGCCTCCCAGCAGAACCGGCCCTCTCCCTCTGGCACACCTCCCCGCCTGCCTCCAAAGGCCGTTTTGGAAGCACTCTGGCCGGCTGTTCCCGCAAATCGCGCACACTGCTCTGAAACCCGGGAGAAAAGTGCTTTGGGGTGGTCCTCTCTCCGGGCCCATGGCCCCGAGCCTGGGGACCAGCTCGGGGGTCCACACTCCCAGGCCAAGGCCCAACTCCATGCACACGTCTGTTCCTGCCCCCTGCCCTTCAGAGAGCTCGGCTGAGCCAGAGTCTGTCAGGCAGCTCCCTGGCAGCCCCAGCAGCTCCGCCTGTGTGGGAAGAGGCAGAGCCGACCTAGGATCACAGTGGGCCTCTTGCTCTCCCTGCTCCCCTGAGGCAGCTGGGGCAAAGACGGCTTGGGCATCCACCCCGTTGCTCCCCTCTTCCCTCTGCCAGAAGGCTCTGCCTCCTGGGCGTTGCAGTGTGGAGACAGCCCCTGCCAGCACCTTCCCACCCAGTAGGCCTCAGCTGAGGCCTAGGCCCAGGGGAAAGGCCCTAGCGGGGCTGAGTTGGGGTAGCTGCCCGTGCATGTCTGGACACACTCCCTGCAGCCTGCCCCTTCGTGGGGCAGTAGCCCTGGACGCCAGGAAGGCCTGGGCAAGGCTGGCCAAGGGCAGGGGCCTCGCTGGGTTGTCCCTCTGGCCTGTGGGGCCTCCCAGCAGAACCGGCCCTCTCCCTCTGGCACACCTCCCCGCCTGCCTCCAAAGGCCGTTTTGGAAGCACTCTGGCCGGCTGTTCCCGCAAATCGCGCACACTGCTCTGAAACCCGGGAGAAAAGTGCTTTGGGGTGGTCCTCTCTCCGGGCCCATGGCCCCGAGCCTGGGGACCAGCTCGGGGGTCCACACTCCCAGGCCAAGGCCCAACTCCATGCACACGTCTGTTCCTGCCCCCTGCCCTTCAGAGAGCTCGGCTGAGCCAGAGTCTGTCAGGCAGTTCCCTGGCAGCCCCAGCAGCTCCGCCTGGGTGGGAAAGAGGCAGAGCCGACCTAGGATCACAGTGGGCCTCTTGCTCTCCCTGCTCCCCTGAGGCAGCTGGGGCAAAGACGGCTTGGGCATCCACCCCGTTGCTCCCCTCTTCCCTCTGCCAGAAGGCTCTGCCTCCTGGGACGTTGCAGTGTGGAGACAGCCCCTGCCAGCACCTTCCCACCCAGTAGGCCTCAGCTGAGGCCTAGGCCCAAGGGAAAGGCCCTAGCGGGGCTGAGTTGGGGTAGCTGCCCGTGCATGTCTGGACACACTCCCTGCAGCCTGCCCCTTCGTGGGGCAGTAGCCCTGGACGCCAGGAAGGCCTGGGCAAGGCTGGCCAAGGGCAGGGGCCTCGCTGGGTTGTGCCTCTGGCCTGTGGGGCCTCCCAGCAGAACGGCCCTCTCCCTCTGGCACACCTCCCCGCCTGCCTCCAAAGGCCGTTTTGGAAGCACTCTGGCCGGCTGTTCCCGCAAATCGCGCACACTGCTCTGAAACCGGGAGAAAAGTGCTTTGGGGTGGTCCTCTCTCCGGGCCCATGGCCCCGAGCCTGGGGACCAGCTCGGGGGTCCACACTCCCAGGCCAAGGCCCAACTCCATGCACACGTCTGTTCCTGCCCCCTGCCCCTTCAGAGAGCTCGGCTGAGCCAGAGTCTGTCAGGCAGCTCCCTGGCAGCCCCAGCAGCTCCGCCTGGGTGGGAAGAGGCAGAGCCGACCTAGGATCACAGTGGGCCTCTTGCTCTCCCTGCTCCCCTGAGGCAGCTGGGGCAAAGACGGCTTGGGCATCCACCCCGTTGCTCCCTCTTCCCTCTGCCAGAAGGCTCTGCCTCCTGGGACGTTGCAGTGTGGAGACAGCCCCTGCCAGCACCTTCCCACCCGGTAGGCCTCAGCTGAGGCCTAGGCCCAGGGGAAAGGCCCTAGCGGGGCTGAGTTGGGGTAGCTGCCCGTGCATGTCTGGACACACACTCCCTGCAGCCTGCCCCTTCGTGGGGCAGTAGCCCTGGACGCCAGGAAGGCCTGGGCAAGGCTGGCCAAGGGCAGGGGCCTCGCTGGGTTGTGCCTCTGGCCTGTGGGGCCTCCCAGCAGAACCGGCCCTCTCCCTCTGGCACACCTCCCCGCCTGCCTCCAAAGGCCGTTTTGGAAGCACTCTGGCCGGCTGTTCCCGCAAATCGCGCACACTGCTCTGAAACCCGGGAGAAAAGTGCTTTGGGGTGGTCCTCTCTCCGGGCCCATGGCCCCGAGCCTGGGGACCAGCTCGGGGGTCCACACTCCCAGGCCAAGGCCCAACTCCATGCACACGTCTGTTCCTGCCCCCTGCCCCTTCAGAGAGCTCGGCTGAGCCAGAGTCTGTCAGGCAGCTCCCTGGCAGCCCCAGCAGCTCCGCCTGGGTGGGAAGAGGCAGAGCCGACCTAGGATCACAGTGGGCCTCTTGCTCTCCCTGCTCCCCTGAGGCAGCTGGGGCAAAGACGGCTTGGGCATCCACCCCGTTGCTCCCCTCTTCCCTCTGCCAGAAGGCTCTGCCTCCTGGGACGTTGCAGTGTGGAGACAGCCCCTGCCAGCACCTTCCCACCCAGTAGGCCTCAGCTGAGGCCTAGGCCCAGGGGAAAGGCCCTAGCGGGGCTGAGTTGGGGTAGCTGCCCCCGTGCATGTCTGGACACACACTCCCTGCAGCCTGCCCCTTCGTGGGGCAGTAGCCCTGGACGCCAGGAAGGCCTGGGCAAGGCTGGCCAAGGGCAGGGGCCTCGCTGGGTTGTGCCTCTGGCCTGTGGGGCCTCCCAGCAGAACCGGCCCTCTCCCTCTGGCACACCTCCCCGCCTGCCTCCAAAGGCCGTTTTGGAAGCACTCTGGCCGGCTGTTCCCGCAAATCGCGCACACTGCTCTGAAAAACCGGGAGAAAAGTGCTTTGGGGTGGTCCTCTCTCCGGGCCCATGGCCCCGAGCCTGGGGACCAGCTCGGGGGTCCACACTCCCAGGCCAAGGCCCAACTCCATGCACACGTCTGTTCCTGCCCCCTGCCCTTCAGAGAGCTCGGCTGAGCCAGAGTCTGTCAGGCAGCTCCCTGGCAGCCCCAGCAGCTCCGCCTGGGTGGGAAGAGGCAGAGCCGACCTAGGATCACAGTGGGCCTCTTGCTCTCCCTGCTCCCCTGAGGCAGCTGGGGCAAAGACGGCTTGGGCATCCACCCCGTTGCTCCCCTCTTCCCTCTGCCAGAAGGCTCTGCCTCCTGGGACGTTGCAGTGTGGAGACAGCCCCTGCCAGCACCTTCCCACCCAGTAGGCCTCAGCTGAGGCCTAGGCCCAGGGGAAAGGCCCAAGCGGGGCTGAGTTTGGGGTAGCTGCCCGTGCATGTCTGGACACACTCCCTGCAGCCTGCCCCCCTTCGTGGGGCAGTAGCCCTGGACGCCAGGAAGGCCTGGGCAAGGCTGGCCAAGGGCAGGGGCCTCGCTGGGTTGTGCCTCTGGCCTGTGGGGGCCTCCAGCAGAACCGGCCCTCTCCCTCTGGCACACCTCCCCGCCTGCCTCCAAAGGCCGTTTTGGAAGCACTCTGGCCGGCTGTTCCCGCAAATCGCGCACACTGCTCTGAAACCCGGGAGAAAAGTGCTTTGGGGTGGTCCTCTCTCCGGGCCCATGGCCCCGAGCCTGGGGACCAGCTCGGGGGTCCACACTCCCAGGCCAAGGCCCAACTCCATGCACACGTCTGTTCCTGCCCCCTGCCCCTTCAGAGAGCTCGGCTGAGCCAGAGTCTGTCAGGCAGCTCCCTGGCAGCCCCAGCAGCTCCGCCTGGGTGGGAAGAGGCAGAGCCGACCTAGGATCACAGTGGGCCTCTTGCTCTCCCTGCTCCCCTGAGGCAGCTGGGGCAAAGACGGCTTGGGCATCCACCCCGTTGCTCCCCTCTTCCCTCTGCCAGAAGGCTCTGCCTCCTGGGACGTTGCAGTGTGGAGACAGCCCCTGCCAGCACCTTCCCACCCAGTAGGCCTCAGCTGAGGCCTAGGCCCAGGGGAAAGGCCCTAGCGGGGCTGAGTTGGGGTAGCTGCCCGTGCATGTCTGGACACACTCCCTGCAGCCTGCCCCTTCGTGGGGCAGTAGCCCTGGACGCCAGGAAGGCCTGGGCAAGGCTGGCCAAGGGCAGGGGCCTCGCTGGGTTGTGCCTCTGGCCTGTGGGGCCTCCCAGCAGAACCGGCCCTCTCCCTCTGGCACACCTCCCCGCCTGCCTCCAAA
This sequence comes from Odocoileus hemionus, assembly GCA_020976825.1. Lineage (NCBI taxonomy): Eukaryota > Metazoa > Chordata > Mammalia > Artiodactyla > Cervidae > Odocoileus > Odocoileus hemionus. The sequence continues at coordinate 561,712 of JAJLRB010005427.1, read as the reverse complement.
GGCCGTTTTGGAAGCACTCTGGCCGGCTGTTCCCGCAAATCGCGCACACTGCTCTGAAACCCGGGAGAAAAGTGCTTTGGGGTGGTCTCTCTCTCCGGGCCCATGGCCCCGAGCCTGGGGACCAGCTCGGGGGTCCACACTCCCAGGCCAAGGCCCAACTCCATGCACACGTCTGTTCCTGCCCCCTGCCCCTTCAGAGAGCTCGGCTGAGCCAGAGTCTGTCAGGCAGCTCCCTGGCAGCCCCAGCAGCTCCGCCTGGGTGGGAAGAGGCAGAGCCGACCTAGATCACAGTGGGCCTCTTGCTCTCCCTGCTCCCCTGAGGCAGCTGGGGCAAAGACGGCTTGGGCATCCACCCCGTTGCTCCCCTCTTCCCTCTGCCAGAAGGCTCTGCCTCCTGGGACGTTGCAGTGTGGAGACAGCCCCTGCCAGCACCTTCCCACCCAGTAGGCCTCAGCTGAGGCCTAGGCCCAGGGGAAAGGCCCTAGCGGGGCTGAGTTGGGGTAGCTGCCCGTGCATGTCTGGACACACTCCCTGCAGCCTGCCCCTTCGTGGGGCAGTAGCCCTGGACGCCAGGAAGGCCTGGGCAAGGCTGGCCAAGGGCAGGGGCCTCGCTGGGTTGTGCCTCTGGCCTGTGGGGCCTCCCAGCAGAAACGGCCCTCTCCCTCTGGCACACCCTCCCCGCCTGCCTCAAAGGCCGTTTTGGAAGCACTCTGGCCGGCTGTTCCCGCAAATCGCGCACACTGCTCTGAAACCCGGGAGAAAAGTGCTTTGGGGTGGTCCTCTCTCCGGGCCCATGGCCCCGAGCCTGGGGACCAGCTCGGGGGTCCACACTCCCAGGCCAAGGCCCAACTCCATGCACACGTCTGTTCCTGCCCCCTGCCCCTTCAGAGAGCTCGGCTGAGCCAGAGTCTGTCAGGCAGCTCCCTGGCAGCCCCAGCAGCTCCGCCTGGGTGGGAAGAGGCAGAGCCGACCTAGGATCACAGTGGGCCTCTTGCTCTCCCTGCTCCCCTGAGGCAGCTGGGGCAAAGACGGCTTGGGCATCCACCCCGTTGCTCCCCTCTTCCCTCTGCCAGAAGGCTCTGCCTCCTGGGACGTTGCAGTGTGGAGACAGCCCCTGCCAGCACCTTCCCACCCAGTAGGCCTCAGCTGAGGCCTAGGCCCAGGGGAAAGGCCCTAGCGGGGCTGAGTTGGGGTAGCTGCCCGTGCATGTCTGGACACACTCCCTGCAGCCTGCCCCTTCGTGGGGCAGTAGCCCTGGACGCCAGGAAGGCCTGGGCAAGGCTGGCCAAGGGCAGGGGCCTCGCTGGGTTGTGCCTCTGGCCTGTGGGGCCTCCCAGCAGAACCGGCCCTCTCCCTCTGGCACACCTCCCCGCCTGCCTCCAAAGGCCGTTTTGGAAGCACTCTGGCCGGCTGTTCCCGCAAATCGCGCACACTGCTCTGAAACCCGGGAGAAAAGTGCTTTGGGGTGGTCCTCTCTCGGGCCCATGGCCCCGAGCCTGGGGACCAGCTCGGGGGTCCACACTCCCAGGCCAAGGCCCAACTCCATGCACACGTCTGTTCCTGCCCCCTGCCCCTTCAGAGAGCTCGGCTGAGCCAGAGTCTGTCAGGCAGCTCCCTGGCAGCCCCAGCAGCTCCGCCTGGGTGGGAAGAGGCAGAGCCGACCTAGGATCACAGTGGGCCTCTTGCTCTCCCTGCTCCCCTGAGGCAGCTGGGGCAAAGACGGCTTGGGCATCCACCCCGTTGCTCCCCTCTTCCCTCTGCCAGAAGGCTCTGCCCCCTGGGACGTTGCAGTGTGGAGACAGCCCCTGCCAGCACCTTCCCACCCAGTAGGCCTCAGCTGAGGCCTAGGCCCAGGGGAAAGGCCCTAGCGGGGCTGAGTTGGGGTAGCTGCCCGTGCATGTCTGGACACACTCCCTGCAGCCTGCCCCTTCGTGGGGCAGTAGCCCTGGACGCCAGGAAGGCCTGGGCAAGGCTGGCCAAGGGCAGGGGCCTCGCTGGGTTGTGCCTCTGGCCTGTGGGGCCTCCCAGCAGAACCGGCCCTCTCCCTCTGGCACACCTCCCCGCCTGCCTCCAAAGGCCGTTTTGGAAGCACTCTGCCGGCTGTTCCCGCAAATCGCGCACACTGCTCTGAAACCCGGGAGAAAAGTGCTTTGGGGTGGTCCTCTCTCCGGGCCCATGGCCCCGAGCCTGGGGACCAGCTCGGGGGTCCACACTCCCAGGCCAAGGCCCAACTCCATGCACACGTCTGTTCCTGCCCCCTGCCCCTTCAGAGAGCTCGGCTGAGCCAGAGTCTGTCAGGCAGCTCCCTGGCAGCCCCAGCAGCTCCGCCTGGGTGGGAAGAGGCAGAGCCGACCTAGGATCACAGTGGGCCTCTTGCTCTCCCTGGCCCCTGAGGCAGCTGGGGCAAAGACGGCTTGGGCATCCACCCCGTTGCTCCCCTCTTCCCTCTGCCAGAAGGCTCTGCCTCCTGGGACGTTGCAGTGTGGAGACAGCCCCTGCCAGCACCTTCCCACCCAGTAGGCCTCAGCTGAGGCCTAGGCCCAGGGGAAAGGCCCTAGCGGGGCTGAGTTGGGGTAGCTGCCCGTGCATGTCTGGACACACTCCCTGCAGCCTGCCCCTTCGTGGGCAGTAGCCCTGGACGCCAGGAAGGCCTGGGCAAGGCTGGCCATGGGCAGGGGCCTCGCTGGGTTGTGCCTCTGGCCTGTGGGGCCTCCCAGCAGAACCGGGCCCTCTCCCTCTGGCACACCTCCCGCCTGCCTCCAAAGGCCGTTTTGGAAGCACTCTGGCCGGCTGTTCCCGCAAATCGCGCACACTGCTCTGAAACCCGGGGAGAAAAGTGCTTTGGGGTGGTCCTCTCTCCGGGCCCATGGCCCCGAGCCTGGGGACCAGCTCGGGGGTCCACACTCCCAGGCCAAGGCCCAACTCCATGCACACGTCTGTTCCTGCCCCCTGCCCCTTCAGAGAGCTCGGCTGAGCCAGAGTCTGTCAGGCAGCTCCCTGGCAGCCCCAGCAGCTCCGCCTGGGTGGGAAGAGGCAGAGCCGACCTAGGATCACAGTGGGCCTCTTGCTCTCCCTGCTCCCCTGAGGCAGCTGGCAAAGACGGCTTGGGCATCCACCCCGTTGCTCCCCTCTTCCCTCTGCCAGAAGGCTCTGCCTCCTGGGACGTTGCAGTGTGGAGACAGCCCCTGCCAGCACCTTCCCACCCAGTAGGCCTCAGCTGAGGCCTAGGCCCAGGGGAAAGGCCCTAGCGGGGCTGAGTGGGGTAGCTGCCCGTGCATGTCTGGACACACTCCCTGCAGCCTGCCCCTTCGTGGGGCAGTAGCCCTGGACGCCAGGAAGGCCTGGGCAAGGCTGGCCAAGGGGGGGGGCCTCGCTGGGTTGTGCCTCTGGCCTGTGGGGCCTCCCAGCAGAACCGGCCCTCTCCCTCTGGCACACCTCCCCGCCTGCCTCCAAAGGCCGTTTTGGAAGCACACTGGCCGGCTGTTCCCGCAAATCGCGCACACTGCTCTGAAACCCGGGAGAAAAGTGCTTTGGGGTGGTCCTCTCTCCGGGCCCATGGCCCCGAGCCTGGGGACCAGCTCGGGGGTCCACACTCCCAGGCCAAGGCCCAACTCCATGCACACGTCTGTTCCTGCCCCCTGCCCCTTCAGAGAGCTCGGCTGAGCCAGAGTCTGTCAGGCAGCTCCCTGGCAGCCCCAGCAGCTCCGCCTGGGTGGGAAGAGGCAGAGCCGACCTAGGATCACAGTGGGCCTCTTGCTCTCCCTGCTCCCCTGAGGCAGCTGGGGCAAGAGACGGCTTGGGCATCCACCCCGTTGCTCCCCTCTTCCCTCTGCCAGAAGGCTCTGCCTCCTGGGACGTTGCAGTGTGGAGACAGCCCCTGCCAGCACCTTCCCACCCAGTAGGCCTCAGCTGAGGCCTAGGCCCAGGGGAAAGGCCCTAGCGGGGCTGAGTTGGGGTAGCTGCCCGTGCATGTCTGGACACACTCCCTGCAGCCTGCCCCTTCGTGGGGCAGTAGCCCTGGACGCCAGGAAGGCCTGGGCAAGGCTGGCCAAGGGCAGGGGCCTCGCTGGGTTGTGCCTCTGGCCTGTGGGGCCTCCCAGCAGAACCGGCCCTCTCCCTCTGGCACACCTCCCCGCCTGCCTCCAAAGGCCGTTTTGGAAGCACTCTGGCCGGCTGTTCCCGCAAATCGCGCACACTGCTCTGAAACCCGGGAGAAAAGTGCTTTGGGGTGGTCCTCTCTCCGGGCCCATGGCCCCGAGCCTGGGGACCAGCTCGGGGGTCCACACTCCCAGGCCAAGGCCCAACTCCATGCACACGTCTGTTCCTGCCCCCTGCCCCTTCAGAGAGCTCGGCTGAGCCAGAGTCTGTCAGGCAGCTCCCTGGCAGCCCCAGCAGCTCCGCCTGGGTGGGAAGAGGCAGAGCCGACCTAGGATCACAGTGGGCCTCTTGCTCTCCCTGCTCCCCTGAGGCAGCTGGGGCAGCTGGGGCAAAGACGGCTTGGGCATCCCCCCGTTGCTCCCCTCTTCCCTCTGCCAGAAGGCTCTGCCTCCTGGGACGTTGCAGTGTGGAGACAGCCCCTGCCAGCACCTTCCCACCCAGTAGGCCTCAGCTGAGGCCTAGGCCCAGGGGAAAGGCCCTAGCGGGGCTGAGTTGGGGTAGCTGCCCGTGCATGTCTGGACACACTCCCTGCAGCCTGCCCCTTCGTGGGGCAGTAGCCCTGGACGCCAGGAAGGCCTGGGCAAGGCTGGCCAAGGGCAGGGGCCTCGCTGGGTTGTGCCTCTGGCCTGTGGGGCCTCCCAGCAGAACCGGCCCTCTCCCTCTGGCACACCTCCCCGCCTGCCTCCAAAGGCCGTTTTGGAAGCACTCTGGCCGGCTGTTCCCCCGCAAATCGCGCACACTGCTCTGAAACCCGGGAGAAAAGTGCTTTGGGGTGGTCCTCTCTCCGGGCCCATGGCCCCGAGCCTGGGGACCAGCTCGGGGGTCCACACTCCCAGGCCAAGGCCCAACTCCATGCACACGTCTGTTCCTGCCCCCTGCCCCTTCAGAGAGCTCGGCTGAGCCAGAGTCTGTCAGGCAGCTCCCTGGCAGCCCCAGCAGCTCCGCCTGGGTGGGAAGAGGCAGAGCCGACCTAGGATCACAGTGGGCCTCTTGCTCTCCCTGCTCCCCTGAGGCAGCTGGGGCAAAGACGGCTTGGGCATCCACCCCGTTGCTCCCCTCTTCCCTCTGCCAAGGCTCTGCCTCCTGGGACGTTGCAGTGTGGAGACAGCCCCTGCCAGCACCTTCCCACCCAGTAGGCCTCAGCTGAGGCCTAGGCCCAGGGGAAAGGCCCTAGCGGGGCTGAGTTGGGGTAGCTGCCCGTGCATGTCTGGACACACTCCCTGCAGCCTGCCCCTTCGTGGGGCAGTAGCCCTGGACGCCAGGAAGGCCTGGGCAAGGCTGGCCAAGGGCAGGGGCCTCGCTGGGTTGTGCCTCTGGCCTGTGGGGCCTCCCAGCAGAACGGGCATGTCTGGCACACTCCCCGCAGCCTGCCCCTTCATGGGGCAGTACCCCTGGAGGCCAGGAAGGTCTGGGCAAGGCTGGCCAAGGGCAGGGGCCATGCTGGGTTCTGCCTCTGGCCTCTGGGGCCTCTGAGCAGAGCCGAACTTGGGGAACAGTGGGCCACTTGCTCTCCCCTCTGCCCTGAGGCTGCTGGGCCAACGAGTTCTTCAGCATCCACCCCCTTTCTAACCCCTTCCCTCTGACCAGGGCCCATGCCCTATAGGCCGCTACAGTGTGGAGACAGCCCCTGCTAGCACCTCCCGCCCAAATAGGCCTCAAATGAGGCCTACGCCCAGGGAAAGGCGCTAACGGGGATGAGCCTGGGGAGCCACCCTGGCATGTCTGGACACACTCCCGCAGCCTACCCCTTCCTGGGGCACTACCCCTCGAGGCCAGGAAGGTCTGGGCAAGGCTGGCCAAAGGAAGAGGCCATGCTGTGTTCTGCCTCTGGCCTTTGGGCCTCTGAGGAGAGTTGACCTAGGGGCACACTGGGCCTCTTCCTCTCCCTGCTACCCTGACGCTGCAGGGCCAAAGAGGTCTTGGGCATCCACCACTTTGCTCCCCCGTTCCCTCTGTCCAGGGCCTTTGACCTATAGGCCATTGCAGTGTGGAGACAGCACCTGCTAGCTACTCCCCTCCAAGTAGGGGCAAAGTCACTAGTGCAGATGAGCCTGGGGAGGCGTCCGGGCATGTCAGGGCACACTCCCCACAGCCTGCCCCTTCATGGGGCAGTACACCTAGAGGCCAGAAAGGTCTGGGCAAGGCTGGAAAAATGGCAGGGGCCATGCTGGGTTCTGCCTCTGGCCTGAGTGGTCTGTGAACAGAGCCGAACTAGGGGCACAGTGGGCCTCGTGCTCACCCTGCTGCCCTGAGGCTGCTGGGCCAGAGAGTACTTGACCATCCACCCACTTCCTCCCCCATTCCCTCCTACCAGGGCCTTTACCCTATAGGCTGTTGCAGTGTGGACAGAGCCCCTGCCAGCACCTCCCCTCCAAATAGGCCTCAAATGAGGCCTAGGCCTAGGGGAAATGCGCTAGTGCGGAGGACCCTGGGGAGGCACCAGGGCACATCTGGACACACTCTCCGCAGCATGCCCCTTCATGGGGCGGTACCCCTGGAGGCCAGGGAGGTCTGGGCAAGGCTAGCCAAGGGCAGGGGCCATGCTGGGTTCTGCCTCTGGCCTGTGGGGCCTCTGAGCAGAGTCGCCCTAGGGGCACAGTTGGCCTCTTGCTCTCCCTGCTGCCCTGAGGCTGTTGGGACAAAGAGATCTTGGGCATCCACCCACTGGCTCCCCTCTTCCCTCTGACCAGGGCATCTGCCTTCTAGGCCGTTTGCAGTGTGGACACAGCCCTTGCCAGCAAACTCCCCTCCAATTGGCCTCAAATTAGTCCTAGACCAGGGTAAAGGCGCTAGCGGGGATGAGCCTGGGGAGGCACCCGGGCATGTCTGGACAAACCCTGCAGCCTGCCCCTTAATGTGGCAGGACCCTGGAGGCCAGGAAGGTCTGGGCAAGGCTGGGCAAGGGCAGGGGCCATGCTGGTTTCTGCCTCTGGCCTGTGGGGCCTCTGAGCAGAGCTGACCTAGGGGCACAGTGGGCCTCCTGTTCTCCCTCCTGCCCTGAGGGTGCTCGGCCAAAGAGGTCTTGGGCATCCACCCCTTTGCTCCCCGTTCCCTCTGACCAGGGCCTTGGCCCTATACGCTGTTGCAATGTGGAGACAGCCCCTGCCAGCACCTCCCCTCTAAGTAGGCCTCAAATGAAACCAAGGCCCATGGGAAAGGCGCTAGCAGGGAGGAGCCTGGGGAGGCACCCGGCCATGTCTGTACACACGCCTCACAGCATGCCCCTTCATGGGGCAGTACCCCTGGAGGCCAGGAAGGTCTGGGCAAGGCTGGCCAAGGGCAGGGGCCATGCTGGGTTCTGCCTCTGGCCTGTAGGGCCTCTGAGCAGAGCCGAACTAGGGGCAGAGTTGGCCTCTTGCTCTCCCTTCTGCCCTGGGCTGCTGGGCCAAAGAGTTCTTCAGCATCCACCCCCTGGCTCACCCCTTTCCTCTGACCTGGCCTATGCCATATAGGCCGTTACAGTGTGGAGACAGCCCGGCTAGCACCTTCCCTCCAAGTAGGCCTCAAATGAGGCCTACGTCCAGGGCAAAGGAGCTAGCGGGATGAATCTGGGGAGGTGCTTGGCATGTCTGGACAAACTCTCCGCAGCCTCCCTTTAATGGGGCAGGACCCCTGGAGGCCAGGAAGGTCTGGGCAAGGCTGGCCAAGGGCAGGGGCCATCCTGGGTTCTGCCTCTGGCCTGTGGGGCCTCTGAGCAGAGCCGACCCTGGGGCACAGTGGGCCTCTTGCTCTCCCTGCTGCCCTGAGGCTGCTGGGCCATGAGGGAGAGTTCTTGAGCATCCACCCCCCTTGCTCCCCCGTTCCCTCTGACCATGGCTTTGTCCTATAGGCCGTTGCAGTGTGGAGACAGACCCCTGCCAGCACCTCCCCTCCGAGTAGGCCTCAAATGAGGCCTAGGCCCAGGGG
>JAJLRB010005427.1:544774-553148 GCA_020976825.1 Odocoileus hemionus | reverse complement strand
GGCGGAGCTGCTGGGGCTGCCAGGGAGCTGCCTGACAGACTCTGGCTCAGCCGAGCTCTCTGAAGGGGCAGGGGGCAGGAACAGACGTGTGCATGGAGTTGGGCCTTGGCCTGGGAGTGTGGACCCCCGAGCTGGTCCCCAGGCTCGGGGCCATGGGCCCGGAGAGAGGACCACCCCAAAGCACTTTTTCTCCCGGGTTTCAGAGCAGTGTGCGCGATTTGCGGGAACAGCCGGCCAGAGTGCTTCCAAAACGGCCTTTGGAGGCAGGCGGGGAGGTGTGCCAGAGGGAGAGGGCCGGTTCTGCTGGGAGGCCCCACAGGCCAGAGGCACAACCCAGCGAGGCCCCTGCCCTTGGCCAGCCTTGCCCAGGCCTTCCTGGCGTCCAGGGCTACTGCCCCACGAAGGGGCAGGCTGCAGGGAGTGTGTCCAGACATGCACGGGCAGCTACCCCAACTCAGCCCCGCTAGGGCCTTTCCCCTGGGCCTAGGCCTCAGCTGAGGCCTACTGGGTGGGAAGGTGCTGGCAGGGGCTGTCTCCACACTGCAACGTCCCAGGAGGCAGAGCCTTCTGGCAGAGGGAAGAGGGGAGCAACGGGGTGGATGCCCAAGCCGTCTTTTGCCCCAGCTGCCTCAGGGGAGCAGGGAGAGCAAGAGGCCCACTGTGATCCTAGGTCGGCTCTGCCTCTTCCCACCCAGGCGGAGCTGCTGGGGCTGCCAGGGAGCTGCCTGACAGACTCTGGCTCAGCCGAGCTCTCTGAAGGGGCAGGGGGCAGGAACAGACGTGTGCATGGAGTTGGGCCTTGGCCTGGGAGTGTGGACCCCCGAGCTGGTCCCCAGGCTCGGGGCCATGGGCCCGGAGAGAGGACCACCCCAAAGCACTTTTTTCTCCCGGGTTTCAGAGCAGTGTGCGCGATTTGCGGGAACAGCCGGCCAGAGTGCTTCCAAAACGGCCTTTGGAGGCAGGCGGGGGAGGTGTGCCAGAGGGAGAGGGCCGGTTCTGCTGGGAGGCCCCACAGGCCAGAGGCACAACCCAGCGAGGCCCCTGCCCTTGGCCAGCCTTGCCCAGGCCTTCCTGGCGTCCAGGGCTACTGCCTGCCCCACGAAGGGGCAGGCTGCAGGGAGTGTGTCCAGACATGCACGGGCAGCTACCCCAACTCAGCCCCGCTAGGGCCTTTCCCCTGGGCCTAGGCCTCAGCTGAGGCCTACTGGGTGGGAAGGTGCTGGCAGGGGCTGTCTCCACACTGCAACGTCCCAGGAGGCAGAGCCTTCTGGCAGAGGGAAGAGGGGAGCAACACGGGGTGGATGCCCAAGCCGTCTTTGCCCCAGCTGCCTCAGGGGAGCAGGGAGAGCAAGAGGCCCACTGTGATCCTAGGTCGGCTCTGCCTCTTCCCACCCAGGCGGAGCTGCTGGGGCTGCCAGGGAGCTGCCTGACAGACTCTGGCTCAGCCGAGCTCTCTGAAGGGGCAGGGGGCAGGAACAGACGTGTGCATGGAGTTGGGCCTTGGCCTGGGAGTGTGGACCCCCGAGCTGGTCCCCAGGCTCGGGGCCATGGGCCCGGAGAGAGGACCACCCCAAAGCACTTTTCTCCCGGGTTTCAGAGCAGTGTGCGCGATTTGCGGGAACAGCCGGCCAGAGTGCTTCCAAAACGGCCTTTGGGGGCAGGCGGGGAGGTGTGCCAGAGGGAGAGGGCCCGGTTCTGCTGGGAGGCCCCACAGGCCAGAGGCACAACCCAGCGAGGCCCCTGCCCTTGGCCAGCCTTGCCCAGGCCTTCCTGGCGTCCAGGGCTACTGCCCCACGAAGGGGCAGGCTGCAGGGAGTGTGTCCAGACATGCACGGGCAGCTACCCCAACTCAGCCCCGCTAGGGCCTTTCCCCTGGGCCTAGGCCTCAGCTGAGGCCTACTGGGTGGGAAGGTGCTGGCAGGGGCTGTCTCCACACTGCAACGTCCCAGGAGGCAGAGCCTTCTGGCAGAGGGAAGAGGGGAGCAACGGGGTGGATGCCCAAGCCGTCTTTGCCCCAGCTGCCTCAGGGGAGCAGGGAGAGCAAGAGGCCCACTGTGATCCTAGGTCGGCTCTGCCTCTTCCCACCCAGGCGGAGCTGCTGGGGCTGCCAGGGAGCTGCCTGACAGACTCTGGCTCAGCCGAGCTCTCTGAAGGGGCAGGGGGCAGGAACAGACGTGTGCATGGAGTTGGGCCTTGGCCTGGGAGTGTGGACCCCCGAGCTGGTCCCCAGGCTCGGGGCCATGGGCCCGGAGAGAGGACCACCCCAAAGCACTTTTCTCCCGGGTTTCAGAGCAGTGTGCGCGATTTGCGGGAACAGCCGGCCAGAGTGCTTCCAAAACGGCCTTTGGAGGCAGGCGGGGGAGGTGTGCCAGAGGGAGAGGGCCGGTTCTGCTGGGAGGCCCCACAGGCCAGAGGCACAACCCAGCGAGGCCCCTGCCCTTGGCCAGCCTTGCCCAGGCCTTCCTGGCGTCCAGGGCTACTGCCCCACGAAAGGGCAGGCTGCAGGGAGTGTGTCCAGACATGCACGGGCAGCTACCCCAACTCAGCCCCGCTAGGGCCTTTCCCCTGGGCCTAGGCCTCAGCTGAGGCCTACTGGGTGGGAAGGTGCTGGCAGGGGCTGTCTCCACACTGCAAACGTCCCAGGAGGCAGAGCCTTCTGGCAGAGGGAAGAGGGGAGCAACGGGGGGTGGATGCCCAAGCCGTCTTTGCCCCAGCTGCCTCAGGGGAGCAGGGAGAGCAAGAGGCCCACTGTGATCCTAGGTCGGCTCTGCCTCTTCCCACCCAGGCGGAGCTGCTGGGGCTGCCAGGGAGCTGCCTGACAGACTCTGGCTCAGCCGAGCTCTCTGAAGGGGCAGGGGGCAGGAACAGACGTGTGCATGGAGTTGGGCCTTGGCCTGGGAGTGTGGACCCCCGAGCTGGTCCCCAGGCTCGGGGCCATGGGCCCGGAGAGAGGACCACCCCAAAGCACTTTTCTCCCGGGTTTCAGAGCAGTGTGCGCGATTTGCGGGAACAGCCGGCCAGAGTGCTTCCAAAACGGCCTTTGGAGGCAGGGGGGAGGTGTGCCAGAGGGAGAGGGCCGGTTCTGCTGGGAGGCCCCACAGGCCAGAGGCACAACCCAGCGAGGCCCCTGCCCTTGGCCAGCCTTGCCCAGGCCTTCCTGGCGTCCAGGGCTACTGCCCCACGAAGGGGCAGGCTGCAGGGAGTGTGTCCAGACATGCACGGGCAGCTACCCCAACTCAGCCCCGCTAGGGCCTTTCCCCTGGGCCTAGGCCTCAGCTGAGGCCTACTGGGTGGGAAGGTGCTGGCAGGGGCTGTCTCCACACTGCAACGTCCCAGGAGGCAGAGCCTTCTGGCAGAGGGAAGAGGGGAGCAACGGGGTGGATGCCCAAGCCGTCTTTGCCCCAGCTGCCTCAGGGGAGCAGGGAGAGCAAGAGGCCCACTGTGATCCTAGGTCGGCTCTGCCTCTTCCCACCCAGGCGGAGCTGCTGGGGCTGCCAGGGAGCTGCCTGACAGACTCTGGCTCAGCCGAGCTCTCTGAAGGGGCAGGGGGCAGGAACAGACGTGTGCATGGAGTTGGGCCTTGGCCTGGGAGTGTGGACCCCCGAGCTGGTCCCCAGGCTCGGGGCCATGGGCCCGGAGAGAGGACCACCCCAAAGCACTTTTCTCCCGGGTTTCAGAGCAGTGTGCGCGATTTGCGGGAACAGCCGGCCAGAGTGCTTCCAAAACGGCCTTTGGAGGCAGGCGGGGAGGTGTGCCAGAGGGAGAGGGCCGGTTCTGCTGGGAGGCCCCACAGGCCAGAGGCACAACCCAGCGAGGCCCCTGCCCTTGGCCAGCCTTGCCCAGGCCTTCCTGGCGTCCAGGGCTACTGCCCCACGAAGGGGCAGGCTGCAGGGAGTGTGTCCAGACATGCACGGGCAGCTACCCCAACTCAGCCCCGCTAGGGCCTTTCCCCTGGGCCTAGGCCTCAGCTGAGGCCTACTGGGTGGGAAGGTGCTGGCAGGGGCTGTCTCCACACTGCAACGTCCCAGGAGGCAGAGCCTTCTGGCAGAGGGAAGAGGGGAGCAACGGGGTGGATGCCCAAGCCGTCTTTGCCCCAGCTGCCTCAGGGGAGCAGGGAGAGCAAGAGGCCCACTGTGATCCTAGGTCGGCTCTGCCTCTTCCCACCCAGGCGGAGCTGCTGGGGCTGCCAGGGAGCTGCCTGACAGACTCTGGCTCAGCCGAGCTCTCTGAAGGGGCAGGGGGCAGGAACAGACGTGTGCATGGAGTTGGGCCTTGGCCTGGGAGTGTGGACCCCCGAGCTGGTCCCCAGGCTCGGGGCCATGGGCCCGGAGAGAGGACCACCCCAAAGCACTTTTCTCCCGGGTTTCAGAGCAGTGTGCGCGATTTGCGGGAACAGCCGGCCAGAGTGCTTCCAAAACGGCCTTTGGAGGCAGGCGGGGAGGTGTGCCAGAGGGAGAGGGCCGGTTCTGCTGGGAGGCCCCACAGGCCAGAGGCACAACCCAGCGAGGCCCCTGCCCTTGGCCAGCCTTGCCCAGGCCTTCCTGGCGTCCAGGGCTACTGCCCCCCACGAAGGGGCAGGCTGCAGGGAGTGTGTCCAGACATGCACGGGCAGCTACCCCAACTCAGCCCCGCTAGGGCCTTTCCCCTGGGCCTAGGCCTCAGCTGAGGCCTACTGGGTGGGAAGGTGCTGGCAGGGGCTGTCTCCACACTGCAACGTCCCAGGAGGCAGAGCCTTCTGGCAGAGGGAAGAGGGGAGCAACGGGGGTGGATGCCCAAGCCGTCTTTGCCCCAGCTGCCTCAGGGGAGCAGGGAGAGCAAGAGGCCCACTGTGATCCTAGGTCGGCTCTGCCTCTTCCCACCCAGGCGGAGCTGCTGGGGCTGCCAGGGAGCTGCCTGACAGACTCTGGCTCAGCCGAGCTCTCTGAAGGGGCAGGGGGCAGGAACAGACGTGTGCATGGAGTTGGGCCTTGGCCTGGGAGTGTGGACCCCCGAGCTGGTCCCCAGGCTCGGGGCCATGGGCCCGGAGAGAGGACCACCCCAAAGCACTTTTCTCCCGGGTTTCAGAGCAGTGTGCGCGATTTGCGGGAACAGCCGGCCAGAGTGCTTCCAAAACGGCCTTTGGAGGCAGGCGGGGAGGTGTGCCAGAGGGAGAGGGCCGGTTCTGCTGGGAGGCCCCACAGGCCAGAGGCACAACCCAGCGAGGCCCCTGCCCTTGGCCAGCCTTGCCCAGGCCTTCCTGGCGTCCAGGGCTACTGCCCCACGAAGGGGCAGGCTGCAGGGAGTGTGTCCAGACATGCACGGGCAGCTACCCCAACTCAGCCCCGCTAGGGCCTTTCCCCTGGGCCTAGGCCTCAGCTGAGGCCTACTGGGTGGGAAGGTGCTGGCAGGGGCTGTCTCCACACTGCAACGTCCCAGGAGGCAGAGCCTTCTGGCAGAGGGAAGAGGGGAGCAACGGGGTGGATGCCCAAGCCGTCTTTGCCCCAGCTGCCTCAGGGGAGCAGGGAGAGCAAGAGGCCCACTGTGATCCTAGGTCGGCTCTGCCTCTTCCCACCCAGGCGGAGCTGCTGGGGCTGCCAGGGAGCTGCCTGACAGACTCTGGCTCAGCCGAGCTCTCTGAAGGGGCAGGGGGCAGGAACAGACGTGTGCATGGAGTTGGGCCTTGGCCTGGGAGTGTGGACCCCCGAGCTGGTCCCCAGGCTCGGGGCCATGGGCCCGGAGAGAGGACCACCCCAAAGCACTTTTCTCCCGGGTTTCAGAGCAGTGTGCGCGATTTGCGGGAACAGCCGGCCAGAGTGCTTCCAAAACGGCCTTTGGAGGCAGGCGGGGAGGTGTGCCAGAGGGAGAGGGCCGGTTCTGCTGGGAGGCCCCACAGGCCAGAGGCACAACCCAGCGAGGCCCCTGCCCTTGGCCAGCCTTGCCCAGGCCTTCCTGGCGTCCAGGGCTACTGCCCCACGAAGGGGCAGGCTGCAGGAGAGTGTCCAGACATGCACGGGCAGCTACCCCAACTCAGCCCCGCTAGGGCCTTTCCCCTGGGCCTAGGCCTCAGCTGAGGCCTACTGGGTGGGAAGGTGCTGGCAGGGGCTGTCTCCACACTGCAACGTCCCAGGAGGCAGAGCCTTCTGGCAGAGGGAAGAGGGGAGCAACGGGGTGGATGCCCAAGCCGTCTTTGCCCCAGCTGCCTCAGGGGAGCAGGGAGAGCAAGAGGCCCACTGTGATCCTAGGTCGGCTCTGCCTCTTCCCACCCAGGCGGAGCTGCTGGGGCTGCCAGGGAGCTGCCTGACAGACTCTGGCTCAGCCGAGCTCTCTGAAGGGGCAGGGGGCAGGAACAGACGTGTGCATGGAGTTGGGCCTTGGCCTGGGAGTGTGGACCCCCGAGCTGGTCCCCAGGCTCGGGGCCATGGGCCCGGAGAGAGGACCACCCCAAAGCACTTTTCTCCCGGGTTTCAGAGCAGTGTGCGCGATTTGCGGGAACAGCCGGCCAGAGTGCTTCCAAAACGGCCTTTGGAGGCAGGCGGGGAGGTCTGCCAGAGGGAGAGGGCCGGTTCTGCTGGGAGGCCCCACAGGCCAGAGGCACAACCCAGCGAGGCCCCTGCCCTTGGCCAGCCTTGCCCAGGCCTTCCTGGCGTCCAGGGCTACTGCCCCACGAAGGGGCAGGCTGCAGGGAGTGTGTCCAGACATGCACGGGCAGCTACCCCAACTCAGCCCCGCTAGGGCCTTTCCCCTGGGCCTAGGCCTCAGCTGAGGCCTACTGGGTGGGAAGGTGCTGGCAGGGGCTGTCTCCACACTGCAACGTCCCAGGAGGCAGAGCCTTCTGGCAGAGGGAAGAGGGGAGCAACGGGGTGGATGCCCAAGCCGTCTTTGCCCCAGCTGCCTCAGGGGAGCAGGGAGAGCAAGAGGCCCACTGTGATCCTAGGTCGGCTCTGCCTCTTCCCACCCAGGCGGAGCTGCTGGGGCTGCCAGGGAGCTGCCTGACAGACTCTGGCTCAGCCGAGCTCTCTGAAGGGGCAGGGGGCAGGAACAGACGTGTGCATGGAGTTGGGCCTTGGCCTGGGAGTGTGGACCCCCGAGCTGGTCCCCAGGCTCGGGGCCATGGGCCCGGAGAGAGGACCACCCCAAAGCACATTTCTCCCGGGTTTCAGAGCAGTGTGCGCGATTTGCGGGAACAGCCGGCCAGAGTGCTTCCAAAACGGCCTTTGGAGGCAGGCGGGGAGGTCTGCCAGAGGGAGAGGGCCGGTTCTGCTGGGAGGCCCCACAGGCCAGAGGCACAACCCAGCGAGGCCCCTGCCCTTGGCCAGCCTTGCCCAGGCCTTCCTGGCGTCCAGGGCTACTGCCCCACGAAGGGGCAGGCTGCAGGGAGTGTGTCCAGACATGCACGGGCAGCTACCCCAACTCAGCCCCGCTAGGGCCTTTCCCCTGGGCCTAGGCCTCAGCTGAGGCCTACTGGGTGGGAAGGTGCTGGCAGGGGCTGTCTCCACACTGCAACGTCCCAGGAGGCAGAGCCTTCTGGCAGAGGGAAGAGGGGAGCAACGGGGTGGATGCCCAAGCCGTCTTTGCCCCAGCTGCCTCAGGGGAGCAGGGAGAGCAAGAGGCCCACTGTGATCCTAGGTCGGCTCTGCCTCTTCCCACCCAGGCGGAGCTGCTGGGGCTGCCAGGGAGCTGCCTGACAGACTCTGGCTCAGCCGAGCTCTCTGAAGGGGCAGGGGGCAGGAACAGACGTGTGCATGGAGTTGGGCCTTGGCCTGGGAGTGTGGACCCCCGAGCTGGTCCCCAGGCTCGGGGCCATGGGCCCGGAGAGAGGACCACCCCAAAGCACTTTTCTCCCGGGTTTCAGAGCAGTGTGCGCGATTTGCGGGAACAGCCGGCCAGAGTGCTTCCAAAACGGCCTTTGGAGGCAGGCGGGGAGGTCTGCCAGAGGGAGAGGGCCGGTTCTGCTGGGAGGCCCCACAGGCCAGAGGCACAACCCAGCGAGGCCCCTGCCCTTGGCCAGCCTTGCCCAGGCCTTCTGGCGTCCAGGGCTACTGCCCCACGAAGGGGCAGGCTGCAGGGAGTGTGTCCAGACATGCACGGGCACCTACCCCAACTCAGCCCCGCTAGGGCCTTTCCCCTGGGCCTAGGCCTCAGCTGAGGCCTACTGGGTGGGAAGGTGCTGGCAGGGGCTGTCTCCACACTGCAACGTCCCAGGAGGCAGAGCCTTCTGGCAGAGGGAAGAGGGGAGCAACGGGGTGGATGCCCAAGCCGTCTTTGCCCCAGCTGCCTCAGGGGAGCAGGGAGAGCAAGAGGCCCACTGTGATCCTAGGTCGGCTCTGCCTCTTCCCACCCAGGCGGAGCTGCTGGGGCTGCCAGGGAGCTGCCTGACAGACTCTGGCTCAGCCGA
>JAJLRB010005427.1:534774-539774 GCA_020976825.1 Odocoileus hemionus | reverse complement strand
GGCTACTGCCCCACGAAGGGGCAGGCTGCAGGGAGTGTGTCCAGACTGCACGGGCAGCTACCCCAACTCAGCCCCGCTAGGGCCTTTCCCCTGGGCCTAGGCCTCAGCTGAGGCCTACTGGGTGGGAAGGTGCTGGCAGGGGCTGTCTCCACACTGCAACGTCCCAGGAGGCAGAGCCTTCTGGCAGAGGGAAGAGGGGAGCAACGGGGTGGATGCCCAAGCCGTCTTTGCCCCAGCTGCCTCAGGGGAGCAGGGAGAGCAAGAGGCCCACTGTGATCCTAGGTCGGCTCTGCCTCTTCCCACCCAGGCGGAGCTGCTGGGGCTGCCAGGGAGCTGCCTGACAGACTCTGGCTCAGCCGAGCTCTCTGAAGGGGCAGGGGGCAGGAACAGACGTGTGCATGGAGTTGGGCCTTGGCCTGGGAGTGTGGACCCCCGAGCTGGTCCCCAGGCTCGGGGCCATGGGCCCGGAGAGAGGACCACCCCAAAGCACTTTTCTCCCGGGTTTCAGAGCAGTGTGCGCGATTTGCGGGAACAGCCGGCCCAGAGTGCTTCCCAAAACGGCCTTTGGAGGCAGGCGGGGAGGTGTGCCAGAGGGAGAGGGCCGGTTCTGCTGGGAGGCCCCACAGGCCAGAGGCACAACCCAGCGAGGCCCCTGCCCTTGGCCAGCCTTGCCCAGGCCTTCCTGGCGTCCAGGGCTACTGCCCCACGAAGGGGCAGGCTGCAGGGAGTGTGTCCAGACATGCACGGGCACCTACCCCAACTCCCCCCCCGCTAGGGCCTTTCCCCTGGGCCTAGGCCTCAGCTGAGGCCTACTGGGTGGGAAGGTGCTGGCAGGGGCTGTCTCCACACTGCAACGTCCCAGGAGGCAGAGCCTTCTGGCAGAGGGAAGAGGGGAGCAACGGGGTGGATGCCCAAGCCGTCTTTGCCCCAGCTGCCTCAGGGGAGCAGGGAGAGCAAGAGGCCCACTGTGATCCTAGGTCGGCTCTGCCTCTTCCCACCCAGGCGGAGCTGCTGGGGCTGCCAGGGGAGCTGCCTGACAGACTCTGCTCAGAGCCGAGCTCTCTGAAGGGGCAGGGGGCAGGAACAGACGTGTGCATGGAGTTGGGCCTTGGCCTGGGAGTGTGGACCCCCGAGCTGGTCCCCAGGCTCGGGGCCATGGGCCCGGAGAGAGGACCACCCCAAAGCACTTTTCTCCCGGGTTTCAGAGCAGTGTGCGCGATTTGCGGGAACAGCCGGCCAGAGTGCTTCCAAAACGGCCTTTGGAGGCAGGGGGGGAGGTGTGCCAGAGGGAGAGGGCCGGTTCTGCTGGGAGGCCCCACAGGCCAGAGGCACAACCCAGCGAGGCCCCTGCCCTTGGCCAGCCTTGCCCAGGCCTTCCTGGCGTCCAGGGCTACTGCCCCACGAAGGGGCAGGCTGCAGGGAGTGTGTCCAGACATGCACGGGCAGCTACCCCAACTCAGCCCCGCTAGGGCCTTTCCCCTGGGCCTAGGCCTCAGCTGAGGCCTACTGGGTGGGAAGGTGCTGGCAGGGGCTGTCTCCACACTGAACGTCCCAGGAGGCAGAGCCTTCTGGCAGAGGGAAGAGGGGAGCAACGGGGTGGATGCCCAAGCCGTCTTTGCCCCAGCTGCCTCAGGGGAGCAGGGAGAGCAAGAGGCCCACTGTGATCCTAGGTCGGCTCTGCCCTTCCCACCCAGGCGGAGCTGCTGGGGCTGCCAGGGAGCTGCCTGACAGACTCTGGCTCAGCCGAGCTCTCTGAAGGGGCAGGGGGCAGGAACAGACGTGTGCATGGAGTTGGGCCTTGGCCTGGGAGTGTGGACCCCCGAGCTGGTCCCCAGGCTCGGGGCCATGGGCCCGGAGAGAGGACCACCCCAAAGCACTTTTCTCCCGGGTTTCAGCAGTGTGCGCGATTTGCGGGAACAGCCGGCCAGAGTGCTTCCAAAACGGCCTTTGGAGGCAGGCGGGGGGAGGAGGTGTGCCAGAGGGAGAGGGCCGGTTCTGCTGGGAGGCCCCACAGGCCAGAGGCACAACCCAGCGAGGCCCCTGCCCTTGGCCAGCCTTGCCCAGGCCTTCCTGGCGTCCAGGGCTACTGCCTGCCCCACGAAGGGGCAGGCTGCAGGGAGTGTGTCCAGACATGCACGGGCAGCTACCCCAACTCAGCCCCGCTAGGGCCTTTCCCCTGGGCCTAGGCCTCAGCTGAGGCCTACTGGGTGGGAAGGTGCTGGCAGGGGCTGTCTCCACACTGCAACGTCTCCCAGGTCCCAGGAGGCAGAGCCTTCTGGCAGAGGGAAGAGGGGAGCAACGGGGTGGATGCCCAAGCCGTCTTTGCCCCAGCTGCCTCAGGGGAGCAGGGAGAGCAAGAGGCCCACTGTGATGATCCTAGGTCGGCTCTGCCTCTTCCCACCCAGGCGGAGCTGCTGGGGCTGCCAGGGAGCTGCCTGACAGACTCTGGCTCAGCCGAGCTCTCTGAAGGGGCAGGGGGCAGGAACAGAGACGTGTGCATGGAGTTGGGCCTTGGCCTGGGAGTGTGGACCCCCGAGCTGGTCCCCAGGCTCGGGGCCATGGGCCCGGAGAGAGGACCACCCCAAAGCACTTTTTCTCCCGGGTTTCAGAGCAGTGTGCGCGATTTGCGGGGGAACAGCCGGCCAGAGTGCTTCCAAAACGGCCTTTGGAGGCAGGCGGGGAGGTCTGCCAGAGGGAGAGGGCCGGTTCTGCTGGGAGGCCCCACAGGCCAGAGGCACAACCCAGCGAGGCCCCTGCCCTTGGCCAGCCTTGCCCAGGCCTTCCTGGCGTCCAGGGCTACTGCCCCACGAAGGGGCAGGCTGCAGGGAGTGTGTCCAGACATGCACGGGCAGCTACCCCAACTCAGGTTTCAGAGCACAGTGTGCGCGATTTGCGGGCACAACTGGCCAGACTGCTTCCAAAACGGCCTTTGGAGGCAGGCGGGGAGGTCTGCCAGAGGGGAGAGGGCCGGTTCTGCTGGGAGGCCCCACAGGCCAGAGGCACAACCCAGCGAGGCCCCTGCCCTTGGCCAGCCTTGCCCAGGCCTTCCTGGCGTCCAGGGCTACTGCCCCACGAAGGGGCAGGCTGCAGGGAGTGTGTCCAGACATGCACGGGCAGCTACCCCAACTCAGCCCCGCTAGGGCCTTTCCCCTGGGCCTAGGCCTCAGCTGAGGCCTACTGGGTGGGAAGGTGCTGGCAGGGGCTGTCTCCACACTGCAACGTCCCAGGAGGCAGAGCCTTCTGGCAGAGGGAAGAGGGGAGCAACGGGGTGGATGCCCAAGCCGTCTTTGCCCCAGCTGCCTCAGGGGAGCAGGGAGAGCAAGAGGCCCACTGTGATCCTAGGTCGGCTCTGCCTCTTCCCACCCAGGCGGAGCTGCTGGGGCTGCCAGGGAGCTGCCTGACAGACTCTGGCTCAGCCGAGCTCTCTGAAGGGGCAGGGGGCAGGAACAGACGTGTGCATGGAGTTGGGCCTTGGCCTGGGAGTGTGGACCCCCGAGCTGGTCCCCAGGCTCGGGGCCATGGGCCCGGAGAGAGGACCACCCCAAAGCACTTTTCTCCCGGGTTTCAGAGCAGTGTGCGCGATTTGCGGGAACAGCCGGCCAGAGTGCTTCCAAACGGCCTTTGGAGGCAGGCGGGGAGGTGTGCCAGAGGGAGAGGGCCGGTTCTGCTGGGAGGCCCCCACAGGCCAGAGGCACAACCCAGCGAGGCCCCTGCCCTTGGCCAGCCTTGCCCAGGCCTTCCTGGCGTCCAGGGCTACTGCCCCACGAAGGGGCAGGCTGCAGGGAGTGTGTCCAGACATGCACGGGGCAGCTACCCCAACTCAGCCCCGCTAGGGCCTTTCCCCTGGGCCTAGGCCTCAGCTGAGGCCTACTGGGTGGGAAGGTGCTGGCAGGGGCTGTCTCCACACTGCAACGTCCCAGGAGGCAGAGCCTTCTGGCAGAGGGAAGAGGGGAGCAACGGGGTGGATGCCCAAGCCGTCTTTGCCCCAGCTGCCTCAGGGGAGCAGGGAGAGCAAGAGGCCCACTGTGATCCTAGGTCGGCTCTGCCTCTTCCCACCCAGGCGGAGCTGCTGGGGCTGCCAGGGAGCTGCCTGACAGACTCTGGCTCAGCCGAGCTCTCTGAAGGGGCAGGGGGCAGGAACAGACGTGTGCATGGAGTTGGGCCTTGGCCTGGGAGTGTGGACCCCCGAGCTGGTCCCCAGGCTCGGGGCCATGGGCCCGGAGAGAGGACCACCCCAAAGCACTTTTCTCCCGGGTTTCAGAGCAGTGTGCGCGATTTGCGGGAACAGCCGGCCAGAGTGCTTCCAAAACGGCCTTTGGAGGCAGGCGGGGAGGTGTGCCAGAGGGAGAGGGCCGGTTCTGCTGGGAGGCCCCACAGGCCAGAGGCACAACCCAGCGAGGCCCCTGCCCTTGGCCAGCCTTGCCCAGGCCTTGCCCCTTCCTGGCGTCCAGGGCTACTGCCCCACGAAGGGGCAGGCTGCAGGGAGTGTGTCCAGACATGCACGGGCAGCTACCCCAACTCAGCCCCGCTAGGGCCTTTCCCCTGGGCCTAGGCCTCAGCTGAGGCCTACTGGGTGGGAAGGTGCTGGCAGGGGCTGTCTCCACACTGCAAAGTCCCAGGAGGCAGAGCCTTCTGGCAGAGGGAAGAGGGGAGCAACGGGGTGGATGCCCAAGCCGTCTTTGCCCCAGCTGCCTCAGGGGAGCAGGGAGAGCAAGAGGCCCACTGTGATCCTAGGTCGGCTCTGCCTCTTCCCACCCAGGCGGAGCTGCTGGGGCTGCCAGGGAGCTGCCTGACAGACTCTGGCTCAGCCGAGCTCTCTGAAGGGGCAGGGGGCAGGAACAGACGTGTGCATGGAGTTGGGCCTTGGCCTGGGAGTGTGGACCCCCGAGCTGGTCCCCAGGCTCGGGGCCATGGGCCCGGAGAGAGGACCACCCCAAAGCACTTTTCTCCCGGGTTTCAGAGCAGTGTGCGCGATTTGCGGGAACAGCCGGCCAGAGTGC
>JAJLRB010005427.1:527274-529774 GCA_020976825.1 Odocoileus hemionus | reverse complement strand
TGCCAGAGGGAGAGGGCCGGTTCTGCTGGGAGGCCCCACAGGCCAGAGGCACAACCCAGCGAGGCCCCTGCCCTTGGCCAGCCTTGCCCAGGCCTTCCTGGCGTCCAGGGCTACTGCCCCACGAAGGGGCAGGCTGCAGGGAGTGTGTCCAGACATGCACGGGCAGCTACCCCAACTCAGGTTAGGGTTAGGGTTAGGGCTAGGGCTAGGGCTAGGGCTAGGGCTAGGGTTAGGGTTAGGGGGTTAGGGTTAGGGTTAGGGTTAGGGTTAGGTTAGGGTTAGGGTTAGGGTTAGGGTTAGGGTTAGGGTTTAGGGTAGGGTTAGGGTTAGGGTTAGGGTTAGGGTTAGGGTTAGGGTTAGGGTTAGGGTTAGGGTTAGGTTTAGGTTTAGGGTTTAGGGTTAGGGTTAGGGTTAGGGTTAGGGTTAGGGTTAGGGTTAGGGCTAGGGCTAGGGCTAGGGTTAGGGGGTTAGGGTTAGGGTTAGGGTTAGGGTTAGGTTAGGGTTAGGGGGTTAGGGTTAGGGTTAGGGTTAGGGTTAGGGGGTTAGGGTTAGGGTTAGGGTTAGGGTTAGGGTTTAGGTTTAGGATTAGGGTTAGGGTTAGGGTTAGGGTTAGGGTTAGGGTTAGGGTTAGGGTTAGGGTTAGGGTTAGGAGTTTCAGAGCACTGTGCGCGATTTGCGGGCACAACTGCGGGCCAGACTGCTTCGAAAACGGCCTTTGGAGGCAGGCGGGGAGGTCTGCCAGAGGGAGAGGGCCGGTTCTGCTGGGAGGCCCCACTGGCCAGAGGCACAACCCAGCGAGGCCCCTGCCCTTGGCCAGCCTTGCCCAGGCCTTCCTGGCGTCCAGGGGTACTGCCCCACGAAGGGGCAGGCTGCAGGGAGTGTGTCCAGACATGCACGGGCACCTACCCCAACTCAGCCCCGCTAGGGCCTTTCCCCTGGGCCTAGGCCTCAGCTGAGGCCTACTGGGTGGGAAGGTGCTGGCAGGGGACTGTCTCCACACTGCAACGTCCCAGGGAGGCAGAGCCTTCTGGCAGAGGGAAGAGGGGAGCAACGGGGTGGATGCCAAGCCGTCTTTGCCCCAGCTGCCTCAGGGGAGCAGGGAGAGCAAGAGGCCCACTGTGATCCTAGGTCGGCTCTGCCTCTTCCCACCCAGGCGGAGCTGCTGGGGCTGCCAGGGAGCTGCCTGACAGACTCTGGCTCAGCCGAGCTCTCTGAAGGGGCAGGGGGCAGGAACAGACGTGTGCATGGAGTTGGGCCTTGGCCTGGGAGTGTGGACCCCCGAGCTGGTCCCCAGGCTCGGGGCCATGGGCCCGGAGAGAGGACCACCCCAAAGCACTTTTCTCCCGGGTTTCAGAGCAGTGTGCGCGATTTGCGGGAACAGCCGGCCAGAGTGCTTCCAAAACGGCCTTTGGAGGCAGGCGGGGAGGTCTGCCAGAGGGAGAGGGCCGGTTCTGCTGGGAGGCCCCACAGGCCAGAGGCACAACCCAGCGAGGCCCCTGCCCTTGGCCAGCCTTGCCCAGGCCTTCCTGGCGTCCAGGGCTACTGCCCCACGAAGGGGCAGGCTGCAGGGAGTGTGTCCAGACATGCACGGGCAGCTACCCCAACTCAGCCCCGCTAGGGCCTTTCCCCTGGGCCTAGGCCTCAGCTGAGGCCTACTGGGTGGGAAGGTGCTGGCAGGGGCTGTCTCCACACTGCAACGTCCCAGAGGCAGAGCCTTCTGGCAGAGGGAAGAGGGGAGCAACGGGGTGGATGCCCAAGCCGTCTTTGCCCCAGCTGCCTCAGGGGAGCAGGGAGAGCAAGAGGCCCACTGTGATCCTAGGTCGGCTCTGCCTCTTCCCACCCAGGCGGAGCTGCTGGGGCTGCCAGGGAGCTGCCTGACAGACTCTGGCTCAGCCGAGCTCTCTGAAGGGGCAGGGGGCAGGAACAGACGTGTGCATGGAGTTGGGCCTTGGCCTGGGAGTGTGGACCCCCGAGCTGGTCCCCAGGCTCGGGGCCATGGGCCCGGAGAGAGGACCACCCCAAAGCACTTTTCTCCCGGGTTTCAGAGCAGTGTGCGCGATTTGCGGGAACAGCCGGCCAGAGTGCTTCCAAAACGGCCTTTGGAGGCAGGCGGGGAGGTGTGCCAGAGGGAGAGGGCCGGTTCTGCTGGGAGGCCCCACAGGCCAGAGGCACAACCCAGCGAGGCCCCTGCCCTTGGCCAGCCTTGCAGGCCTTCCTGGCGTCCAGGGCTACTGCCCCACGAAGGGGCAGGCTGCAGGGAGTGTGTCCAGACATGCACGGGCAGCTACCCCAACTCAGCCCCGCTAGGGCCTTTCCCCTGGGCCTAGGCCTCAGCTGAGGCCTACTGGGTGGGAAGGTGCTGGCAGGGGCTGTCTCCACACTGCAACGTCCCAGGAGGCAGAGCCTTCTGGCAGAGGGAAGAGGGGAGCAACGGGGTGGATGCCCAAGCCGTCTTTGCCCCAGCTGCCTCAGGGGAGCAGGGAGAGCAAGAGGCCCACTG
>JAJLRB010005427.1:490171-526774 GCA_020976825.1 Odocoileus hemionus | reverse complement strand
GGACGTTGCAGTGTGGAGACAGCCCCTGCCAGCACCTTCCCACCCAGTAGGCCTCAGCTGAGGCCTAGGCCCAGGGGAAAGGCCCTAGCGGGGCTGAGTTGGGGTAGCTGCCCGTGCATGTCTGGACACACTCCCTGCAGCCTGCCCCTTCGTGGGGCAGTAGCCCTGGACGCCAGGAAGGCCTGGGCAAGGCTGGCCAAGGGCAGGGGCCTCGCTGGGTTGTGCCTCTGGCCTGTGGGGCCTCCCAGCAGAACCGGCCCTCTCCCTCTGGCACACCTCCCCGCCTGCCTCCAAAGGCCGTTTTGGAAGCACTCTGGCCGGCTGTTCCCGCAAATCGCGCACACTGCTCTGAAACCCGGGAGAAAAGTGCTTTGGGGTGGTCCTCTCTCCGGGCCCATGGCCCCGAGCCTGGGGACCAGCTCGGGGGTCCACACTCCCAGGCCAAGGCCCAACTCCATGCACACGTCTGTTCCTGCCCCCTGCCCCTTCAGAGAGCTCGGCTGAGCCAGAGTCTGTCAGGCAGCTCCCTGGCAGCCCCAGCAGCTCCGCCTGGGTGGGAAGAGGCAGAGCCGACCTAGGATCACAGTGGGCCTCTTGCTCTCCCTGCTCCCCTGAGGCAGCTGGGGCAAAGACGGCTTGGGCATCCACCCCGTTGCTCCCCTCTTCCCTCTGCCAGAAGGCTCTGCCTCCTGGGACGTTGCAGTGTGGAGACAGCCCCTGCCAGCACCTTCCCACCCAGTAGGCCTCAGCTGAGGCCTAGGCCCAGGGGAAAGGCCCTAGCGGGGCTGAGTTGGGGTAGGTGCCCGTGCATGTCTGGACACACTCCCTGCAGCCTGCCCCTTCGTGGGGCAGTAGCCCTGGACGCCAGGAAGGCCTGGGCAAGGCTGGCCAAGGGCAGGGGCCTCGCTGGGTTGTGCCTCTGGCCTGTGGGGCCTCCCAGCAGAACCGGCCCTCTCCCTCTGGCACACCTCCCCGCCTGCCTCCAAAGGCCGTTTTGGAAGCACTCTGGCCGGCTGTTCCCGCAAATCGCGCACACTGCTCTGAAACCCGGGAGAAAAGTGCTTTGGGGTGGTCCTCTCTCCGGGCCCATGGCCCCGAGCCTGGGGACCAGCTCGGGGGTCCACACTCCCAGGCCAAGGCCCAACTCCATGCACACGTCTGTTCCTGCCCCCTGCCCCTTCAGAGAGCTCGGCTGAGCCAGAGTCTGTCAGGCAGCTCCCTGGCAGCCCCAGCAGCTCCGCCTGGGTGGGAAGAGGCAGAGCCGACCTAGGATCACAGTGGGCCTCTTGCTCTCCCTGCTCCCCTGAGGCAGCTGGGGCAAAGACGGCTTGGGCATCCACCCCGTTGCTCCCCTCTTCCCTCTGCCAGAAGGCTCTGCCTCCTGGGACGTTGCAGTGTGGAGACAGCCCCTGCCAGCACCTTCCCACCCAGTAGGCCTCAGCTGAGGCCTAGGCCCAGGGGAAAGGCCCTAGCGGGGCTGAGTTGGGGTAGCTGTGCATGTCTGGACACACTCCCTGCAGCCTGCCCCTTCGTGGGGCAGTAGCCCTGGACGCCAGGAAGGCCTGGGCAAGGCTGGCCAAGGGCAGGGGCCTCGCTGGGTTGTGCCTCTGGCCTGTGGGGCCTCCCAGCAGAACCGGCCCTCTCCCTCTGGCACACCTCCCCGCCTGCCTCCAAAGGCCGTTTTGGAAGCACTCTGGCCGGCTGTTCCCGCAAATCGCGCACACTGCTCTGAAACCCGGGAGAAAAGTGCTTTGGGGTGGTCCTCTCTCCGGGCCCATGGCCCCGAGCCTGGGGACCAGCTCGGGGGTCCCACACACTCCCAGGCCAAGGCCCAACTCCATGCACACGTCTGTTCCTGCCCCCTGCCCCTTCAGAGAGCTCGGCTGAGCCAGAGTCTGTCAGGCAGCTCCCTGGCAGCCCCAGCAGCTCCGCCTGGGTGGGAAGAGGCAGAGCCGACCTAGGATCACAGTGGGCCTCTTGCTCTCCCTGCTCCCCTGAGGCAGCTGGGGCAAAGACGGCTTGGGCATCCACCCCGTTGCTCCCCTCTTCCCTCTGCCAGAAGGCTCTGCCTCCTGGGACGTTGCAGTGTGGAGACAGCCCCTGCCAGCACCTTCCCACCCAGTAGGCCTCAGCTGAGGCCTAGGCCCAGGGGAAAGGCCCTAGCGGGGCTGAGTTGGGGTAGCTGCCCGTGCATGTCTGGACACACTCCCTGCAGCCTGCCCCTTCGTGGGGCAGTAGCCCTGGACGCCAGGAAGGCCTGGGCAAGGCTGGCCAAGGGCAGGGGCCTCGCTGGGTTGTGCCTCTGGCCTGTGGGGCCTCCCAGCAGAACCGGCCCTCTCCCTCTGGCACACCTCCCCGCCTGCCTCCAAAGGCCGTTTTGGAAGCACTCTGGCCGGCTGTTCCCGCAAATCGCGCACACTGCTCTGAAACCCGGGAGAAAAGTGCTTTGGGGTGGTCCTCTCTCCGGGCCCATGGCCCCGAGCCTGGGGACCAGCTCGGGGGTCCACACTCCCAGGCCAAGGCCCAACTCCATGCACACGTCTGTTCCTGCCCCCTGCCCCTTCAGAGAGCTCGGCTGAGCCAGAGTCTGTCAGGCAGCTCCCTGGCAGCCCCAGCAGCTCCGCCTGGGTGGGAAGAGGCAGAGCCGACCTAGGATCACAGTGGGCCTCTTGCTCTCCCTGCTCCCCTGAGGCAGCTGGGGCAAAGACGGCTTGGGCATCCACCCCGTTGCTCCCCTCTTCCCTCTGCCAGAAGGCTCTGCCTCCTGGGACGTTGCAGTGTGGAGACAGCCCCTGCCAGCACCTTCCCACCCAGTAGGCCTCAGCTGAGGCCTAGGCCCAGGGGAAAGGCCCTAGCGGGGCTGAGTTGGGGTAGCTGCCCGTGCATGTCTGGACACACTCCCTGCAGCCTGCCCCTTCGTGGGGCAGTAGCCCTGGACGCCAGGAAGGCCTGGGCAAGGCTGGCCAAGGGCAGGGGCCTCGCTGGGTTGTGCCTCTGGCCTGTGGGGCCTCCCAGCAGAACCGGCCCTCTCCCTCTGGCACACCTCCCCGCCTGCCTCCAAAGGCCCTTTTGGAAGCACTCTGGCCGGCTGTTCCCGCAAATCGCGCACACTGCTCTGAAACCCGGGAGAAAAGTGCTTTGGGGTGGTCCTCTCTCCGGGCCCATGGCCCCGAGCCTGGGGACCAGCTCGGGGGTCCACACTCCCAGGCCAAGGCCCAACTCCATGCACACGTCTGTTCCTGCCCCCTGCCCCTTCAGAGAGCTCGGCTGAGCCAGAGTCTGTCAGGCAGCTCCCTGGCAGCCCCAGCAGCTCCGCCTGGGTGGGAAGAGGCAGAGCCGACCTAGGATCACAGTGGGCCTCTTGCTCTCCCTGCTCCCCTGAGGCAGCTGGGGCAAAGACGGCTTGGGCATCCACCCCGTTGCTCCCCTCTTCCCTCTGCCAGAAGGCTCTGCCTCCTGGGACGTTGCAGTGTGGAGACAGCCCCTGCCAGCACCTTCCCACCCAGTAGGCCTCAGCTGAGGCCTAGGCCCAGGGGAAAGGCCCTAGCGGGGCTGAGTTGGGGTAGCTGCCCGTGCATGTCTGGACACACTCCCTGCAGCCTGCCCCTTCGTGGGGCAGTAGCCCTGGACGCCAGGAAGGCCTGGGCAAGGCTGGCCAAGGGCAGGGGCCTCGCTGGGTTGTGCCTCTGGCCTGTGGGGCCTCCCAGCAGAACCGGCCCTCTCCCTCTGGCACACCTCCCCGCCTGCCTCCAAAGGCCGTTTTGGAAGCACTCTGGCCGGCTGTTCCCGCAAATCGCGCACACTGCTCTGAAACCCGGGAGAAAAGTGCTTTGGGGTGGTCCTCTCTCCGGGCCCATGGCCCCGAGCCTGGGGACCAGCTCGGGGGTCCACACTCCCAGGCCAAGGCCCAACTCCATGCACACGTCTGTTCCTGCCCCCTGCCCCTTCAGAGAGCTCGGCTGAGCCAGAGTCTGTCAGGCAGCTCCGTGGCAGCCCCAGCAGCTCCGCCTGGGTGGGAAGAGGCAGAGCCGACCTAGGATCACAGTGGGCCTCTTGCTCTCCCTGCTCCCCTGAGGCAGCTGGGGCAAAGACGGCTTGGGCATCCACCCCGTTGCTCCCCTCTTCCCTCTGCCAGAAGGCTCTGCCTCCTGGGACGTTGCAGTGTGGAGACAGCCCCTGCCAGCACCTTCCCACCCAGTAGGCCTCAGCTGAGGCCTAGGCCCAGGGGAAAGGCCCTAGCGGGGCTGAGTTGGGGTAGCTGCCCGTGCATGTCTGGACACACTCCCTGCAGCCTGCCCCTTCGTGGGGCAGTAGCCCTGGACGCCAGGAAGGCCTGGGCAAGGCTGGCCAAGGGCAGGGGCCTCGCTGGGTTGTGCCTCTGGCCTGTGGGGCCTCCCAGCAGAACCGGCCCTCTCCCTCTGGCACACCTCCCCGCCTGCCTCCAAAGGCCGTTTTGGAAGCACTCTGGCCGGCTGTTCCCGCAAATCGCGCACACTGCTCTGAAACCCGGGAGAAAAGTGCTTTGGGGTGGTCCTCTCTCCGGGCCCATGGCCCCGAGCCTGGGGACCAGCTCGGGGGTCCACACTCCCAGGCCAAGGCCCAACTCCATGCACACGTCTGTTCCTGCCCCCTGCCCCTTCAGAGAGCTCGGCTGAGCCAGAGTCTGTCAGGCAGCTCCCTGGCAGCCCCAGCAGCTCCGCCTGGGTGGGAAGAGGCAGAGCCGACCTAGGATCACAGTGGGCCTCTTGCTCTCCCTGCTCCCCTGAGGCAGCTGGGGCAAAGACGGCTTGGGCATCCACCCCGTTGCTCCCCTCTTCCCTCTGCCAGAAGGCTCTGCCTCCTGGGACGTTGCAGTGTGGAGACAGCCCCTGCCAGCACCTTCCCACCCAGTAGGCCTCAGCTGAGGCCTAGGCCCAGGGGAAAGGCCCTAGCGGGGCTGAGTTGGGGTAGGTGCCCGTGCATGTCTGGACACACTCCCTGCAGCCTGCCCCTTCGTGGGGCAGTAGCCCTGGACGCCAGGAAGGCCTGGGCAAGGCTGGCCAAGGGCAGGGGCCTCGCTGGGTTGTGCCTCTGGCCTGTGGGGCCTCCCAGCAGAACCGGCCCTCTCCCTCTGGCACACCTCCCCGCCTGCCTCCAAAGGCCGTTTTGGAAGCACTCTGGCCGGCTGTTCCCGCAAATCGCGCACACTGCTCTGAAACCCGGGAGAAAAGTGCTTTGGGGTGGTCCTCTCTCCGGGCCCATGGCCCCGAGCCTGGGGACCAGCTCGGGGGTCCACACTCCCAGGCCAAGGCCCAACTCCATGCACACGTCTGTTCCTGCCCCCTGCCCCTTCAGAGAGCTCGGCTGAGCCAGAGTCTGTCAGGCAGCTCCCTGGCAGCCCCAGCAGCTCCGCCTGGGTGGGAAGAGGCAGAGCCGACCTAGGATCACAGTGGGCCTCTTGCTCTCCCTGCTCCCCTGAGGCAGCTGGGGCAAAGACGGCTTGGGCATCCACCCCGTTGCTCCCCTCTTCCCTCTGCCAGAAGGCTCTGCCTCCTGGGACGTTGCAGTGTGGAGACAGCCCCTGCCAGCACCTTCCCACCCAGTAGGCCTCAGCTGAGGCCTAGGCCCAGGGGAAAGGCCCTAGCGGGGCTGAGTTGGGGTAGCTGCCCGTGCATGTCTGGACACACTCCCTGCAGCCTGCCCCTTCGTGGGGCAGTAGCCCTGGACGCCAGGAAGGCCTGGGCAAGGCTGGCCAAGGGCAGGGGCCTCGCTGGGTTGTGCCTCTGGCCTGTGGGGCCTCCCAGCAGAACCGGCCCTCTCCCTCTGGCACACCTCCCCGCCTGCCTCCAAAGGCCGTTTTGGAAGCACTCTGGCCGGCTGTTCCCGCAAATCGCGCACACTGCTCTGAAACCCGGGAGAAAAGTGCTTTGGGGTGGTCCTCTCTCCGGGCCCATGGCCCCGAGCCTGGGGACCAGCTCGGGGGTCCACACTCCCAGGCCAAGGCCCAACTCCATGCACACGTCTGTTCCTGCCCCCTGCCCCTTCAGAGAGCTCGGCTGAGCCAGAGTCTGTCAGGCAGCTCCCTGGCAGCCCCAGCAGCTCCGCCTGGGTGGGAAGAGGCAGAGCCGACCTAGGATCACAGTGGGCCTCTTGCTCTCCCTGCTCCCCTGAGGCAGCTGGGGCAAAGACGGCTTGGGCATCCACCCCGTTGCTCCCCTCTTCCCTCTGCCAGAAGGCTCTGCCTCCTGGGACGTTGCAGTGTGGAGACAGCCCCTGCCAGCACCTTCCCACCCAGTAGGCCTCAGCTGAGGCCTAGGCCCAGGGGAAAGGCCCTAGCGGGGCTGAGTTGGGGTAGCTGCCCGTGCATGTCTGGACACACTCCCTGCAGCCTGCCCCTTCGTGGGGCAGTAGCCCTGGACGCCAGGAAGGCCTGGGCAAGGCTGGCCAAGGGCAGGGGCCTCGCTGGGTTGTGCCTCTGGCCTGTGGGGCCTCCCCAGCAGAACCGGCCCTCTCCCCTCTGGCACACCTCCCCGCCTGCCTCCAAAGGCCGTTTTGGAAGCACTCTGGCCGGCTGTTCCCGCAAATCGCGCACACTGCTCTGAAACCCGGGAGAAAAGTGCTTTGGGGTGGTCCTCTCTCCGGGCCCATGGCCCCGAGCCTGGGGACCAGCTCGGGGGTCCACACTCCCAGGCCAAGGCCCAACTCCATGCACACGTCTGTTCCTGCCCCCTGCCCCTTCAGAGAGCTCGGCTGAGCCAGAGTCTGTCAGGCAGCTCCCTGGCAGCCCCAGCAGCTCCGCCTGGGTGGGAAGAGGCAGAGCCGACCTAGGATCACAGTGGGCCTCTTGCTCTCCCTGCTCCCCTGAGGCAGCTGGGGCAAAGACGGCTTGGGCATCCACCCCGTTGCTCCCCTCTTCCCTCTGCCAGAAGGCTCTGCCTCCTGGGACGTTGCAGTGTGGAGACAGCCCCTGCCAGCACCTTCCCACCCAGTAGGCCTCAGCTGAGGCCTAGGCCCAGGGGAAAGGCCCTAGCGGGGCTGAGTTGGGGTAGCTGCCCGTGCATGTCTGGACACACTCCCTGCAGCCTGCCCCTTCGTGGGGCAGTAGCCCTGGACGCCAGGAAGGCCTGGGCAAGGCTGGCCAAGGGCAGGGGCCTCGCTGGGTTGTGCCTCTGGCCTGTGGGGCCTCCCAGCAGAACCGGCCCTCTCCCTCTGGCACACCTCCCCGCCTGCCTCCAAAGGCCGTTTTGGAAGCACTCTGGCCGGCTGTTCCCGCAAATCGCGCACACTGCTCTGAAACCCGGGAGAAAAGTGCTTTGGGGTGGTCCTCTCTCCGGGCCCATGGCCCCGAGCCTGGGGACCAGCTCGGGGGTCCACACTCCCCCAGGCCAAGGCCCAACTCCATGCACACGTCTGTTCCTGCCCCCTGCCCCTTCAGAGAGCTCGGCTGAGCCAGAGTCTGTCTGGCAGCCCCAGCAGCTCCGCCTGGGTGGGAAGAGGCAGAGCCGACCTAGGATCACAGTGGGCCTCTTGCTCTCCCTGCTCCCCTGAGGCAGCTGGGGCAAAGACGGCTTGGGCATCCACCCCGTTGCTCCCCTCTTCCCTCTGCCAGAAGGCTCTGCCTCCTGGGACGTTGCAGTGTGGAGACAGCCCCTGCCAGCACCTTCCCACCCAGTAGGCCTCAGCTGAGGCCTAGGCCCAGGGGAAAGGCCCTAGCGGGGCTGAGTTGGGGTAGCTGCCCGTGCATGTCTGGACACACTCCCTGCAGCCTGCCCCTTCGTGGGGCAGTAGCCCTGGACGCCAGGAAGGCCTGGGCAAGGCTGGCCAAGGGCAGGGGCCTCGCTGGGTTGTGCCTCTGGCCTGTGGGGCCTCCCAGCAGAACCGGCCCTCTCCCTCTGGCACACCTCCCCGCCTGCCTCCAAAGGCCGTTTTGGAAGCACTCTGGCCGGCTGTTCCCGCAAATCGCGCACACTGCTCTGAAACCCGGGAGAAAAGTGCTTTGGGGTGGTCCTCTCTCCGGGCCCATGGCCCCGAGCCTGGGGACCAGCTCGGGGGTCCACACTCCCAGGCCAAGGCCCAACTCCATGCACACGTCTGTTCCTGCCCCCTGCCCCTTCAGAGAGCTCGGCTGAGCCAGAGTCTGTCAGGCAGCTCCCTGGCAGCCCCAGCAGCTCCGCCTGGGTGGGAAGAGGCAGAGCCGACCTAGGATCACAGTGGGCCTCTTGCTCTCCCTGCTCCCCTGAGGCAGCTGGGGCAAAGACGGCTTGGGCATCCACCCCGTTGCTCCCCTCTTCCCTCTGCCAGAAGGCTCTGCCTCCTGGGACGTTGCAGTGTGGAGACAGCCCCTGCCAGCACCTTCCCACCCAGTAGGCCTCAGCTGAGGCCTAGGCCCAGGGGAAAGGCCCTAGCGGGGCTGAGTTGGGGTAGCTGCCCGTGCATGTCTGGACACACTCCCTGCAGCTGCCCCTTCGTGGGGCAGTAGCCCTGGACGCCAGGAAGGCCTGGGCAAGGCTGGCCAAGGGCAGGGGCCTCGCTGGGTTGTGCCTCTGGCCTGTGGGGCCTCCCAGCAGAACCGGCCCTCTCCCTCTGGCACACCTCCCCCCGCCTGCCTCCAAAGGCCGTTTTGGAAGCACTCTGGCCGGCTGTTCCCGCAAATCGCGCACACTGCTCTGAAACCCGGGAGAAAAGTGCTTTGGGGTGGTCCTCTCTCCGGGCCCATGGCCCCGAGCCTGGGGACCAGCTCGGGGGTCCACACTCCCAGGCCAAGGCCCAACTCCATGCACACGTCTGTTCCTGCCCCCTGCCCCTTCAGAGAGCTCGGCTGAGCCAGAGTCTGTCAGGCAGCTCCCTGGCAGCCCCAGCAGCTCCGCCTGGGTGGGAAGAGGCAGAGCCGACCTAGGATCACAGTGGGCCTCTTGCTCTCCCTGCTCCCCTGAGGCAGCTGGGGCAAAGACGGCTTGGGCATCCACCCCGTTGCTCCCCTCTTCCCTCTGCCAGAAGGCTCTGCCTCCTGGGACGTTGCAGTGTGGAGACAGCCCCTGCCAGCACCTTCCCACCCAGTAGGCCTCAGCTGAGGCCTAGGCCCAGGGGAAAGGCCCTAGCGGGGCTGAGTTGGGGTAGCTGCCCGTGCATGTCTGGACACACTCCCTGCAGCCTGCCCCTTCGTGGGGCAGTAGCCCTGGACGCCAGGAAGGCCTGGGCAAGGCTGGCCAAGGGCAGGGGCCTCGCTGGGTTGTGCCTCTGGCCTGTGGGGCCTCCCAGCAGAACCGGCCCTCTCCCTCTGGCACACCTCCCCGCCTGCCTCCAAAGGCCGTTTTGGAAGCACTCTGGCCGGCTGTTCCCGCAAATCGCGCACACTGCTCTGAAACCCGGGAGAAAAGTGCTTTGGGGTGGTCCTCTCTCCGGGCCCATGGCCCCGAGCCTGGGGACCAGCTCGGGGGTCCACACTCCCAGGCCAAGGCCCAACTCCATGCACACGTCTGTTCCTGCCCCCTGCCCCTTCAGAGAGCTCGGCTGAGCCAGAGTCTGTCAGGCAGCTCCCTGGCAGCCCCAGCAGCTCCGCCTGGGTGGGAAGAGGCAGAGCCGACCTAGGATCACAGTGGGGCCTCTTGCTCTCCCTGCTCCCCTGAGGCAGCTGGGGCAAAGACGGCTTGGGCATCCACCCCGTTGCTCCCCTCTTCCCTCTGCCAGAAGGCTCTGCCTCCTGGGACGTTGCAGTGTGGAGACAGCCCCCCTGCCAGCACCTTCCCACCCAGTAGGCCTCAGCTGAGGCCTAGGCCCAGGGGAAAGGCCCTAGCGGGGCTGAGTTGGGGTAGCTGCCCGTGCATGTCTGGACACACTCCCTGCAGCCTGCCCCTTCGTGGGGCAGTAGCCCTGGACGCCAGGAAGGCCTGGGCAAGGCTGGCCAAGGGCAGGGGCCTCGCTGGGTTGTGCCTCTGGCCTGTGGGGCCTCCCAGCAGAACCGGCCCTCTCTCCCTCTGGCACACCTCCCCGCCTGCCTCCAAAGGCCGTTTTGGAAGCACTCTGGCCGGCTGTTCCCGCAAATCGCGCACACTGCTCTGAAACCCGGGAGAAAAGTGCTTTGGGGTGGTCCTCTCTCCGGGCCCATGGCCCCGAGCCTGGGGACCAGCTCGGGGGTCCACACTCCCAGGCCAAGGCCCAACTCCATGCACACGTCTGTTCCTGCCCCCTGCCCCTTCAGAGAGCTCGGCTGAGCCAGAGTCTGTCAGGCAGCTCCCTGGCCCCCCCAGCAGCTCCGCCTGGGTGGGAAGAGGCAGAGCCGACCTAGGATCACAGTGGGCCTCTTGCTCTCCCTGCTCCCCTGAGGCAGCTGGGGCAAAGACGGCTTGGGCATCCACCCCGTTGCTCCCCTCTTCCCTCTGCCAGAAGGCTCTGCCTCCTGGGACGTTGCAGTGTGGAGACAGCCCCTGCCAGCACCTTCCCACCCAGTAGGCCTCAGCTGAGGCCTAGGCCAGGGGAAAGGCCCTAGCGGGGCTGAGTTGGGGTAGCTGCCCGTGCATGTCTGGACACACTCCCTGCAGCCTGCCCCTTCGTGGGGCAGTAGCCCTGGACGCCAGGAAGGCCTGGGCAAGGCTGGCCAAGGGCAGGGGCCTCGCTGGGTTGTGCCTCTGGCCTGTGGGGCCTCCCAGCAGAACCGGCCCTCTCCCTCTGGCACACCTCCCCGCCTGCCTCCAAAGGCCGTTTTGGAAGCACTCTGGCCGGCTGTTCCCGCAAATCGCGCACACTGCTCTGAAACCCGGGAGAAAAGTGCTTTGGGGGGTGGTCCTCTCCGGGCCCATGGCCCCGAGCCTGGGGACCAGCTCGGGGGTCCACACTCCCAGGCCAAGGCCCAACTCCATGCACACGTCTGTTCCTGCCCCCTGCCCCTTCAGAGAGCTCGGCTGAGCCAGAGTCTGTCAGGCAGCTCCCTGGCAGCCCCAGCAGCTCCGCCTGGGTGGAAAGAGGCAGAGCCGACCTAGGATCACAGTGGGCCTCTTGCTCTCCCTGCTCCCCTGAGGCAGCTGGGGCAAAGACGGCTTGGGCATCCACCCCGTTGCTCCCCTCTTCCCTCTGCCAGAAGGCTCTGCCTCCTGGGACGTTGCAGTGTGGAGACAGCCCCTGCCAGCACCTTCCCACCCAGTAGGCCTCAGCTGAGGCCTAGGCCCAGGGGAAAGGCCCTAGCGGGGCTGAGTTGGGGTAGCTGCCCGTGCATGTCTGGACACACTCCCTGCAGCCTGCCCCTTCGTGGGGCAGTAGCCCTGGACGCCAGGAAGGCCTGGGCAAGGCTGGCCAAGGGCAGGGGCCTCGCTGGGTTGTGCCTCTGGCCTGTGGGGCCTCCCAGCAGAACCGGCCCTCTCCCTCTGGCACACCTCCCCGCCTGCCTAAAAAGGCCGTTTTGGAAGCACTCTGGCCGGCTGTTCCCGCAAATCGCGCACACTGCTCTGAAACCCGGGAGAAAAGTGCTTTGGGGTGGTCCTCTCTCCGGGCCCATGGCCCCGAGCCTGGGGACCAGCTCGGGGGTCCACACTCCCAGGCCAAGGCCCAACTCCATGCACACGTCTGTTCCTGCCCCCTGCCCCTTCAGAGAGCTCGGCTGAGCCAGAGTCTGTCAGGCAGCTCCCTGGCAGCCCCAGCAGCTCCGCCTGGGTGGGAAGAGGCAGAGCCGACCTAGGATCACAGTGGGCCTCTTGCTCTCCCTGCTCCCCTGAGGCAGCTGGGGCAAAGACGGCTTGGGCATCCACCCCGTTGCTCCCCTCTTCCCTCTGCCAGAAGGCTCTGCCTCCTGGGACGTTGCAGTGTGGAGACAGCCCCTGCCAGCACCTTCCCACCCAGTAGGCCTCAGCTGAGGCCTAGGCCCAGGGGAAAGGCCCTAGCGGGGCTGAGTTGGGGTAGCTGCCCGTGCATGTCTGGACACACTCCCTGCAGCCTGCCCCTTCGTGGGGCAGTAGCCCTGGACGCAGGGAAGGCCTGGGCAAGGCTGGCCAAGGGCAGGGGCCTCGCTGGGTTGTGCCTCTGGCCTGTGGGGCCTCCCAGCAGAACCGGCCCTCTCCCTCTGGCACACCTCCCCGCCTGCCTCCAAAGGCCGTTTTGGAAGCACTCTGGCCGGCTGTTCCCGCAAATCGCGCACACTGCTCTGAAACCCGGGAGAAAAGTGCTTTGGGGTGGTCCTCTCTCCGGGCCCATGGCCCCGAGCCTGGGGACCAGCTCGGGGGTCCACACTCCCAGGCCAAGGCCCAACTCCATGCACACGTCTGTTCCTGCCCCCTGCCCCTTCAGAGAGCTCGGCTGAGCCAGAGTCTGTCAGGCAGCTCCCTGGCAGCCCCAGCAGCTCCGCCTGGGTGGGAAGAGGCAGAGCCGACCTAGGATCACAGTGGGCCTCTTGCTCTCCCTGCTCCCCTGAGGCAGCTGGGGGCAAAGACGGCTTGGGCATCCACCCCGTTGCTCCCCTCTTCCCTCTGCCAGAAGGCTCTGCCTCCTGGGACGTTGCAGTGTGGAGACAGCCCCTGCCAGCACCCTTCCCACCCAGTAGGCCTCAGCTGAGGCCTAGGCCCAGGGGAAAGGCCCTAGCGGGGCTGAGTTGGGGGTAGCGTGCCCGTGCATGTCACACACCCTGCAGCCTGCCCCTTCGTGGGGCAGTAGCCCTGGACGCCAGGAAGGCCTGGGCAAGGCTGGCCAAGGGCAGGGGCCTCGCTGGGTTGTGCCTCTGGCCTGTGGGGCCTCCCAGCAGAACCGGCCCTCTCCCTCTGGCACACCTCCCCGCCTGCCTCCAAAGGCCGTTTTGGAAGCACTCTGGCCGGCTGTTCCCGCAAATCGCGCACACTGCTCTGAAACCCGGGAGAAAAGTGCTTTGGGGTGGTCCTCTCTCGGGCCCATGGCCCCGAGCCTGGGGACCAGCTCGGGGGTCCACACTCCCAGGCCAAGGCCCAACTCCATGCACACGTCTGTTCCTGCCCCCTGCCCCTTCAGAGAGCTCGGCTGAGCCAGAGTCTGTCAGGCAGCTCCCTGGCAGCCCCAGCAGCTCCGCCTGGGTGGGAAGAGGCAGAGCCGACCTAGGATCACAGTGGGCCTCTTGCTCTCCCTGCTCCCCTGAGGCAGCTGGGGCAAAGACGGCTTGGGCATCCACCCCGTTGCTCCCCTCTTCCCTCTGCCAGAAGGCTCTGCCTCCTGGGACGTTGCAGTGTGGAGACAGCCCCTGCCAGCACCTTCCCACCCAGTAGGCCTCAGCTGAGGCCTAGGCCCAGGGGAAAGGCCCTAGCGGGGGGGCTGAGTTGGGGTAGCTGCCCGTGCATGTCTGGACACACTCCCTGCAGCCTGCCCCTTCGTGGGGCAGTAGCCCTGGACGCCAGGAAGGCCTGGGCAAGGCTGGCCAAGGGCAGGGGCCTCGCTGGGTTGTGCCTCTGGCCTGTGGGGCCCCCCAGAACCGGCCCTCTCCCTCTGGCACACCTCCCCGCCTGCCTCAAAAAGGCCGTTTTGGAAGCACTCTGGCCGGCTGTTCCCGCAAATCGCGCACACTGCTCTGAAACCGGGGGAGAAAAGTGCTTTGGGGGGGTGGTCTCTCCGGGCCCATGGCCCCGAGCCTGGGGACCAGCTCGGGGGTCCACACTCCCAGGCCAAGGCCCAACTCCATGCACACGTCTGTTCCTGCCCCCTGCCCCTTCAGAGAGCTCGGCTGAGCCAGAGTCTGTCAGGCAGCTCCCTGGCAGCCCCAGCAGCTCCGCCTGGGTGGGAAGAGGCAGAGCCGACCTAGGATCACAGTGGGCCTCTTGCTCTCCCTGCTCCCCTGAGGCAGCTGGGGCAAAGACGGCTTGGGCATCCACCCCGTTGCTCCCCTCTTCCCTCTGCCAGAAGGCTCTGCCTCCTGGGACGTTGCAGTGTGGAGACAGCCCCTGCCAGCACCTTCCCACCCAGTAGGCCTCAGCTGAGGCCTAGGCCCAGGGGAAAGGCCCTAGCGGGGCTGAGTGGGGGGTAGCTGCTGCCCGTGCATGTCTGGACACACTCCCTGCAGCCTGCCCCTTCGTGGGGCAGTAGCCCTGGACGCCAGGAAGGCCTGGGCAAGGCTGGCCAAGGGCAGGGGCCTCGCTGGGTTGTGCCTCTGGCCTGTGGGGCCTCCCAGCAGAACCGGCCCTCTCCCTCTGGCACACCTCCCCGCCTGCCTCCAAAGGCCGTTTTGGAAGCACTCTGGCCGGCTGTTCCCGCAAATCGCGCACACTGCTCTGAAACCCGGGAGAAAAGTGCTTTGGGGTGGTCCTCTCTCCGGGCCCATGGCCCCGAGCCTGGGGACCAGCTCGGGGGTCCACACTCCCAGGCCAAGGCCCAACTCCATGCACACGTCTGTTCCTGCCCCCTGCCCCTTCAGAGAGCTCGGCTGAGCCAGAGTCTGTCAGGCAGCTCCCTGGCAGCCCCAGCAGCTCCGCCTGGGTGGGAAGAGGCAGAGCCGACCTAGGATCACAGTGGGCCTCTTGCCTCCCTGCTCCCCTGAGGCAGCTGGGGCAAAGACGGCTTGGGCATCCACCCCGTTGCTCCCCTCTTCCCTCTGCCAGAAGGCTCTGCCTCCTGGGACGTTGCAGTGTGGAGACAGCCCCTGCCAGCACCTTCCCACCCAGTAGGCCTCAGCTGAGGCCTAGGCCCAGGGGAAAGGCCCTAGCGGGGCTGAGTTGGGGTAGCTGCCCGTGCATGTCTGGACACACTCCCTGCAGCCTGCCCCTTCGTGGGGCAGTAGCCCTGGACGCCAGGAAGGCCTGGGCAAGGCTGGCCAAGGGCAGGGGCCTCGCTGGGTTGTGCCTCTGGCCTGTGGGGCCTCCCAGCAGAACCGGCCCTCTCCCTCTGGCACACCTCCCCGCCTGCCTCCAAAGGCCGTTTTGGAAGCACTCTGGCCGGCTGTTCCCGCAAATCAAATCGCGCACACTGCTCTGAAACCCGGGAGAAAAGTGCTTTGGGGTGGTCCTCTCTCCGGGCCCATGGCCCCGAGCTGGGGACCAGCTCGGGGGTCCACACTCCCAGGCCAAGGCCCAACTCCATGCACACGTCTGTTCCTGCCCCCTGCCCCTTCAGAGAGCTCGGCTGAGCCAGAGTCTGTCAGGCAGCTCCCTGGCAGAGAAAAACCATGAGACTTCCCCCTCCAAGCGAGATGAGGCCCGATTCCCCTGCACTGCATGCAGAGCAATTCCGTGAGCCCCTGAAACATGTCAGGAGCCTCGACTTGCTTGATGGATGTCGAGACAGTCCGCAAAAACACTGTCACAAGTAGAGAGGGACCCTGAGGTCACACCAGCATCGCGAAGGAGCTCCATGGGCCCCAAATCAACTCGAGATGAGCCCGCTTCCCCTGCATTGACTCCAGAGCCATCCCCCGTTCCCCATCAAACACGACCTGAGGCTTGACTCCCTTTAGCAACTCCAGAGGTTCCCCGAGAACAACGGCCAAGTCTAGAGGAGTACCAAGTTCAGCAGAGCAACTCGAGGACTGCTCCGTGTACCCCAAATTGCCTCGAGATGAGAGCTGATTCCCTGGCTTAGACTCAAGACGTAGGCCACCTTTCCACAAGCCCCTCAAGAGGAGGCTTCTCTCAGCAATAGGTATGAGGGAGGGACCCTGAGATTGCTGCCTCAATGGGCATATACACCGAGAAGCCCTGACTCGAAAGGAGGCCGGGTTTCCTTGCAGTGGCTTGAATACAGTCTAGTCTTTCATCTCACAAGGTGAAGGGATGTCTGCACCACCTGTGGAGTCCCTAGAGAAAGCCCTAGGTCCCCGACTCCTTTCGACGGAATGCCTCACATGCCTCTGACACCTCGAGAGGCACGCAGAGCTCACTGCTTCAAAATTTGACGGAGCCTGACTCCTCTTGAACATTGACAGGAATCCCAGTATCCCTGTGGCTACTGGAAAGGGACCCTGGGTCTCCCGACTCACCTCGAGAAGCGTCCCTTTTGCCCTGCCAAGCCTCGAAGAGACTCCTGAGGTGTCCCTCGTAACTCGACAGGAGTCCTGACTTCGTTGAACAAACGAGGGTTGAAGGGCCATCCCCGCCGTAAGTCGAGAATGTACCCCAGGTCCCCGCCGCAACTCGAGAAAAACCATGAGACTTCCCCCTCCAAGCGAGATGAGGCCCGATTCCCCTGCACTGCATGCAGAGCAATTCCGTGAGCCCCTGAAACATGTCAGGAGCCTCGACTTGCTTGATGGATGTCGAGACAGTCCGCAAAAACACTGTCACAAGTAGAGAGGGACCCTGAGGTCACACCAGCATCGCGAAGGAGCTCCATGGGCCCCAAATCAACTCGAGATGAGGCCCGCTTCCCCTGCATTGACTCCAGAGCCATCCCCCGTTCCCCATCAAACACGACCTGAGGCTTGACTCCCTTTAGGCAACTCCAGAGTTTCCCGAGAACAACGGGCCAAGTCTAGAGGAGTACCAAGTTCAGCAGAGCAACTCGAGGACTGCTCCGTGTACCCCAAATTGCCTCGAGATGAGAGCTGATTCCCTGGCTTAGACTCAAGACGTAGGCCACCTTTCCACAAGCCCCTCAAGAGGAGGCTTCTCTCAGCAATAGGTATGAGGGAGGGACCCTGAGATTGCTGCCTCAATGGCATATACACCGAGAAGCCCTGACTCGAAAGGAGGCCGGGTTTCCTTGCAGTGGCTTGAATACAGTCTAGTCTTTCATCTCACAAGGTGAAGGGATGTCTGCACCACCTGTGGAGTCCCTAGAGAAAGCCCTAGGTCCCCGACTCCTTTCGACGGAATGCCTCACATGCCTCTGACACCTCGAGAGGCACGCAGAGCTCACTGCTTCAAAATTTGACGGAGCCTGACTCCTCTTGAACATTGACAGGAATCCCAGTATCCCTGTGGCTACTGGAAAGGGACCCTGGGTCTCCCGACTCACCTCGAGAAGCGTCCCTTTTGCCCTGCCAAGCCTCGAAGAGACTCCTGAGGTGTCCCTCGTAACTCGACAGGAGTCCTGACTTCGTTGAACAAACACGAGGGTTGAAGGGCCATCCCCGCCGTAAGTCGAGAAATGTACCCCAGGTCCCCGCCGCAACTCGAGAAAAACCATGAGACTTCCCCCTCCAAGCGAGATGAGGCCGATTCCCCTGCACTGCATGCAGAGCAATTCCGTGAGCCCCCTGAAACATGTCAGGAGCCTCGACTTGCTTGATGGATGTCGAGACAGTCCGCAAAAACACTGTCACAAGTAGAGAGGGACCCTGAGGTCACACCAGCATCGCGAAGGAGCTCCATGGGCCCCAAATCAACTCGAGATGAGGCCCGCTTCCCCTGCATTGACTCCAGAGCCATCCCCCGTTCCCCATCAAACACGACCTGAGGCTTGACTCTCCTTTAGGCAACTCCAGAGGTTCCCCGAGAACAACGGGCCAAGTCTAGAGGAGTACCAAGTTCAGCAGAGCAACTCGAGGACTGCTCCGTGTACCCCAAATTGCCTCGAGATGAGAGCTGATTCCCTGGCTTAGACTCAAGACGTAGGCCACCTTTCCACAAGCCCCTCAAGAGGAGGCTTCTCTCAGCAATAGGTATGAGGGAGGGACCCTGAGATTGCTGCCTCAATGGGCATATACACCGAGAAGCCCTGACTCGAAAGGAGGCCGGTTTCCTTGCAGTGGCTTGAATACAGTCTAGTCTTTCATCTCACAAGGTGAAGGGATGTCTGCACCACCTGTGGAGTCCCTAGAGAAAGCCCTAGGTCCCCGACTCCTTTCGACGGAATGCCTCACATGCCTCTGACACCTCGAGAGGCACGCAGAGCTCACTGCTTCAAAATTTGACGGAGCCTGACTCCTCTTGAACATTGACAGGAATCCCAGTATCCCTGTGGCTACTGGAAAGGGACCCTGGGTCTCCCGACTCACCTCGAGAAGCGTCCCTTTTGCCCTGCCAAGCCTCGAAGAGACTCCTGAGGTGTCCCTCGTAACTCGACAGGAGTCCTGACTTCGTTGAACAAACACGAGGGTTGAAGGGCCATCCCCGCCGTAAGTCGAGAATGTACCCCAGGTCCCCGCCGCAACTCGAGAAAAACCATGAGACTTCCCCCTCCAAGCGAGATGAGGCCCGATTCCCCTGCACTGCATGCAGAGCAATTCCGTGAGCCCCCTGAAACATGTCAGGAGCCTCGACTTGCTTGATGGATGTCGAGACAGTCCGCAAAAACACTGTCACAAGTAGAGAGGGACCCTGAGGTCACACCAGCATCGCGAAGGAGCTCCATGGGCCCCAAATCAACTCGAGATGAGGCCCGCTTCCCCTGCATTGACTCCAGAGCCATCCCCCGTTCCCCATCAAACACGACCTGAGGCTTGACTCCCTTTAGGCAACTCCAGAGGTTCCCCGAGAACAACGGGCCAAGTCTAGAGGAGTACCAAGTTCAGCAGAGCAACTCGAGGACTGCTCCGTGTACCCCAAATTGCCTCGAGAGAGCTGATTCCCTGGCTTAGACTCAAGACGTAGGCCACCTTTCCACAAGCCCCTCAAGAGGAGGCTTCTCTCAGCAATAGGTATGAGGGAGGGACCCTGAGATTGCTGCCTCAATGGGCATATACACCGAGAAGCCCTGACTCGAAAGGAGGCCGGGTTCCTTGCAGTGGCTTGAATACAGTCTAGTCTTTCATCTCACAAGGTGAAGGGATGTCTGCACCACCTGTGGAGTCCCTAGAGAAAGCCCTAGGTCCCCGACTCCTTTCGACGGAATGCCTCACATGCCTCTGACACCTCGAGAGGCACGCAGAGCTCACTGCTTCAAAATTTGACGGAGCCTGACTCCTCTTGAACATTGACAGGAATCCCAGTATCCCTGTGGCTACTGGAAAGGGACCCTGGGTCTCCCGACTCACCTCGAGAAGCGTCCCTTTTGCCCTGCCAAGCCTCGAAGAGACTCCTGAGGTGTCCCTCGTAACTCGACAGGAGTCCTGACTTCGTTGAACAAACACGAGGGTTGAAGGGCCATCCCCGCCGTAAGTCGAGAATGTACCCCAGGTCCCCGCCGCAACTCGAGAAAAACCATGAGACTTCCCCCTCCAAGCGAGATGAGGCCCGATTCCCCTGCACTGCATGCAGAGCAATTCCGTGAGCCCCCTGAAACATGTCAGGAGCCTCGACTTGCTTGATGGATGTCGAGACAGTCCGCAAAAACACTGTCACAAGTAGAGAGGGACCCTGAGGTCACACCAGCATCGCGAAGGAGCTCCATGGGCCCCAAATCAACTCGAGATGAGGCCCGCTTCCCCTGCATTGACTCCAGAGCCATCCCCCGTTCCCCATCAAACACGACCTGAGGCTTGACTCCCTTTAGGCAACTCCAGAGGTTCCCCGAGAACAACGGGCCAAGTCTAGAGGAGTACCAAGTTCAGCAGAGCAACTCGAGGACTGCTCCGTGTACCCCAAATTGCCTCGAGATGAGAGCTGATTCCCTGGCTTAGACTCAAGACGTAGGCCACCTTTCCACAAGCCCCTCAAGAGGAGGCTTCTCTCAGCAATAGGTATGAGGGAGGGACCCTGAGATTGCTGCCTCAATGGGCATATACACCGAGAAGCCCTGACTCGAAAGGAGGCCGGGTTTCCTTGCAGTGGCTTGAATCAGTCTAGTCTTTCATCTCACAAGGTGAAGGGATGTCTGCACCACCTGTGGAGTCCCTAGAGAAAGCCCTAGGTCCCCGACTCCTTTCGACGGAATGCCTCACATGCCTCTGACACCTCGAGAGGCACGCAGAGCTCACTGCTTCAAAATTTGACGGAGCCTGACTCCTCTTGAACATTGACAGGAATCCCAGTATCCCTGTGGCTACTGGAAAGGGACCCTGGGTCTCCCGACTCACCTCGAGAAGCGTCCCTTTTGCCCTGCCAAGCCTCGAAGAGAC
Source organism: Odocoileus hemionus (assembly GCA_020976825.1). NCBI lineage: Eukaryota > Metazoa > Chordata > Mammalia > Artiodactyla > Cervidae > Odocoileus > Odocoileus hemionus. The sequence continues at coordinate 506,925 of JAJLRB010005427.1, read as the reverse complement.
TCCTGAGGTGTCCCTCGTAACTCGACAGGAGTCCTGACTTCGTTGAACAAACACGAGGGTTGAAGGGCCATCCCCGCCGTAAGTCGAGAATGTACCCCAGGTCCCCGCCGCAACTCGAGAAAAAACCATGAGACTTCCCCCTCCAAGCGAGATGAGGCCCGATTCCCCTGCACTGCATGCAGAGCAATTCCGTGAGAGCCCCCTGAAACATGTCAGGAGCCTCACTTTGCTTGATGGATGTCGAGACAGTCCGCAAAAACACTGTCACAAGTAGAGAGGGACCCTGAGGTCACACCAGCATCGCGAAGGAGCTCCATGGGCCCCAAATCAACTCGAGATGAGGCCCCCGCTTCCCCTGCACTCCAGAGCCATCCCCCGTTCCCCATCAAACACGACCTGAGGCTTGACTCCCTTTAGGCAACTCCAGAGGTTCCCCGAGAACAACGGGCCAAGTCTAGAGGAGTACCAAGTTCAGCAGAGCAACTCGAGGACTGCTCCGTGTACCCCAAATTGCCTCGAGATGAGAGCTGATTCCCTGGCTTAGACTCAAGACGTAGGCCACCTTTCCACAAGCCCCTCAAGAGGAGGCTTCTCTCAGCAATAGGTATGAGGGAGGGACCCTGAGATTGCTGCCTCAATGGGCATATACACCGAGAAGCCCTGACTCGAAAGGAGGCCGGGTTTCCTTGCAGTGGCTTGAATACAGTCTAGTCTTTCATCTCACAAGGTGAAGGGATGTCTGCACCACCTGTGGAGTCCCTAGAGAAAGCCCTAGGTCCCCGACTCCTTTCGACGGAATGCCTCACATGCCTCTGACACCTCGAGAGGCACGCAGAGCTCACTGCTTCAAAATTTGACGGAGCCTGACTCCTCTTGAACATTGACAGGAATCCCAGTATCCCTGTGGCTACTGGAAAGGGACCCTGGGTCTCCCGACTCACCTCGAGAAGCGTCCCTTTTGCCCTGCCAAGCCTCGAAGAGACTCCTGAGGTGTCCCTCGTAACTCGACAGGAGTCCTGACTTCGTTGAACAAACACGAGGGTTGAAGGGCCATCCCCGCCGTAAGTCGAGAATGTACCCCAGGTCCCCGCCGCAACTCGAGAAAAACCATGAGACTTCCCCCTCCAAGCGAGATGAGGCCCGATTCCCCTGCACTGCATGCAGAGCAATTCCGTGAGCCCCCTGAAACATGTCAGGAGCCTCGACTTGCTTGATGGATGTCGAGACAGTCCGCAAAAACACTGTCACAAGTAGAGAGGGACCCTGAGGTCACACCAGCATCGCGAAGGAGCTCCATGGCCCCAAATCAACTCGAGATGAGGCCCGCTTCCCCTGCATTGACTCCAGAGCCATCCCCCGTTCCCCATCAAACACGACCTGAGGCTTGACTCCCTTTAGGCAACTCCAGAGGTTCCCCGAGAACAACGGGCCAAGTCTAGAGGAGTACCAAGTTCAGCAGAGCAACTCGAGGACTGACTGCTCCGTACCCCAAATTGCCTCGAGATGAGAGCTGATTCCCTGGCTTAGACTCAAGACGTAGGCCACCTTTCCACAAGCCCCTCAAGAGGAGGCTTCTCTCAGCAATAGGTATGAGGGAGGGACCCTGAGATTGCTGCCTCAATGGGCATATACACCGAGAAGCCCTGACTCGAAAGGAGGCCGGGTTTCCTTGCAGTGGCTTGAATACAGTCTAGTCTTTCATCTCACAAGTGAAGGGATGTCTGCACCACCTGTGGAGTCCCTAGAGAAAGCCCTAGGTCCCCGACTCCTTTCGACGGAATGCCTCACATGCCTCTGACACCTCGAGAGGCACGCAGAGCTCACTGCTTCAAAATTTGACGGAGCCTGACTCCTCTTGAACATTGACAGGAATCCCAGTATCCCTGTGGCTACTGGAAAGGGACCCTGGGTCTCCCGACTCACCTCGAGAAGCGTCCCTTTTGCCCTGCCAAGCCTCGAAGAGACTCCTGAGGTGTCCCTCGTAACTCGACAGGAGTCCTGACTTCGTTGAACAAACACGAGGGTTGAAGGGCCATCCCCGCCGTAAGTCGAGAATGTACCCCAGGTCCCCGCCGCAACTCGAGAAAAACCATGAGACTTCCCCCTCCAAGCGAGATGAGGCCCGATTCCCCTGCACTGCATGCAGAGCAATTCCGTGAGCCCCCTGAAACATGTCAGGAGCCTCGACTTGCTTGATGGATGTCGAGACAGTCCGCAAAAACACTGTCACACAAGTAGAGAGGGACCCTGAGGTCACACCAGCATCGCGAAGGAGCTCCATGGGCCCCAAATCAACTCGAGATGAGGCCCGCTTCCCCTGCATTGACTCCAGAGCCATCCCCCGTTCCCCATCAAACACGACCTGAGGCTTGACTCCCTTTAGGCAACTCCAGAGGTTCCCCGAGAACAACGGGCCAAGTCTAGAGGAGTACCAAGTTCAGCAGAGCAACTCGAGGACTGCTCCGTGTACCCCAAATTGCCTCGAGATGAGAGCTGATTCCCTGGCTTAGACTCAAGACGTAGGCCACCTTTCCACAAGCCCCTCAAGAGGAGGCTTCTCTCAGCAATAGGTATGAGGGAGGGACCCTGAGATTGCTGCCTCAATGGGCATATACACCGAGAAGCCCTGACTCGAAAGGAGGCCGGGTTTCCTTGCAGTGGCTTGAATACAGTCTAGTCTTTCATCTCACAAGGTGAAGGGATGTCTGCACCACCTGTGGAGTCCCCCGAGAAAGCCCTAGGTCCCCGACTCCTTTCGACGGAATGCCTCACATGCCTCTGACACCTCGAGAGGCACGCAGAGCTCACTGCTTCAAAATTTGACGGAGCCTGACTCCTCTTGAACATTGACAGGAATCCCAGTATCCCTGTGGCTACTGGAAAGGGACCCTGGGTCTCCCGACTCACCTCGAGAAGCGTCCCTTTTGCCCTGCCAAGCCTCGAAGAGACTCCTGAGGTGTCCCTCGTAACTCGACAGGAGTCCTGACTTCGTTGAACAAACACGAGGGTTGAAGGGCCATCCCCGCCGTAAGTCGAGAATGTACCCCAGGTCCCCGCCGCAACTCGAGAAAAACCATGAGACTTCCCCCTCCAAGCGAGATGAGGCCCGATTCCCCTGCACTGCATGCAGAGCAATTCCGTGAGCCCCCTGAAACATGTCAGGAGCCTCGACTTGCTTGATGGATGTCGAGACAGTCCGCAAAAACACTGTCACAAGTAGAGAGGGACCCTGAGGTCACACCAGCATCGCGAAGGAGCTCCATGGGCCCCAAATCAACTCGAGATGAGGCCCGCTTCCCCTGCATTGACTCCAGAGCCATCCCCCGTTCCCCATCAAACACGACCTGAGGCTTGACTCCCTTTAGGCAACTCCAGAGGTTCCCCGAGAACGGGCCAAGTCTAGAGGAGTACCAAGTTCAGCAGAGCAACTCGAGGACTGCTCCGTGTACCCCAAATTGCCTCGAGATGAGAGCTGATTCCCTGGCTTAGACTCAAGACGTAGGCCACCTTTCCACAAGCCCCTCAAGAGGAGGCTTCTCTCAGCAATAGGTATGAGGGAGGGACCCTGAGATTGCTGCCTCAATGGGCATATACACCGAGAAGCCCTGACTCGAAAGGAGGCCGGGTTTCCTTGCAGTGGCTTGAATACAGTCTAGTCTTTCATCTCACAGGTGAAGGGATGTCTGCACCACCTGTGGAGTCCCTAGAGAAAGCCCTAGGTCCCCGATCCTTTCTTTCGACGGAATGCCTCACATGCCTCTGACACCTCGAGAGGCACGCAGAGCTCACTGCTTCAAAATTTGACGGAGCCTGACTCCTCTTGAACATTGACAGGAATCCCAGTATCCCTGTGGCTACTGGAAAGGGACCCTGGGTCTCCCGACTCACCTCGAGAAGCGTCCTTTTGCCCTGCCAAGCCTCGAAGAGACTCCTGAGGTGTCCCTCGTAACTCGACAGGAGTCCTGACTTCGTTGAACAAACACGAGGGTTGAAGGGCCATCCCCCCCGCCGTAAGTCGAGAATGTACCCCAGGTCCCCGCCGCAACTCGAGAAAAACCATGAGACTTCCCCCTCCAAGCGAGATGAGGCCCGATTCCCCTGCACTGCATGCAGAGCAATTCCGTGAGCCCCCTGAAACATGTCAGGAGCCTCGACTTGCTTGATGGATGTCGAGACAGTCCGCAAAAAAACACTGTCACAAGTAGAGAGGGACCCTGAGGTCACACCAGCATCGCGAAGAGGAGCTCCATGGGCCCCAAATCAACTCGAGATGAGGCCCGCTTCCCCTGCATTGACTCCAGAGCCATCCCCCGTTCCCCATCAAACACGACCTGAGGCTTGACTCCCTTTAGGCAACTCCAGAGGTTCCCCGAGAGAGAACAACGGGCCAAGTCTAGAGGAGTACCAAGTTCAGCAGAGCAACTCGAGGACTGCTCCGTGTACCCCAAATTGCCTCGAGATGAGAGCTGATTCCCTGGCTTAGACTCAAGACGTAGGCCACCTTTCCACAAGCCCCTCAAGAGGAGGCTTCTCTCAGCAATAGGTATGAGGGAGGGACCCTGAGATTGCTGCCTCAATGGGCATATACACCGAGAAGCCCTGACTCGAAAGGAGGCCGGGTTTCCTTGCAGTGGCTTGAATACAGTCTAGTCTTTCATCTCACAAGGTGAAGGGATGTCTGCACCACCTGTGGAGTCCCTAGAGAAAGCCCTAGGTCCCCGACTCCTTTCGACGGAATGCCTCACATGCCTCTGACACCTCGAGAGGCACGCAGAGCTCACTGCTTCAAAATTTGACGGAGCCTGACTCCTCTTGAACATTGACAGGAATCCCAGTATCCCTGTGGCTACTGGAAAGGGACCCTGGGTCTCCCGACTCACCTCGAGAAGCGTCCTTTTGCCCTGCCAAGCCTCGAAGAGACTCCTGAGGTGTCCCTCGTAACTCGACAGGAGTCCTGACTTCGTTGAACAAACACGAGGGTTGAAGGGCCATCCCCGCCCGTAAGTCGAGAATGTACCCCAGGTCCCCGCCGCAACTCGAGAAAAACCATGAGACTTCCCCCTCCAAGCGAGATGAGGCCCGATTCCCCTGCACTGCATGCAGAGCAATTCCGTGAGCCCCCTGAAACATGTCAGGAGCCTCGACTTGCTTGATGGATGTCGAGACAGTCCGCAAAAACACTGTCACAAGTAGAGAGGGACCCTGAGGTCACACCAGCATCGCGAAGGAGCTCCATGGGCCCCAAATTCTCTCTCTCGATGATGAGGCCCGCTTCCCCTGCATTGACTCCAGAGCCATCCCCCGTTCCCCATCAAACACGACCTGAGGCTTGACTCCCTTTAGGCAACTCCAGAGGTTCCCCGAGAACAACGGGCCAAGTCTAGAGGAGTACCAAGTTCAGCAGAGCAACTCGAGGACTGCTCCGTGTACCCCAAATTGCCTCGAGATGAGAGCTGATTCCCTGGCTTAGACTCAAGACGTAGGCCACCTTTCCACAAGCCCCTCAAGAGGAGGCTTCTCTCAGCAATAGGTATGAGGGAGGGACCCCTGATTGCTGCCTCAATGGGCATATACACCGAGAAGCCCTGACTCGAAAGGAGGCCGGGTTTCCTTGCAGTGGCTTGAATACAGTCTAGTCTTTCATCTCACAAGGTGAAGGGATGTCTGCACCACCTGTGGAGTCCCTAGAGAAAGCCCTAGGTCCCCGACTCCTTTCGACGGAATGCCTCACATGCCTCTGACACCTCGAGAGCACGCAGAGCTCACTGCTTCAAAATTTGACGGAGCCTGACTCCTCTTGAACATTGACAGGAATCCCAGTATCCCTGTGGCTACTGGAAAGGGACCCTGGGTCTCCCGACTCACTCACCTCGAGAAGCGTCCCTTTTGCCCTGCCAAGCCTCGAAGAGACTCCTGAGGTGTCCCTCGTAACTCGACAGGAGTCCTGACTTCGTTGAACAAACACGAGGGTTGAAGGGCCATCCCCGCCGTAAGTCGAGAATGTACCCCAGGTCCCCGCCGCAACTCGAGAAAAACCATGAGACTTCCCCCTCCAAGCGAGATGAGGCCCGATTCCCCTGCACTGCATGCAGAGCAATTCCGTGAGCCCCCTGAAACATGTCAGGAGCCTCGACTTGCTTGATGGATGTCGAGACAGTCCGCAAAAACACTGTCACAAGTAGAGAGGGACCCTGAGGTCACACCAGCATCGCGAAGGAGCTCCATGGGCCCCAAATCAACTCGAGATGAGGCCCGCTTCCCCTGCTGCATTGACTCCAGAGCCATCCCCCGTTCCCCATCAAACACGACCTGAGGCTTGACTCCCTTTAGGCAACTCCAGAGGTTCCCCGAGAACAACGGGCCAAGTCTAGAGGAGTACCAAGTTCAGCAGAGCAACTCGAGGACTGCTCCGTGTACCCCAAATTGCCTCGAGATGAGAGCTGATTCCCTGGCTTAGACTCAAGACGTAGGCCACCTTTCCACAAGCCCCTCAAGAGGAGGCTTCTCTCAGCAATAGGTATGAGGGAGGGACCCTGAGATTGCTGCCTCAATGGGCATATACACCGAGAAGCCCTGACTCGAAAGGAGGCCGGGTTTCCTTGCAGTGGCTTGAATACAGTCTAGTCTTTCATCTCACAAGGTGAAGGGATGTCTGCACCACCTGTGGAGTCCCTAGAGAAAGCCCTAGGTCCCCGACTCCTTTCGACGGAATGCCTCACATGCCTCTGACACCTCGAGAGGCACGCAGAGCTCACTGCTTCAAAATTTCAAAATTTGACGGAGCCTGACTCCTCTTGAACATTGACAGGAATCCCAGTATCCCTGTGGCTACTGGAAAGGGACCCTGGGTCTCCCGACTCACCTCGAGAAGCGTCCCTTTTGCCCTGCCAAGCCTCGAAGAGACTCCTGAGGTGTCCCTCGTAACTCGACAGGAGTCCTGACTTCGTTGAACAAACACGAGGGTTGAAGGGCCATCCCCGCCGTAAGTCGAGAATGTACCCCAGGTCCCCGCCGCAACTCGAGAAAAACCATGAGACTTCCCCCTCCAAGCGAGATGAGGCCCGATTCCCCTGCACTGCATGCAGAGCAATTCCGTGAGCCCCCTGAAACATGTCAGGAGCCTCGACTTGCTTGATGGATGTCGAGACAGTCCGCAAAAACACTGTCACAAGTAGAGAGGGACCCTGAGGTCACACCAGCATCGCGAAGGAGCTCCATGGGCCCCAAATCAACTCGAGATGAGGCCCGCTTCCCCTGCATTGACTCCAGAGCATCCCCCAGCCATCCCCCGTTCCCCATCAAACACGACCTGAGGCTTGACTCCCTTTAGGCAACTCCAGAGGTTCCCCGAGAACAACGGGCCAAGTCTAGAGGAGTACCAAGTTCAGCAGAGCAACTCGAGGACTGCTCCGTGTACCCCAAATTGCCTCGAGATGAGAGCTGATTCCCTGGCTTAGACTCAAGACGTAGGCCACCTTTCCACAAGCCCCTCAAGAGGAGGCTTCTCTCAGCAATAGGTATGAGGGAGGGACCCTGAGATTGCTGCCTCAATGGGCATATACACCGAGAAGCCCTGACTCGAAAGGAGGCCGGGGTTTCCTTGCAGTGGCTTGAATACAGTCTAGTCTTTCATCTCACAAGGTGAAGGGATGTCTGTCTGCACCACCTGTGGAGTCCCTAGAGAAAGCCCTAGGTCCCCGACTCCTTTCGACGGAATGCCTCACATGCCTCTGACACCTCGAGAGGCACGCAGAGCTCACTGCTTCAAAATTTGACGGAGCCTGACTCCTCTTGAACATTGACAGGAATCCCAGTATCCCTGTGGCTACTGGAAAGGGACCCTGGGTCTCCCGACTCACCTCGAGAAGCGTCCCTTTTGCCCTGCCAAGCCTCGAAGAGACTCCTGAGGTGTCCCTCGTAACTCGACAGGAGTCCTGACTTCGTTGAACAAACACGAGGGTTGAAGGGCCATCCCCGCCGTAAGTCGAGAATGTACCCCAGGTCCCCGCCGCAACTCGAGAAAAACCATGAGACTTCCCCCTCCAAGCGAGATGAGGCCCGATCCCCCCCCCTGCACTGCATGCAGAGCAATTCCGTGAGCCCCCTGAAACATGTCAGGAGCCTCGACTTGCTTGATGGATGTCGAGACAGTCCGCAAAAACACTGTCACAAGTAGAGAGGGACCCTGAGGTCACACCAGCATCGCGAAGGAGCTCCATGGGCCCCAAATCAACTCGAGATGAGGCCCGCTTCCCCTGCATTGACTCCAGAGCCATCCCCCGTTCCCATCAAACACGACCTGAGGCTTGACTCCCTTTAGGCAACTCCAGAGGTTCCCCGAGAACAACGGGCCAAGTCTAGAGGAGTACCAAGTTCAGCAGAGCAACTCGAGGACTGCTCCGTGTACCCCAAATTGCCTCGAGATGAGAGCTGATTCCCTGGCTTAGACTCAAGACGTAGGCCACCTTTCCACAAGCCCCTCAAGAGGAGGCTTCTCTCAGCAATAGGTATGAGGGAGGGACCCTGAGATTGCTGCCTCAATGGGCATATACACCGAGAAGCCCTGACTCGAAAGGAGGCCGGGTTTCCTTGCAGTGGCTTGAATACAGTCTAGTCTTTCATCTCACAAGGTGAAGGGATGTCTGCACCACCTGTGGAGTCCCTAGAGAAAGCCCTAGGTCCCCGACTCCTTTCGACGGAATGCCTCACATGCCTCTGACACCTCGAGAGGCACGCAGAGCTCACTGCTTCAAAATTTGACGGAGCCTGACTCCTCTTGAACATGACAGGAATCCCAGTATCCCTGTGGCTACTGGAAAGGGACCCTGGGTCTCCCGACTCACCTCGAGAAGCGTCCCTTTTGCCCTGCCAAGCCTCGAAGAGACTCCTGAGGTGTCCCTCGTAACTCGACAGGAGTCCTGACTTCGTTGAACAAACACGAGGGTTGAAGGGCCATCCCCGCCGTAAGTCGAGAATGTACCCCAGGCCCCCCCGCCGCAACTCGAAAAAAAAACCATGAGACTTCCCCCTCCAAGCGAGATGAGGCCCGATTCCCCTGCACTGCATGCAGAGCAATTCCGTGAGCCCCCTGAAACATGTCAGGAGCCTCGACTTGCTTGATGGATGTCGAGACAGTCCGCAAAAACACTGTCACAAGTAGAGAGGGACCCTGAGGTCACACACCAGCGCGAAGGAGCTCCATGGGCCCCAAATCAACTCGAGATGAGGCCCGCTTCCCCTGCATTGACTCCAGAGCCATCCCCCGTTCCCCATCAAACACGACCTGAGCTTGCTTGACTCCCTTTAGGCAACTCCAGAGGTTCCCCGAGAACAACGGGCCAAGTCTAGAGGAGTACCAAGTTCAGCAGAGCAACTCGAGGACTGCTCCGTGTACCCCAAATTGCCTCGAGATGAGAGCTGATTCCCTGGCTTAGACTCAAGACGTAGGCCACCTTTCCACAAGCCCCTCAAGAGGAGGCTTCTCTCAGCAATAGGTATGAGGGAGGGACCCTGAGATTGCTGCTCAATGGGCATATACACCGAGAAGCCCTGACTCGAAAGGAGGCCGGGTTTCCTTGCAGTGGCTTGAATACAGTCTAGTCTTTCATCTCACAAGGTGAAGGGATGTCTGCACCACCTGTGGAGTCCCTAGAGAAAGCCCTAGGTCCCCGACTCCTTTCGACGGAATGCCTCACATGCCTCTGACACCTCGAGAGGCACGCAGAGCTCACTGCTTCAAAATTTGACGGAGCCTGACTCCTCTTGAACATTGACAGGAATCCCAGTATCCCTGTGGCTACTACTGGAAAGGGACCCTGGGTCTCCCGACTCACCTCGAGAAGCGTCCCTTTTGCCCTGCCAAGCCTCGAAGAGACTCCTGAGGTGTCCCTCGTAACTCGACAGGAGTCCTGACTTCGTTGAACAAACACGAGGGTTGAAGGGCCATCCCCGCCGTAAGTCGAGAATGTACCCCAGGTCCCCGCCGCAACTCGAGAAAAAAAAACCATGAGACTTCCCCCTCCAAGCGAGATGAGGCCCGATTCCCCTGCACTGCATGCAGAGCAATTCCGTGAGCCCCCTGAAACATGTCAGGAGCCTCGACTTGCTTGATGGATGTCGAGACAGTCCGCAAAAACACTGTCACAAGTAGAGAGGGACCCTGAGGTCACACCAGCATCGCGAAGGAGCTCCATGGGCCCCAAATCAACTCGAGATGAGGCCCGCTTCCCCTGCATTGACTCCAGAGCCATCCCCCGTTCCCCATCAAACACGACCTGAGGCTTGACTCCCTTTAGGGCAACTCCAGAGGTTCCCCGAGAACAACGGGCCAAGTCTAGAGAGTACCAAGTTCAGCAGAGCAACTCGAGGACTGCTCCGTGTACCCCAAATTGCCTCGAGATGAGAGCTGATTCCCTGGCTTAGACTCAAGACGTAGGCCACCTTTCCACAAGCCCCTCAAGAGGAGGCTTCTCTCAGCAATAGGTATGAGGGAGGGACCCTGAGATTGCTGCCTCAATGGGCATATACACCGAGAAGCCCTGACTCGAAAGGAGGCCGGGTTTCCTTGCAGTGGCTTGAATACAGTCTAGTCTTTCATCTCACAAGGTGAAGGGATGTCTGCACCACCTGTGGAGTCCCTAGAGAAAGCCCTAGGTCCCCGACTCCTTTCGACGGAATGCCTCACATGCCTCTGACACCTCGAGAGGCACGCAGAGCTCACTGCTTCAAAATTTGACGGAGCCTGACTCCTCTTGAACATTGACAGGAATCCCAGTATCCCTGTGGCTACTGGAAGGGACCCTGGGTCTCCCGACTCACCTCGAGAAGCGTCCCTTTTGCCCTGCCAAGCCTCGAAGAGACTCCTGAGGTGTCCCTCGTAACTCGACAGGAGTCCTGACTTCGTTGAACAAACACGAGGGTTGAAGGGCCATCCCCGCCGTAAGTCGAGAATGTACCCCAGGTCCCCGCCGCAACTCGAGAAAAACCATGAGACTTCCCCCTCCAAGCGAGATGAGGCCCGATTCCCCTGCACTGCATGCAGAGCAATTCCGTGAGCCCCCTGAAACATGTCAGGAGCCTCGACTTGCTTGATGGATGTCGAGACAGTCCGCAAAAACACTGTCACACAAGTAGAGAGGGACCCTGAGGTCACACCAGCATCGCGAAGGAGCTCCATGGGCCCCAAATCAACTCGAGATGAGGCCCGCTTCCCCTGCATTGACTCCAGAGCCATCCCCCGTTCCCCATCAAACACGACCTGAGGCTTGACTCCCTTTAGGCAACTCCAGAGGTTCCCGAGAACAACGGGCCAAGTCTAGAGGAGTACCAAGTTCAGCAGAGCAACTCGAGGACTGCTCCGTGTACCCCAAATTGCCTCGAGATGAGAGCTGATTCCCTGGCTTAGACTCAAGACGTAGGCCACCTTTCCACAAGCCCCTCAAGAGGAGGCTTCTCTCAGCAATAGGTATGAGGGAGGGACCCTGAGATTGCTGCCTCAATGGGCATATACACGAGAAGCCCTGACTCGAAAGGAGGCCGGTTTCCTTGCAGTGGCTTGAATACAGTCTAGTCTTTCATCTCACAAGGTGAAGGGATGTCTGCACCACCTGTGGAGTCCCTAGAGAAAGCCCTAGGTCCCCGACTCCTTTCGACGGAATGCCTCACATGCCTCTGACACCTCGAGAGGCACGCAGAGCTCACTGCTTCAAAATTTGACGGAGCCTGACTCCTCTTGAACATTGACAGGAATCCCAGTATCCCTGTGGCTACTGGAAAGGGACCCTGGGTCTCCCCACCTCGAGAAGAAGCGTCCCTTTTGCCCTGCCAAGCCTCGAAGAGACTCCTGAGGTGTCCCTCGTAACTCGACAGGAGTCCTGACTTCGTTGAACAAACACGAGGGTTGAAGGGCCATCCCCGCCGTAAGTCGAGAATGTACCCCAGGTCCCCGCCGCAACTCGAGAAAAACCATGAGACTTCCCCCTCCAAGCGAGATGAGGCCCGATTCCCCTGCACTGCATGCAGAGCAATTCCGTGAGCCCCCTGAAACATGTCAGGAGCCTCGACTTGCTTGATGGATGTCGAGACAGTCCGCAAAAACACTGTCACAAGTAGAGAGGGACCCTGAGGTCACACCAGCATCGCGAAGGAGCTCCATGGGCCCCAAATCAACTCGAGATGAGGCCCGCTTCCCCTGCATTGACTCCAGAGCCATCCCCCGTTCCCCATCAAACACGACCTGAGGCTTGACTCCCTTTAGGCAACTCCAGAGGTTCCCCGAGAACAACGGGCCAAGTCTAGAGGAGTACCAAGTTCAGCAGAGCAACTCGAGGACTGCTCCGTGTACCCCAAATTGCCTCGAGATGAGAGCTGATTCCCTGGCTTAGACTCAAGACGTAGGCCACCTTTCCACAAGCCCCTCAAGAGGAGGCTTCTCTCAGCAATAGGTATGAGGGAGGGACCCTGAGATTGCTGCCTCAATGGGCATATACACCGAGAAGCCCTGACTCGAAAGGAGGCCGGGTTTCCTTGCAGTGGCTTGAATACAGTCTAGTCTTTCATCTCACAAGGTGAAGGGATGTCTGCACCACCTGTGGAGTCCCTAGAGAAAGCCCTAGGTCCCCGACTCCTTTCGACGGAATGCCTCACATGCCTCTGACACCTCGAGAGGCACGCAGAGCTCACTGCTTCAAAATTTGACGGAGCCTGACTCCTCTTGAACATTGACAGGAATCCCAGTATCCCTGTGGCTACTGGAAAGGGACCCTGGGTCTCCCGACTCACCTCGAGAAGCGTCCCTTTTGCCCTGCCAAGCCTCGAAGAGACTCCTGAGGTGTCCCTCGTAACTCGACAGGAGTCCTGACTTCGTTGAACAAACACGAGGGTTGAAGGGCCATCCCCGCCGTAAGTCGAGAATGTACCCCAGGTCCCCGCCGCAACTCGAGAAAAACCATGAGACTTCCCCCTCCAAGCGAGATGAGGCCCGATTCCCCTGCACTGCATGCAGAGCAATTCCGTGAGCCCCCTGAAACATGTCAGGAGCCTCGACTTGCTTGATGGATGTCGAGACAGTCCGCAAAAACACTGTCACAAGTAGAGAGGGACCCTGAGGTCACACCAGCATCGCGCGAAGGAGCTCCATGGGCCCCAAATCAACTCGAGATGAGGCCCGCTTCCCCTGCATTGACTCCAGAGCCATCCCCCGTTCCCCATCAAACACGACCTGAGGCTTGACTCCCTTTAGGCAACTCCAGAGGTTCCCCGAGAACAACGGGCCAAGTCTAGAGGAGTACCAAGTTTCAGAGCAACTCGAGGACTGCTCCGTGTACCCCAAATTGCCTCGAGATGAGAGCTGATTCCCTGGCTTAGACTCAAGACGTAGGCCACCTTTCCACAAGCCCCTCAAGAGGAGGCTTCTCTCAGCAATAGGTATGAGGGAGGGACCCTGAGATTGCTGCCTCAATGGGCATATACACCGAGAAGCCCTGACTCGAAAGGAGGCCGGGTTTCCTTGCAGTGGCTTGAATACAGTCTAGTCTTTCATCTCACAAGGTGAAGGGATGTCTGCACCACCTGTGGAGTCCCTAGAGAAAGCCCTAGGTCCCCGACTCCTTTCGACGGAATGCCTCACATGCCTCTGACACCTCGAGAGGCACGCAGAGCTCACTGCTTCAAAATTTGACGGAGCCTGACTCCTCTTGAACATTGACAGGAATCCCAGTATCCCTGTGGCTACTGGAAAGGGACCCTGGGTCTCCCGACTCACCTCGAGAAGCGTTCCTTTTGCCCTGCCAAGCCTCGAAGAGACTCCTGAGGTGTCCCTCGTAACTCGACAGGAGTCCTGACTTCGTTGAACAAACACGAGGGTTGAAGGGCCATCCCCGCCGTAAGTCGAGAATGTACCCCAGGTCCCCGCCGCAACTCGAGAAAAACCATGAGACTTCCCCCTCCAAGCGAGATGAGGCCCGATTCCCCTGCACTGCATGCAGAGCAATTCCGTGAGCCCCCTGAAACATGTCAGGAGCCTCGACTTGCTTGATGGATGTCGAGACAGTCCGCAAAAACACTGTCACAAGTAGAGAGGGACCCTGAGGTCACACCAGCATCGCGAAGGAGCTCCATGGGCCCCAAATCAACTCGAGATGAGGCCCGCTTCCCCTGCATTGACTCCAGAGCCATCCCCCGTTCCCCATCAAACACGACCTGAGGCTTGACTCCCTTTAGGCAACTCCAGAGGTTCCCCGAGAACAACGGGCCAAGTCTAGAGGAGTACCAAGTTCAGCAGAGCAACTCGAGGACTGCTCCTGTACCCCAAATTGCCTCGAGATGAGAGCTGATTCCCTGGCTTAGACTCAAGACGTAGGCCACCTTTCCACAAGCCCCTCAAGAGGAGGCTTCTCTCAGCAATAGGTATGAGGGAGGGACCCTGAGATTGCTGCCTCAATGGGCATATACACCGAGAAGCCCTGACTCGAAAGGAGGCCGGGTTTCCTTGCAGTGGCTTGAATACAGTCTAGTCTTTCATCTCACAAGGTGAAGGGATGTCTGCACCACCTGTGGAGTCCCTAGAGAAAGCCCTAGGTCCCCGACTCCTTTCGACGGAATGCCTCACATGCCTCTGACACCTCGAGAGGCACGCAGAGCTCACTGCTTCAAAATTTGACGGAGCCTGACTCCTCTTGAACATTGACAGGAATCCCAGTATCCCTGTGGCTACTGGAAAGGGACCCTGGGTCTCCCGACTCACCTCGAGAAGCGTCCTTTTGCCCTGCCAAGCCTCGAAGAGACTCCTGAGGTGTCCCTCGTAACTCGACAGGAGTCCTGACTTCGTTGAACAAACACGAGGGTTGAAGGGCCATCCCCGCCGTAAGTCGAGAATGTACCCCAGGTCCCCGCCGCAACTCGAGAAAAACCATGAGACTTCCCCCTCCAAGCGAGATGAGGCCCGATTCCCCTGCACTGCATGCAGAGCAATTCCGTGAGCCCCCTGAAACATGTCAGGAGCCTCGACTTGCTTGATGGATGTCGAGACAGTCCGCAAAAACACTGTCACAAGTAGAGAGGGACCCTGAGGTCACACCAGCATCGCGAAGGAGCTCCATGGGCCCCAAATCAACTCGAGATGAGGCCCGCTTCCCCTGCATTGACTCCAGAGCCATCCCCCGTTCCCCATCAAACACGACCTGAGGCTTGACTCCCTTTAGGCAACTCCAGAGGTTCCCCGAGAACAACGGGCCAAGTCTAGAGGAGTACCAAGTTCAGCAGAGCAACTCGAGGACTGCTCCGTGTACCCCAAATTGCCTCGAGATGAGAGCTGATTCCCTGGCTTAGACTCAAGACGTAGGCCACCTTTCCACAAGCCCCTCAAGAGGAGGCTTCTCTCAGCAATAGGTATGAGGGAGGGACCCTGAGATTGCTGCCTCAATGGGCATATACACCGAGAAGCCCTGACTCGAAAGGAGGCCGGGTTTCCTTGCAGTGGCTTGAATACAGTCTAGTCTTTCATCTCACAAGGTGAAGGGATGTCTGCACCACCTGTGGAGTCCCTAGAGAAAGCCCTAGGTCCCCGACTCCTTTCGACGGAATGCCTCACATGCCTCTGACACCTCGAGAGGCACGCAGAGCTCACTGCTTCAAAATTTGACGGAGCCTGACTCCTCTTGAACATTGACAGGAATCCCAGTATCCCTGTGGCTACTGGAAAGGGACCCTGGGTCTCCCGACTCACCTCGAGAAGCGTCCCTTTTGCCCTGCCAAGCCTCGAAGAGACTCCTGAGGTGTCCCTCGTAACTCGACAGGAGTCCTGACTTCGTTGAACAAACACGAGGGTTGAAGGGCCATCCCCGCCGTAAGTCGAGAATGTACCCCAGGTCCCCGCCGCAACTCGAGAAAAACCATGAGACTTCCCCCTCCAAGCGAGATGAGGCCCGATTCCCCTGCACTGCACTGCATGCAGAGCAATTCCGTGAGCCCCCTGAAACATGTCAGGAGCCTCGACTTGCTTGATGGATGTCGAGACAGTCCGCAAAAACACTGTCACAAGTAGAGAGGGACCCTGAGGTCACACCAGCATCGCGAAGGAGCTCCATGGCCCCAAATCAACTCGAGATGAGGCCCGCTTCCCCTGCATTGACTCCAGAGCCATCCCCCGTTCCCCATCAAACACGACCTGAGGCTTGACTCCCTTTAGGCAACTCCAGAGGTTCCCCGAGAACAACGGGCCAAGTCTAGAGGAGTACCAAGTTCAGCAGAGCAACTCGAGGGACTGCTCCGTGTACCCCAAATTGCCTCGAGATGAGAGCTGATTCCCTGGCTTAGACTCAAGACGTAGGCCACCTTTCCACAAGCCCCTCAAGAGGAGGCTTCTCTCAGCAATAGGTATGAGGGAGGGACCCTGAGATTGCTGCCTCAATGGGCATATACACCGAGAAGCCCTGACTCGAAAGGAGGCCGGGTTTCCTTGCAGTGGCTTGAATACAGTCTAGTCTTTCATCTCACAAGGTGAAGGGATGTCTGCACCACCTGTGGAGTCCCTAGAGAAAGCCCTAGGTCCCCGACTCCTTTCGACGGAATGCCTCACATGCCTCTGACACCTCGAGAGGCACGCAGAGCTCACTGCTTCAAAATTTGACGGAGCCTGACTCCTCTTGAACATTGACAGGAATCCCAGTATCCCTGTGGCTACTGGAAAGGGACCCTGGGTCTCCCGACTCACCTCGAGAAGCGTCCCTTTTGCCCTGCCAAGCCTCGAAGAGACT
>JAJLRB010005427.1:471972-489671 GCA_020976825.1 Odocoileus hemionus | reverse complement strand
CTAGGTCGGCTCTGCCTCTTCCCACCCAGGCGGAGCTGCTGGGGCTGCCAGGGAGCTGCCTGACAGACTCTGGCTCAGCCGAGCTCTCTGAAGGGGCAGGGGGCAGGAACAGACGTGTGCATGGAGTTGGGCCTTGGCCTGGGAGTGTGGACCCCCGAGCTGGTCCCCAGGCTCGGGGCCATGGGCCCGGAGAGAGGACCACCCCAAAGCACTTTTCTCCCGGGTTTCAGAGCAGTTGTGCGCGATTTGCGGGAACAGCCGGCCAGAGTGCTTCCAAAACGGCCTTTGGAGGCAGGCGGGGAGGTGTGCGCAGAGGAGAGAGGGCCGGTTCTGCTGGGAGGCCCCACAGGCCAGAGGCACAACCCAGCGAGGCCCCTGCCCTTGGCCAGCCTTGCCCAGGCCTTCCTGGCGTCCAGGGCTACTGCCCCACGAAAGGGGCAGGCTTGCAGGGAGTGTGTCCAGACATGCACGGGCAGCTACCCCAACTCAGCCCCGCTAGGGCCTTTCCCCTGGGCCTAGGCCTCAGCTGAGGCACCTACTGGGTGGGAAGGTGCTGGCAGGGGCTGTCTCCACACTGCAAAAATAAACGTCCCAGGAGGCAGAGCCTTCTGGCAGAGGGAAGAGGGGAGCAACGGGGTGGATGCCCAAGCCGTCTTTGCCCCAGCTGCCTCAGGGGAGCAGGGAGAGCAAGAGGCCCACTGTGATCCTAGGTCGGCTCTGCCTCTTCCCACCCAGGCGGAGCTGCTGGGGCTGCCAGGGAGCTGCCTGACAGACTCTGGCTCAGCCGAGCTCTCTGAAGGGGCAGGGGGCAGGAACAGACGTGTGCATGGAGTTGGGCCTTGGCCTGGGAGTGTGGACCCCCCGAGCTGGTCCCCAGGCTCGGGGCCATGGGCCCGGAGAGAGGACCACCCCAAAGCACTTTTCTCCCGGGTTTCAGAGCAGTGTGCGCGATTTGCGGGAACAGCCCGGCCAGAGTGCTTCCAAAACGGCCTTTGGAGGCAGGCGGGGAGGGTGGTGTGCCAGAGGGAGAGGGCCGGTTCTGCTGGGAGGCCCCACAGGCCAGAGGCACAACCCAGCGAGGCCCCTGCCCTTTGGCCAGCCTTGCCCAGGCCTTCCTGGCGTCCAGGGCTACTGCCCCACGAAGGGGGCAGGCTGCAGGGAGTGTGTCCAGACATGCACGGGCAGCTACCCCAACTCAGCCCCGCTAGGGCCTTTCCCCTGGGCCTAGGCCTCAGCTGAGGCCTACTGGGTGGGAAGGTGCTGGCAGGGGCTGTCTCCACACTGCAACGTCCCAGGAGGCAGAGCCTTCTGGCAGAGGGAAGAGGGGAGCAACATGGGGGTGGAATGCCCAAGCCGTCTTTGCCCCAGCTGCCTCAGGGGAGGCAGGGAGAGCAAGAGGCCCACATGTGATCCTAGGTCGGCTCTGCCTCTTCCCACCCAGGCGGAGCTGCTGGGGCTGCCAGGGAGCTGCCTGACAGACTCTGGCTCAGCCGAGCTCTCTGAAGGGGCAGGGGGCAGGAACAGACGTGTGCATGGAGTTGGGCCTTGGCCTGGGAGTGTGGACCCCCGAGCTGGTCCCCAGGCTCGGGGCCATGGGCCCGGAGAGAGGACCACCCCAAAGCACTTTTCTCCCGGGTTTCAGAGCAGTGTGCGCGATTTGCGGGAACAGCCGGCCAGAGTGCTTCCAAAACGGCCTTTGGAGGCAGGCGGGGAGGTGTGCCAGAGGGAGAGGGCCGGTTCTGCTGGGAGGCCCCACAGGCCAGAGGCACAACCCAGCGAGGCCCCTGCCCTTGGCCAGCCTTGCCCAGGCCTTCCTGGCGTCCAGGGCTACTGCCCCACGAAGGGGCAGGCTGCAGGGAGTGTGTCCAGACATGCACGGGCAGCTACCCCAACTCAGCCCCGCTAGGGCCTTTCCCCTGGGCCTAGGCCTCAGCTGAGGCCTACTGGGTGGGAAGGTGCTGGCAGGGGCTGTCTCCACACTGCAACGTCCCAGGAGGCAGAGCCTTCTGGCAGAGGGAAGAGGGGAGCAACGGGGTGGATGCCCAAGCCGTCTTTGCCCCAGCTGCCTCAGGGGAGCAGGGAGAGCAAGAGGCCCACTGTGATCCTAGGTCGGCTCTGCCTCTTCCCACCCAGGCGGAGCTGCTGGGGCTGCCAGGGAGCTGCCTGACAGACTCTGGCTCAGCCGAGCTCTCTGAAGGGGCAGGGGGCAGGAACAGACGTGTGCATGGAGTTGGGCCTTGGCCTGGGAGTGTGGACCCCCGAGCTGGTCCCCAGGCTCGGGGCCATGGGCCCGGAGAGAGGACCACCCCAAAGCACTTTTCTCCCGGGTTTCAGAGCAGTGTGCGCGATTTGCGGGAACAGCCGGCCAGAGTGCTTCCAAAACGGCCTTTGGAGGCAGGCGGGGTGGTGTGCCAGAGGGAGAGGGCCGGTTCTGCTGGGAGGCCCCACAGGCCAGAGGCACAACCCAGCGAGGCCCCTGCCCTTGGCCAGCCTTGCCCAGGCCTTCCTGGCGTCCAGGGCTACTGCCTACTGCCCCACGAAGGGGCAGGCTGCAGGGAGTGTGTCCAGACATGCACGGGCAGCTACCCCAACTCAGCCCCGCTAGGGCCTTTCCCCTGGGCCTAGGCCTCAGCTGAGGCCTACTGGGTGGGAAGGTGCTGGCAGGGGCTGTCTCCACACTGCAACGTCCCAGGAGGCAGAGCCTTCTGGCAGAGGGAAGAGGGGAGCAACGGGGGGTGGATGCCCAAGCCGTCTTTGCCCCAGCTGCCTCAGGGGAGCAGGGAGAGCAAGAGGCCCACTGTGATCCTAGGTCGGCTCTGCCTCTTCCCACCCAGGCGGAGCTGCTGGGGCTGCCAGGGAGCTGCCTGACAGACTCTGGCTCAGCCGAGCTCTCTGAAGGGGCAGGGGGCAGGAACAGACGTGTGCATGGAGTTGGGCCTTGGCCTGGGAGTGTGGACCCCCGAGCTGGTCCCCAGGCTCGGGGCCATGGGCCCGGAGAGAGGACCACCCCAAAGCACTTTTCTCTCCCGGGTTTCAGAGCAGTGTGCGCGATTTGCGGGAACAGCCGGCCAGAGTGCTTCCAAAACGGCCTTTGGAGGCAGGCGGGGAGGTGTGCCAGAGGGAGAGGGCCGGTTCTGCTGGGAGGCCCCACAGGCCAGAGGCACAACCCAGCGAGGCCCCTGCCCTTGGCCAGCCTTGCCCAGGCCTTCCTGGCGTCCAGGGCTACTGCCCCACGAAGGGGCAGGCTGCAGGGAGTGTGTCCAGACATGCACGGGCAGCTACCCCAACTCAGCCCCGCTAGGGCCTTTCCCCTGGGCCTAGGCCTCAGCTGAGGCCTACTGGGTGGGAAGGTGCTGGCAGGGGCTGTCTCCACACTGCAACGTCCCAGGAGGCAGAGCCTTCTGGCAGAGGGAAGAGGGGAGCAACGGGGTGGATGCCCAAGCCGTCTTTGCCCCAGCTGCCTCAGGGGAGCAGGGAGAGCAAGAGGCCCACTGTGATCCTAGGTCGGCTCTGCCTCTTCCCACCCAGGCGGAGCTGCTGGGGCTGCCAGGGAGCTGCCTGACAGACTCTGGCTCAGCCGAGCTCTCTGAAGGGGCAGGGGGCAGGAACAGACGTGTGCATGGAGTTGGGCCTTGGCCTGGGAGTGTGGACCCCCGAGCTGGTCCCCAGGCTCGGGGCCATGGGCCCGGAGAGAGGACCACCCCAAAGCACTTTTCTCCCGGGTTTCAGAGCAGTGTGCGCGATTTGCGGGAACAGCCGGCCAGAGTGCTTCCAAAACGGCCTTTGGAGGCAGGCGGGGAGGTGTGCCAGAGGGAGAGGGCCGGTTCTGCTGGGAGGCCCCACAGGCCAGAGGCACAACCCAGCGAGGCCCCTGCCCTTGGCCAGCCTTGCCCAGGCCTTCCTGGCGTCCAGGGCTACTGCCCCACGAAGGGGCAGGCTGCAGGGAGTGTGTCCAGACATGCACGGGCAGCTACCCCAACTCAGCCCCGCTAGGGCCTTTCCCCTGGGCCTAGGCCTCAGCTGAGGCCTACTGGGTGGGAAGGTGCTGGCAGGGGCTGTCTCCACACTGCAACGTCCCAGGAGGCAGAGCCTTCTGGCAGAGGGAAGAGGGGAGCAACGGGGTGGATGCCCAAGCCGTCTTTGCCCCAGCTGCCTCAGGGGAGCAGGGAGAGCAAGAGGCCCACTGTGATCCTAGGTCGGCTCTGCCTCTTCCCACCCAGGCGGAGCTGCTGGGGCTGCCAGGGAGCTGCCTGACAGACTCTGGCTCAGCCGAGCTCTCTGAAGGGGCAGGGGGCAGGAACAGACGTGTGCATGGAGTTGGGCCTTGGCCTGGGAGTGTGGACCCCCGAGCTGGTCCCCAGGCTCGGGGCCATGGGCCCGGAGAGAGGACCACCCCAAAGCACTTTTCTCCCGGGTTTCAGAGCAGTGTGCGCGATTTGCGGGAACAGCCGGCCAGAGTGCTTCCAAAACGGCCTTTGGAGGCAGGCGGGGAGGTGTGCCAGAGGGAGAGGGCCGGTTCTGCTGGGAGGCCCCACAGGCCAGAGGCACAACCCAGCGAGGCCCCTGCCCTTGGCCAGCCTTGCCCAGGCCTTCCTGGCGTCCAGGGCTACTGCCCCACGAAGGGGCAGGCTGCAGGGAGTGTGTCCAGACATGCACGGGCAGCTACCCCAACTCAGCCCCGCTAGGGCCTTTCCCCTGGGCCTAGGCCTCAGCTGAGGCCTACTGGGTGGGAAGGTGCTGGCAGGGGCTGTCTCCACACTGCAACGTCCCAGGAGGCAGAGCCTTCTGGCAGAGGGAAGAGGGGGGAGCAACGGGGTGGATGCCCAAGCCGTCTTTGCCCCAGCTGCCTCAGGGGAGCAGGGAGAGCAAGAGGCCCACTGTGATCCTAGGTCGGCTCTGCCTCTTCCCACCCAGGCGGAGCTGCTGGGGCTGCCAGGGAGCTGCCTGACAGACTCTGGCTCAGCCGAGCTCTCTGAAGGGGCAGGGGGCAGGAACAGACGTGTGCATGGAGTTGGGCCTTGGCCTGGGAGTGTGGACCCCCGAGCTGGTCCCCAGGCTCGGGGCCATGGGCCCGGAGAGAGGACCACCCCAAAGCACTTTTCTCCCGGGTTTCAGAGCAGTGTGCGCGATTTGCGGGAACAGCCGGCCAGAGTGCTTCCAAAACGGCCTTTGGAGGCAGGCGGGGAGGTGTGCCAGAGGGAGAGGGCCGGTTCTGCTGGGAGGCCCCACAGGCCAGAGGCACAACCCAGCGAGGCCCCTGCCCTTGGCCAGCCTTGCCCAGGCCTTCCTGGCGTCCAGGGCTACTGCCCCACGAAGGGGCAGGCTGCAGGGAGTGTGTCCAGACATGCACGGGCAGCTACCCCAACTCAGCCCCGCTAGGGCCTTTCCCCTGGGCCTAGGCCTCAGCTGAGGCCTACTGGGTGGGAAGGTGCTGGCAGGGGCTGTCTCCACACTGCAACGTCCCAGGAGGCAGAGCCTTCTGGCAGAGGGAAGAGGGGAGCAACGGGGTGGATGCCCAAGCCGTCTTTGCCCCAGCTGCCTCAGGGGAGCAGGGAGAGCAAGAGGCCCACTGTGATCCTAGGTCGGCTCTGCCTCTTCCCACCCCAGGCGGAGCTGCTGGGGCTGCCAGGGAGCTGCCTGACAGACTCTGGCTCAGCCGAGCTCTCTGAAGGGGCAGGGGGCAGGAACAGACGTGTGCATGGAGTTGGGCCTTGGCCTGGGAGTGTGGACCCCCGAGCTGGTCCCCAGGCTCGGGGCCATGGGCCCGGAGAGAGGACCACCCCAAAGCACTTTTCTCCCGGGTTTCAGAGCAGTGTGCGCGATTTGCGGGAACAGCCGGCCAGAGTGCTTCCAAAACGGCCTTTGGAGGCAGGCGGGGAGGTGTGCCAGAGGGAGAGGGCCGGTTCTGCTGGGAGGCCCCACAGGCCAGAGGCACAACCCAGCGAGGCCCCTGCCCTTGGCCAGCCTTGCCCAGGCCTTCCTGGCGTCCAGGGCTACTGCCCCACGAAGGGGCAGGCTGCAGGGAGTGTGTCCAGACATGCACGGGCAGCTACCCCAACTCAGCCCCGCTAGGGCCTTTCCCCTGGGCCTAGGCCTCAGCTGAGGCCTACTGGGTGGGAAGGTGCTGGCAGGGGCTGTCTCCACACTGCAACGTCCCAGGAGGCAGAGCCTTCTGGCAGAGGGAAGAGGGGAGCAACGGGGTGGATGCCCAAGCCGTCTTTGCCCCAGCTGCCTCAGGGGAGCAGGGAGAGCAAGAGGCCCACTGTGATCCTAGGTCGGCTCTGCCTCTTCCCACCCAGGCGGAGCTGCTGGGGCTGCCAGGGAGCTGCCTGACAGACTCTGGCTCAGCCGAGCTCTCTGAAGGGCAGGGGGCAGGAACAGACGTGTGCATGGAGTTGGGCCTTGGCCTGGGAGTGTGGACCCCCGAGCCGAGCTGGTCCCCAGGCTCGGGGCCATGGGCCCGGAGAGAGGACCACCCCAAAGCACTTTTCTCCCGGGTTTCAGAGCAGTGTGCGCGATTTGCGGGAACAGCCGGCCAGAGTGCTTCCAAAACGGCCTTTGGAGGCAGGCGGG
Organism: Odocoileus hemionus; assembly: GCA_020976825.1. Taxonomy (NCBI): domain Eukaryota; kingdom Metazoa; phylum Chordata; class Mammalia; order Artiodactyla; family Cervidae; genus Odocoileus; species Odocoileus hemionus. The sequence goes on along the minus strand of JAJLRB010005427.1, from coordinate 483,098 downwards.
GAGGTGTGCCAGAGGGAGAGGGCCGGTTCTGCTGGGAGGCCCCACAGGCCAGAGGCAAACCCAGCGAGGCCCCTGCCCTTGGCCAGCCTTGCCCAGGCCTTCCTGGCGTCCAGGGCTACTGCCCCACGAAGGGGCAGGCTGCAGGGAGTGTGTCCAGACATGCACGGGCAGCTACCCCAACTCAGCCCCGCTAGGGCCTTTCCCCTGGGCCTAGGCCTCAGCTGAGGCCTACTGGGTGGGAAGGTGCTGGCAGGGGCTGTCTCCACACTGCAACGTCCCAGGAGGCAGAGCCTTCTGGCAGAGGGAAGAGGGGAGCAACGGGGTGGATGCCCAAGCCGTCTTTGCCCCAGCTGCCTCAGGGGAGCAGGGAGAGCAAGAGGCCCACTGTGATCCTAGGTCGGCTCTGCCTCTTCCCACCCAGGCGGAGCTGCTGGGGCTGCCAGGGAGCTGCCTGACAGACTCTGGCTCAGCCGAGCTCTCTGAAGGGGCAGGGGGCAGGAACAGACGTGTGCATGGAGTTGGGCCTTGGCCTGGGGAGTGTGGACCCCCGAGCTGGTCCCCAGGCTCGGGGCCATGGGCCCGGAGAGAGGACCACCCCAAAGCACTTTTCTCCCGGGTTTCAGAGCAGTGTGCGCGATTTGCGGGAACAGCCGGCCAGAGTGCTTCCAAAACGGCCTTTGGAGGCAGGCGGGGAGGTGTGCCAGAGGGAGAGGGCCGGTTCTGCTGGGAGGCCCCACAGGCCAGAGGCACAACCCAGCGAGGCCCCTGCCCTTGGCCAGCCTTGCCCAGGCCTTCCTGGCGTCCAGGGCTACTGCCCCACGAAGGGGCAGGCTGCAGGGAGTGTGTCCAGACATGCACGGGCAGCTACCCCAACTCAGCCCCGCTAGGGCCTTTCCCCTGGGCCTAGGCCTCAGCTGAGGCCTACTGGGTGGGAAGGTGCTGGCAGGGGCTGTCTCACACACTGCAACGTCCCAGGAGGCAGAGCCTTCTGGCAGAGGGAAGAGGGGAGCAACGGGGTGGATGCCCAAGCCGTCTTTGCCCCAGCTGCCTCAGGGGAGCAGGGAGAGCAAGAGGCCCACTGTGATCCTAGGTCGGCTCTGCCTCTTCCCACCCAGGCGGAGCTGCTGGGGCTGCCAGGGAGCTGCCTGACAGACTCTGGCTCAGCCGAGCTCTCTGAAGGGGCAGGGGGCAGGAACAGACGTGTGCATGGAGTTGGGCCTTGGCCTGGGAGTGTGGACCCCCGAGCTGGTCCCCAGGCTCGGGGCCATGGGCCCGGAGAGAGGACCACCCCAAAGCACTTTTCTCCCGGGTTTCAGAGCAGTGTGCGCGATTTGCGGGAACAGCCGGCCAGAGTGCTTCCAAAACGGCCTTTGGAGGCAGGCGGGGAGGTGTGCCAGAGGGAGAGGGCCGGTTCTGCTGGGAGGCCCCACAGGCCAGAGGCACAACCCAGCGAGGCCCCTGCCCTTGGCCAGCCTTGCCCAGGCCTTCCTGGCGTCCAGGGCTACTGCCCCACGAAGGGGCAGGCTGCAGGGAGTGTGTCCAGACATGCACGGGCAGCTACCCCAACTCAGCCCCGCTAGGGCCTTTCCCCTGGGCCTAGGCCTCAGCTGAGGCCTACTGGGTGGGAAGGTGCTGGCAGGGGCTGTCTCCACACTGCAACGTCCCAGGAGGCAGAGCCTTCTGGCAGAGGGAAGAGGGGAGCAACGGGGTGGATGCCCAAGCCGTCTTTGCCCCAGCTGCCTCAGGGGAGCAGGGAGAGCAAGAGGCCCACTGTGATCCTAGGTCGGCTCTGCCTCTTCCCACCCAGGCGGAGCTGCTGGGGCTGCCAGGGAGCTGCCTGACAGACTCTGGCTCAGCCGAGCTCTCTGAAGGGGCAGGGGGCAGGAACAGACGTGTGCATGGAGTTGGGCCTTGGCCTGGGAGTGTGGACCCCCGAGCTGGTCCCCAGGCTCGGGGCCATGGGCCCGGAGAGAGGACCACCCCAAAGCACTTTTCTCCCGGGTTTCAGAGCAGTGTGCGCGATTTGCGGGAACAGCCGGCCAGAGTGCTTCCAAAACGGCCTTTGGAGGCAGGCGGGGAGGTGTGCCAGAGGGAGAGGGCCGGTTCTGCTGGGAGGCCCCACAGGCCAGAGGCACAACCCAGCGAGGCCCCTGCCCTTGGCCAGCCTTGCCCAGGCCTTCCTGGCGTCCAGGGCTACTGCCCCACGAAGGGGCAGGCTGCAGGGAGTGTGTCCAGACATGCACGGGCAGCTACCCCAACTCAGCCCCGCTAGGGCCTTTCCCCTGGGCCTAGGCCTCAGCTGAGGCCTACTGGGTGGGAAGGTGCTGGCAGGGGCTGTCTCCACACTGCAACGTCCCAGGAGGCAGAGCCTTCTGGCAGAGGGAAGAGGGGAGCAACGGGGTGGATGCCCAAGCCGTCTTTGCCCCAGCTGCCTCAGGGGAGCAGGGAGAGCAAGAGGCCCACTGTGATCCTAGGTCGGCTCTGCCTCTTCCCACCCAGGCGGAGCTGCTGGGGCTGCCAGGGAGCTGCCTGACAGACTCTGGCTCAGCCGAGCTCTCTGAAGGGGCAGGGGGCAGGAACAGACGTGTGCATGGAGTTGGGCCTTGGCCTGGGAGTGTGGACCCCCGAGCTGGTCCCCAGGCTCGGGGCCATGGGCCCGGAGAGAGGACCACCCCAAAGCACTTTTCTCCCGGGTTTCAGAGCAGTGTGCGCGATTTGCGGGAACAGCCGGCCAGAGTGCTTCCAAAACGGCCTTTGGAGGCAGGCGGGGGAGGTGTGCCAGAGGGAGAGGGCCGGTTCTGCTGGGAGGCCCCACAGGCCAGAGGCACAACCCAGCGAGGCCCCTGCCCTTGGCCAGCCTTGCCCAGGCCTTCCTGGCGTCCAGGGCTACTGCCCCACGAAGGGGCAGGCTGCAGGGAGTGTGTCCAGACATGCACGGGCAGCTACCCCAACTCAGCCCCGCTAGGGCCTTTCCCCTGGGCCTAGGCCTCAGCTGAGGCCTACTGGGTGGGAAGGTGCTGGCAGGGGCTGTCTCCACACTGCAACGTCCCAGGAGGCAGAGCCTTCTGGCAGAGGGAAGAGGGGAGCAACGGGGTGGATGCCCAAGCCGTCTTTGCCCCAGCTGCCTCAGGGGAGCAGGGAGAGCAAGAGGCCCACTGTGATCCTAGGTCGGCTCTGCCTCTTCCCACCCAGGCGGAGCTGCTGGGGCTGCCAGGGAGCTGCCTGACAGACTCTGGCTCAGCCGAGCTCTCTGAAGGGGCAGGGGGCAGGAACAGACGTGTGCATGGAGTTGGGCCTTGGCCTGGGAGTGTGGACCCCCGAGCTGGTCCCCAGGCTCGGGGCCATGGGCCCGGAGAGAGGACCACCCCAAAGCACTTTTCTCCCGGGTTTCAGAGCAGTGTGCGCGATTTGCGGGAACAGCCGGCCAGAGTGCTTCCAAAACGGCCTTTGGAGGCAGGCGGGGAGGTGTGCCAGAGGGAGAGGGCCGGTTCTGCTGGGAGGCCCCACAGGCCAGAGGCACAACCCAGCGAGGCCCCTGCCCTTGGCCAGCCTTGCCCAGGCCTTCCTGGCGTCCAGGGCTACTGCCCCACGAAGGGGCAGGCTGCAGGGAGTGTGTCCAGACATGCACGGGCAGCTACCCCAACTCAGCCCCGCTAGGGCCTTTCCCCTGGGCCTAGGCCTCAGCTGAGGCCTACTGGGTGGGAAGGTGCTGGCAGGGGCTGTCTCCACACTGCAACGTCCCAGGAGGCAGAGCCTTCTGGCAGAGGGAAGAGGGGAGCAACGGGGTGGATGCCCAAGCCGTCTTTGCCCCAGCTGCCTCAGGGGAGCAGGGAGAGCAAGAGGCCCACTGTGATCCTAGGTCGGCTCTGCCTCTTCCCACCCAGGCGGAGCTGCTGGGGCTGCCAGGGAGCTGCCTGACAGACTCTGGCTCAGCCGAGCTCTCTGAAGGGGCAGGGGGCAGGAACAGACGTGTGCATGGAGTTGGGCCTTGGCCTGGGAGTGTGGACCCCCGAGCTGGTCCCCAGGCTCGGGGCCATGGGCCCGGAGAGAGGACCACCCCAAAGCACTTTTCTCCCGGGTTTCAGAGCAGTGTGCGCGATTTGCGGGAACAGCCGGCCAGAGTGCTTCCAAAACGGCCTTTGGAGGCAGGCGGGGAGGTGTGCCAGAGGGAGAGGGCCGGTTCTGCTGGGAGGCCCCACAGGCCAGAGGCACAACCCAGCGAGGCCCCTGCCCTTGGCCAGCCTTGCCCAGGCCTTCCTGGCGTCCAGGGCTACTGCCCCACGAAGGGGCAGGCTGCAGGGAGTGTGTCCAGACATGCACGGGCAGCTACCCCAACTCAGCCCCGCTAGGGCCTTTCCCCTGGGCCTAGGCCTCAGCTGAGGCCTACTGGGTGGGAAGGTGCTGGCAGGGGCTGTCTCCACACTGCAACGTCCCAGGAGGCAGAGCCTTCTGGCAGAGGGAAGAGGGGAGCAACGGGGTGGATGCCCAAGCCGTCTTTGCCCCAGCTGCCTCAGGGGAGCAGGGAGAGCAAGAGGCCCACTGTGATCCTAGGTCGGCTCTGCCTCTTCCCACCCAGGCGGAGCTGCTGGGGCTGCCAGGGAGCTGCCTGACAGACTCTGGCTCAGCCGAGCTCTCTGAAGGGGCAGGGGGCAGGAACAGACGTGTGCATGGAGTTGGGCCTTGGCCTGGGAGTGTGGACCCCCGAGCTGGTCCCCAGGCTCGGGGCCATGGGCCCGGAGAGAGGACCACCCCAAAGCACTTTTCTCCCGGGTTTCAGAGCAGTGTGCGCGATTTGCGGGAACAGCCGGCCAGAGTGCTTCCAAAACGGCCTTTGGAGGCAGGCGGGGAGGTGTGCCAGAGGGAGAGGGCCGGTTCTGCTGGGAGGCCCCACAGGCCAGAGGCACAACCCAGCGAGGCCCCTGCCCTTGGCCAGCCTTGCCCAGGCCTTCCTGGCGTCCAGGGCTACTGCCCCACGAAGGGGCAGGCTGCAGGGAGTGTGTCCAGACATGCACGGGCAGCTACCCCAACTCAGCCCCGCTAGGGCCTTTCCCCTGGGCCTAGGCCTCAGCTGAGGCCTACTGGGTGGGAAGGTGCTGGCAGGGGCTGTCTCCACACTGCAACGTCCCAGGAGGCAGAGCCTTCTGGCAGAGGGAAGAGGGGAGCAACGGGGTGGATGCCCAAGCCGTCTTTGCCCCAGCTGCCTCAGGGGGAGCAGGGAGAGCAAGAGGCCCACTGTGATCCTAGGTCGGCTCTGCCTCTTCCCACCCAGGCGGAGCTGCTGGGGCTGCCAGGGAGCTGCCTGACAGACTCTGGCTCAGCCGAGCTCTCTGAAGGGGCAGGGGGCAGGAACAGACGTGTGCATGGAGTTGGGCCTTGGCCTGGGAGTGTGGACCCCCGAGCTGGTCCCCAGGCTCGGGGCCATGGGCCCGGGAGAGAGGACCACCCCAAAGCACTTTTCTCCCGGGTTTCAGAGCAGTGTGCGCGATTTGCGGGAACAGCCGGCCAGAGTGCTTCCAAAACGGCCTTTGGAGGCAGGCGGGGAGGTGTGCCAGAGGGAGAGGGCCGGTTCTGCTGGGAGGCCCCACAGGCCAGAGGCACAACCCAGCGAGGCCCCTGCCCTTGGCCAGCCTTGCCCAGGCCTTCCTGGCGTCCAGGGCTACTGCCCCACGAAGGGGAGGGCTGCAGGGAGTGTGTCCAGACATGCACGGGCAGCTACCCCAACTCAGCCCCGCTAGGGCCTTTCCCCTGGGCCTAGGCCTCAGCTGAGGCCTACTGGGTGGGAAGGTGCTGGCAGGGGCTGTCTCCACACTGCAACGTCCCAGGAGGCAGAGCCTTCTGGCAGAGGGAAGAGGGGAGCAACGGGGTGGATGCCCAAGCCGTCTTTGCCCCAGCTGCCTCAGGGGAGCAGGGAGAGCAAGAGGCCCACTGTGATCCTAGGTCGGCTCTGCCTCTTCCCACCCAGGCGGAGCTGCTGGGGCTGCCAGGGAGCTGCCTGACAGACTCTGGCTCAGCCGAGCTCTCTGAAGGGGCAGGGGGCAGGAACAGACGTGTGCATGGAGTTGGGCCTTGGCCTGGGAGTGTGGACCCCCGAGCTGGTCCCCAGGCTCGGGGCCATGGGCCCGGAGAGAGGACCACCCCAAAGCACTTTTCTCCCGGGTTTCAGAGCAGTGTGCGCGATTTGCGGGAACAGCCGGCCAGAGTGCTTCCAAAACGGCCTTTGGAGGCAGGCGGGGAGGTGTGCCAGAGGGAGAGGGCCGGTTCTGCTGGGAGGCCCCACAGGCCAGAGGCACAACCCAGCGAGGCCCCTGCCCTTGGCCAGCCTTGCCCAGGCCTTCCTGGCGTCCAGGGCTACTGCCCCACGAAGGGGCAGGCTGCAGGGAGTGTGTCCAGACATGCACGGGCAGCTACCCCAACTCAGCCCCGCTAGGGCCTTTCCCCTGAGGCTAGGCCTCAGCTGAGGCCTACTGGGTGGGAAGGTGCTGGCAGGGGCTGTCTCCACACTGCAACGTCCCAGGAGGCAGAGCCTTCTGGCAGAGGGAAGAGGGGAGCAACGGGGGGGTGGATGCCCAAGCCGTCTTTGCCCCAGCTGCCTCAGGGGAGCAGGGAGAGCAAGAGGCCCACTGTGATCCTAGGTCGGCTCTGCCTCTTCCCACCCAGGCGGAGCTGCTGGGGCTGCCAGGGAGCTGCCTGACAGACTCTGGCTCAGCCGAGCTCTCTGAAGGGGCAGGGGGCAGGAACAGACGTGTGCATGGAGTTGGGCCTTGGCCTGGGAGTGTGGACCCCCGAGCTGGTCCCCAGGCTCGGGGCCATGGGCCCGGAGAGAGGACCACCCCAAAGCACTTTTCTCCCGGGTTTCAGAGCAGTGTGCGCGATTTGCGGGGAAACAGCCGGCCAGAGTGCTTCCAAAACGGCCTTTGGAGGCAGGCGGGGAGGTGTGCCAGAGGGAGAGGGCCGGTTCTGCTGGGAGGCCCCACAGGCCAGAGGCACAACCCAGCGAGGCCCCTGCCCTTGCCCAGCCTTGCCCAGGCCTTCCTGGCGTCCAGGGCTACTGCCCCACGAAGGGGCAGGCTGCAGGGAGTGTGTCCAGACATGCACGGGCAGCTACCCCAACTCAGCCCCGCTAGGGCCTTTCCCCTGGGCCTAGGCCTCAGCTGAGGCCTACTGGGTGGGAAGGTGCTGGCAGGGGCTGTCTCCACACTGCAACGTCCCAGGAGGCAGAGCCTTCTGGCAGAGGGAAGAGGGGAGCAACGGGGTGGATGCCCAAGCCGTCTTTGCCCCAGCTGCCTCAGGGGAGCAGGGAGAGCAAGAGGCCCACTGTGATCCTAGGTCGGCTCTGCCTCTTCCCACCCAGGCGGAGCTGCTGGGGCTGCCAGGGAGCTGCCTGACAGACTCTGGCTCAGCCGAGCTCTCTGAAGGGGCAGGGGCAGGGGGCAGGAAACAGACGTGTGCATGGAGTTGGGCCTTGGCCTGGGAGTGTGGACCCCCGAGCTGGTCCCCAGGCTCGGGGCCATGGGCCCGGAGAGAGGACCACCCCAAAGCACTTTTCTCCCGGGTTTCAGAGCAGTGTGCGCGATTTGCGGGAACAGCCGGCCAGAGTGCTTCCAAAACGGCCTTTGGAGGCAGGCGGGGAGGTGTGCCAGAGGGAGAGGGCCGGTTCTGCTGGGAGGCCCCACAGGCCAGAGGCACAACCCAGCGAGGCCCCTGCCCTTGGCCAGCCTTGCCCAGGCCTTCCTGGCGTCCAGGGCTACTGCCCCACGAAGGGGCAGGCTGCAGGGAGTGTGTCCAGACATGCACGGGCAGCTACCCCAACTCAGCCCCGCTAGGGCCTTTCCCCTGGGCCTAGGCCTCAGCTGAGGCCTACTGGGTGGGAAGGTGCTGGCAGGGGGGCTGTCTCCACACTGCAACGTCCCAGGAGGCAGAGCCTTCTGGCAGAGGGAAGAGGGGGGGAGCAACGGGGTGGATGCCCAAGCCGTCTTTGCCCCAGCTGCCTCAGGGGAGCAGGGAGAGCAAGAGGCCCACTGTGATCCTAGGTCGGCTCTGCCTCTTCCCACCCAGGCGGAGCTGCTGGGGCTGCCAGGGAGCTGCCTGACAGACTCTGGCTCAGCCGAGCTCTCTGAAGGGGCAGGGGGCAGGAACAGACGTGTGCATGGAGTTGGGCCTTGGCCTGGGAGTGTGGACCCCCGAGCTGGTCCCCAGGCTCGGGGCCATGGGCCCGGAGAGAGGACCACCCCAAAGCACTTTTCTCCCGGGTTTCAGAGCAGTGTGCGCGATTTGCGGGAACAGCCGGCCAGAGTGCTTCCAAAACGGCCTTTGGAGGCAGGCGGGGAGGTGTCCCAGAGGGAGAGGGCCGGTTCTGCTGGGAGGCCCCACAGGCCAGAGGCACAACCCAGCGAGGCCCCTGCCCTTGGCCAGCCTTGCCCAGGCCTTCCTGGCGTCCAGGGCTACTGCCCCACGAAGGGGCAGGCTGCAGGGAGTGTGTCCAGACATGCACGGGCAGCTACCCCAACTCAGCCCCGCTAGGGCCTTTCCCCTGGGCCTAGGCCTCAGCTGAGGCCTACTGGGTGGGAAGGTGCTGGCAGGGGCTGTCTCCACACTGCAACGTCCCAGGAGGCAGAGCCTTCTGGCAGAGGGAAGAGGGGAGCAACGGGGTGGATGCCCAAGCCGTCTTTGCCCCAGCTGCCTCAGGGGAGCAGGGAGAGCAAGAGGCCCACTGTGATCCTAGGTCGGCTCTGCCTCTTCCCACCCAGGCGGAGCTGCTGGGGCTGCCAGGGAGCTGCCTGACAGACTCTGGCTCAGCCGAGCTCTCTGAAGGGGCAGGGGGGGCAGGAACAGACGTGTGCATGGAGTTGGGCCTTGGCCTGGGAGTGTGGACCCCCGAGCTGGTCCCCAGGCTCGGGGCCATGGGCCCGGAGAGAGGACCACCCCAAAGCACTTTTCTCCCGGGTTTCAGAGCAGTGTGCGCGATTTGCGGGAACAGCCGGCCAGAGTGCTTCCAAAACGGCCTTTGGAGGCAGGCGGGGAGGTGTGCCAGAGGGAGAGGGCCGGTTCTGCTGGGAGGCCCCACAGGCCAGAGGCACAACCCAGCGAGGCCCCTGCCCTTGGCCAGCCTTGCCCAGGCCTTCCTGGCGTCCAGGGCTACTGCCCCACGAAGGGGCAGGCTGCAGGGAGTGTGTCCAGACATGCACGGGCAGCTACCCCAACTCAGCCCCGCTAGGGCCTTTCCCCTGGGCCTAGGCCTCAGCTGAGGCCTACTGGGTGGGAAGGTGCTGGCAGGGGCTGTCTCCACACTGCAACGTCCCAGGAGGCAGAGCCTTCTGGCAGAGGGAAGAGGGGAGCAACGGGGTGGATGCCCAAGCCGTCTTTGCCCCAGCTGCCTCAGGGGAGCAGGGAGAGCAAGAGGCCCACTGTGATCCTAGGTCGGCTCTGCCTCTTCCCACCCAGGCGGAGCTGCTGGGGCTGCCAGGGAGCTGCCTGACAGACTCTGGCTCAGCCGAGCTCTCTGAAGGGGCAGGGGGCAGGAACAGACGTGTGCATGGAGTTGGGCCTTGGCCTGGGAGTGTGGACCCCCGAGCTGGTCCCCAGGCTCGGGGCCATGGGCCCGGAGAGAGGACCACCCCAAAGCACTTTTCTCCCGGGTTTCAGAGCAGTGTGCGCGATTTGCGGGAACAGCCGGCCAGAGTGCTTCCAAAACGGCCTTTGGAGGCAGGCGGGGAGGTGTGCCAGAGGGAGAGGGCCGGTTCTGCTGGGAGGCCCCACAGGCCAGAGGCACAACCCAGCGAGGCCCCTGCCCTTGGCCAGCCTTGCCCAGGCCTTCCTGGCGTCCAGGGCTACTGCCCCACGAAGGGGCAGGCTGCAGGGAGTGTGTCCAGACATGCACGGGCAGCTACCCCAACTCAGCCCCGCTAGGGCCTTTCCCCTGGGCCTAGGCCTCAGCTGAGGCCTACTGGGTGGGAAGGTGCTGGCAGGGGCTGTCTCCACACTGCAACGTCCCAGGAGGCAGAGCCTTCTGGCAGAGGGAAGAGGGGAGCAACGGGGTGGATGCCCAAGCCGTCTTTGCCCCAGCTGCCTCAGGGGAGCAGGGAGAGCAAGAGGCCCACTGTGATCCTAGGTCGGCTCTGCCTCTTCCCACCCAGGCGGAGCTGCTGGGGCTGCCAGGGAGCTGCCTGACAGACTCTGGCTCAGCCGAGCTCTCTGAAGGGGCAGGGGGCAGGAACAGACGTGTGCATGGAGTTGGGCCTTGGCCTGGGAGTGTGGACCCCCGAGCTGGTCCCCAGGCTCGGGGCCATGGGCCCGGAGAGAGGACCACCCCAAAGCACTTTTCTCCCGGGTTTCAGAGCAGTGTGCGCGATTTGCGGGAACAGCCGGCCAGAGTGCTTCCAAAACGGCCTTTGGAGGCAGGCGGGGAGGTGTGCCAGAGGGAGAGGGCCGGTTCTGCTGGGAGGCCCCACAGGCCAGAGGCACAACCCAGCGAGGCCCCTGCCCTTGGCCAGCCTTGCCCAGGCCTTCCTGGCGTCCAGGGCGGCAGGGGCTGTCTCCACACTGCAACGTCCCAGGAGGCAGAGCCTTCTGGCAGAGGGAAGAGGGGAGCAACGGGGTGGATGCCCAAGCCGTCTTTGCCCCAGCTGCCTCAGGGGAGCAGGGAGAGCAAGAGGCCCACTGTGATCCTAGGTCGGCTCTGCCTCTTCCCACCCAGGCGGAGCTGCTGGGGCTGCCAGGGAGCTGCCTGACAGACTCTGGCTCAGCCGAGCTCTCTGAAGGGGCAGGGGGCAGGAACAGACGTGTGCATGGAGTTGGGCCTTGGCCTGGGAGTGTGGACCCCCGAGCTGGTCCCCAGGCTCGGGGCCATGGGCCCGGAGAGAGGACCACCCCAAAGCACTTTTCTCCCGGGTTTCAGAGCAGTGTGCGCGATTTGCGGGAACAGCCGGCCAGAGTGCTTCCAAAACGGCCTTTGGAGGCAGGCGGGGAGGTGTGCCAGAGGGAGAGGGCCGGTTCTGCTGGGAGGCCCCACAGGCCAGAGGCACAACCCAGCGAGGCCCCTGCCCTTGGCCAGCCTTGCCCAGGCCTTCCTGGCGTCCAGGGCTACTGCCCCACGAAGGGGCAGGCTGCAGGGAGTGTGTCCAGACATG